>CM037585.1:169001025-169601025 GCA_021018995.1 Chloranthus sessilifolius
GTTTAGGGTTCTCTCTCTCTCTCTCTCTACGTAAAAGCCAATCTCGTCTCCTAGCAGACGGCGTAGCGCTCGATCCAATTTTGATTTATTGGCGGGAATCCGAGCTGCTCTTGTAATCTAGTTTCTGTTTCCCAGGAGAAATTTGACTTCATTTCATCTCTCTCTCTCTCTCTCTCTCTCTCTCTCTCTCTCTCTCTCTCTCTTCTGTTCCAACATCAAAGAGGAAAGAGAAAGCGACGCTAGATCAAAATCAAATGGCGTCTAAGCTTAAGGCAGTTGACAAAGTCTTGGTTTCTGATAACACGAGAGGCCTTATTCTTGCCATCCTTTCGAGCGCCTTCATTGGCGCTAGCTTTATATTAAAGAAGAAAGGCCTTAAGCGCGCAGGCGCGTCAGGTACTCGCGCAGGTAAGAGTTTCTGGATCTGAAGAGCCAAAAGTTTATTTATTTTTCCTATAGTTAAGGAGACATAGAATTCAATCTTGTCATTTAAAAACAAATGAATTGATCGTTTCTCTTTTCATTGGATTTGGTTGTTTCTTACTTCCATATGAATCTGACTTGAGGATCCTAATATTATGTTCATGACTGACTTATAAAATTGGGGAATTGCTGTTGCAACAGGTAATAGTATTGTACAATTTTATAATATCATAATGTGATTAATTGAATGCTTTGAGTCGATTGTCCCTTGGAAGAGTAAGAGATACAATTTATCACTTTGAAGAAGAAGATCAATGCAAATGTAGGGTGGTTTATGTGTATTTCATGATCTCTGTCAACATATTGGTGTGGATTGCCGCTTTGATCGTCAGATTTTCATTCCAAGATCATATTGATGTTGATTGAAAAGCTGTTCTTTGGTACAATTCGAGAGCTTGAGCATAATGTATAATACCATATTGAGGGCAATTTACAGTTTGCTTTATTTTTGGTTCTTGGCATTTTTTTTTTTAAATTCAGTTTTTTTCATACAAGGTGAGCCCAACTTCTTATTTAATCACAATAATTGGAATACCTGTCAGATTTTCTCAGTGCCTGATTCTGGTGAGAAAAATGTCATGTACAATTTCCCCCATATCCTTTGGATAGCCTCATTAGGTCCATAGTTTTAGGAAAAAATCATCCTTGTTGCGTTCATTTTATTTTCATGGTATAATTTCAATCGGAGGACGGCAAAGCTGCTAACAACAACTTCTTTTTCAATTTGGCTTTGATCTTCTTGATTTTTTGGACAATGCTCAATTCATTTTCTTCTTGAGAACTTTCAATAATTCCACTTTTCCAATTATCGAGATAAAGGAAACTTTTTCTTTCGTAGAATTGATAAAGTGCTAAGCATCAGTAGATAAGAAGCTAAGTGGAAGCTGACACTTAAAAGGGGATTTTCTTTCGAGTTTTTCCTTCGATTGGCTTTCAGTTTCATTTAAATTACATAAATTCTTGTCCTTCCTGATTTGAGAGGCCTTGAGCAATCCCAGAGGTTCAGTTCGCTGTCATCCTTAAGAGAGATCTTCCTTCAGTGTATGTGTAGATCTCTATATATTGGTTCCATTTGTTCTCCATCCTTCAAATGGCCTTTGACTGGTGCTTCTATGTTGCTGTCAAAGAATAGGAAGATCTCCACTAGGTAGCTTTTATGCAGACAAGTGTCACTGTGAAATATGGATATGAAGTGTCCAACACAGCAATTATATAACCTCAATTAACTTTGATATAGATATTTTTCTGTATCAGACACGGATTTGAGGTCTCCAATATGGTTGAATTTTCAAGTATAAAGTGTCTTTGTCATCTGTCACGGGTCTAACATAGTGAATTTTAAAGTATTGGACACGAATTTGAGGTCTCCAATATGGTTGAATTTTAAAGGATAAAGTCTCTTTGTCATCTGTCACAGGTCTAACATAGTATGCTGTTACAGCTGTAAGCTGTTCAGCTTCGCAGCTGAATATCTGGTCCGATATATTCCACATAACGTTTCCTTCTTTGTATGTTCTGTAAATGAGATAGGAATGTGTTTCTTTGTATCTCTTTTTTGTTTTGTTGAGTAGCTTATGAGCGCACTGCATGCACAGCTCTTCTTTCATATGACGATAAGCACAAAATAATGTGGATGGAATAAATTTGTTAAACTGACAAAGCAGACACCTTTTAGAGAGGGCTTCTTCATACCAACGAAGCAGTACAGTAAGTTTTTCATGATGCGTAAATTCTATCCCATTTGTTTTTTTATGTATGCTTTCCACACCCCAACACAGTTGTTATTGTTTGTTCACTGTTTGAAATGAAATACTCAAATTAGTATCTAGATAAACCTCCTCTTTTATTATTTGTTGACCTCCTTTAGTAGCTACCCTAAATTGGCCATTGCCCCTGATATAGAGTAATGTCTTTCTCTGTTTTTGATTCTTCTATGCAGTATCATTCATATTTCAAGGGAACTTTAATCTTAATACAATTCAAGAACTTGGTTGCACCCTGTGAATCTCTATTTGGAAAGGGAAGTTTTATCTTGTGATTTAAGAGAAGAAATTATAAGCAAATCTATGAAGGTATCAATGGAAACAAACTTACATACTAAAGAATTTAGTTTATCCGTGGAAAGAGACATACATACTAAAAAAATTTAGTTTTTATTTTGTGCCTTTTTGTCTTGTTTTCTTGGGTTAGAATCTCAATGGCTTTAATTGTTGACTGTCGTAAGAGGCTAAGTATTCATCATCACTGCCTTGCCCCATTTATTTGGGGTTGGCTTTATTAGGGGCTAATTAGTAAGTACATTTTCAAATTAAATGTTGAGATTTTATATATAGTTAAATAATTTATGTTTGCTCTATGTCTGCTGCTTTGTCCATATTTTGTTTATACTATAAGAGTCTTTATGCACCACATATAAGTTATGTTTTTCCAACAATTTTGATTCCCTTTTCTCCATTTTCTATTTCTAGGTACTGGTGGATACACTTATCTATTAGAGCCACTATGGTGGGCAGGAATGGTGACAAGTAAGTTCACAATCTGATAGTGGCATATTTGAAATATTGCGTTACTTTTTTGAAGTTTTAATCTGGAAATGATTAGTTCAAAGAATTATTGAGCTTGGAGGCTGAAATTTCTTGACAAACAGTGATTGTTGGAGAGGTTGCAAACTTTGTGGCGTATGTCTTTGCACCAGCCATTCTAGTAACTCCACTGGGTGCGTTGAGTATAATTGTCAGGTATGAAGTAATGAGATGGATGCAACATATTGGTCTTTGTTCTTTGCATAGAATGTTAATAAAGAGCATGTGAGGTGTACCCAGAATTTATGTGTTTCATGAATCTGAGCAGTGCAGTTTTGGCACACTTCTTGCTGAAGGAACGGCTGCAGAAAATGAGTGTTCTGGGATGTGTGTCCTGCATTGTGGGCTCTGTAGTAATTGTAATCCATGCACCTCAGGAGCATACTCCAAGTTCTATAGAAGAAATTTGGACGCTGGCAATTCAACCTGGTATTTATATGCTACATTTTAAAATCTCTTTATTTTTCAATCATGGATTTGATGTAGTCCTTTTGTTGTAAATACACAGTTAGCTGTACTCTTACATTTTATTTGTGCACAGCATTTCTATTTTATGCAGCAGCTACTCTCGCAGTAGTATTAGCACTGGTGCTTCATTTTGAACCTCGCTACGGACAGACAAACATATTGGTTTACTTGGGCATTTGTTCATTAATGGGGTCACTGACGGTAACTTGTGTTTCCTTAAGAGTTGTCAAGCATTTTAAAGCCTCTCTGTTATCAGGGCCTTTAAAAGGCTTCTCTTCCGTCATGTTATATTTTATCTGTTGCACCTTCAGATTCTGAACATTTTTTGTACTGGCATGCAGGTTGTTAGCATAAAAGCCATTGGAATAGCAATAAGGCTTACATTAGAAGGAATAAATCAGGTCGCATATCCTCAGACGTGGCTCTTTTTTACAGTCGCAGTTGTGTGCGTCATCACTCAATTGAACTACCTGAATAAGGTTGGTACAAACTTATTTTATTTTTGAGGTGATATATGCTATATGGTGTCTGGTGTTTTAGCACCAAATGAATCAGGTCAGTCTATCAGTCATTATCTATTGAAATATCTTACTTTGGTTAATTTGTATTCATTAAGGTAGTTTAGGTACTGGGAATCTGTCACGACCCGAAATTTTACCCCATCCCGAGGGCCTAGAATTTCGAGTTATGACCCGCACATATCCCGGATATGCTAAGCGGAGATACACATAATCAGAGTTCTCGCGCAAATCTGGTTCCACGAAATTTGTGAAAGCCAACAATTAAAAGCTGGTATATAAAACAATTATAAATACTGAATAAATGCGATAAAATCCACGTATCCACCAATAAAACGTAAATCGAAGTCGGAGACAAATCCAATAAAGGAAATCATAAAGTCAACGATAATAATAAAGATAAAATACACTACCGAGTTTGCATTGGTTAATATCCGACACTCGGATCGAAATCAACACGGTAGTCCTCTTGATACTCAACAGTGTCGCCCACCAAAAGCTCCTGGTACTAGGTGTCCACGGGATCGACGAAATCTACGTCAATAGGGTCTGAACAGTTGGCGTCTACTCCACCACTGTAATCACCTACAGCTGTTAGATTATCGTGGGATGAGTTAACTCAGTCATGTAAACTTAGTGGGATACACCACCAATCCACCCCATTCTACTCAGGTCCATTGTGGGTGCATCACGTGAGTGATAATAATAATATCTCAAAAAGTCAGATGATGATAACAAAATCAAGTGCATATCGTAAAGATCGTATCATGACATAAATGTAAATACAGGATCATGATCTAAACATTTCATATCCTAACGTACCTCACTATAACTCATAACATATTATATCTTATCATTATTCTCGCACATACGTCTGTATATCGCATGAGCGTAACTAATATACTCATAAAGTCCTAAACGACCTGTGCCAGAGTCGTTGCTCGAGCTACTATGTGAGTGTCACCATAGTATCATACTACCATATCATAACGCCCTCATGTTATACTCATACTCCTCCATCCAGCCAATAGTGAGACATAATGGCCAAAGTAACTCATAAACATACTCATACTCATAATCTCTCTCAGAGATCCATCTTGGCTGAAAAACTTTGTTGCCCTTACGGTGGCTACACAAGGAATGACACGTACAGAGATTTAAGTTCTTAATCTTATGCTAGCCTAAACAGCGGTGTCTTATTATCGTACTCATAACATAACTTATCTTATCTCATACTCATAACATACTCTTACACTTAATTCTAAGACGAATTATAGTGGGATAACTTTCCTAAATCATGCTTCCCAAGGAAAAGGTTCCGTAGTAACCTGGATGTATTTCGTGTAGCAGCGCATACTATCATAGAGGATTGCATCCGTATATGAACGCCAATATCTCGAGTTTCACTTGACCGTAAAAAAGACCTCATCACAGTTAAAGCCTGTGGTCGAACCTCATAACTTATACTATCATATTTGAACTCGGGGTGACCGGGTCACTGCATATGCTACCGTATACAATGTTACATTGAATTCACACTCGCCCGACTTGTCATGGGTCTCATTCCACCATGAGTTGTAAGGCATGTGAATACGGTGTATTCCTCGCTTCGATACCATCTTAGCGAATCACCACGCCCAAGCGTAAGCATGATCTCATACACTCTCGTACCTATAACTTAACATGTCCTTAACTCATATCATGATCCAGATAGAAGTGCAAAATAATCATACACAATGAATAGATTTACATTTGAGATTACGTTACGGTTGTACATATATAGGTATTTACACAACACACTACATAATTATAAAATAGGGTAGTTAAAGTGTGATCTCGATAACGAGAACATCTGAGTTCGATTTTTCCGAGGTATCAAATTTTTAATACTTCGGGTTATCGAAGTGGTCGCGTTCAAGTGATAAAAATGATATATATATATATATATATATATATATATATATAGGTTATTATAGTTAAGTATTTAATTAGAAAGATGATACAAATTAAAGTGAAGTGCATAACGACCATCGATCGAAACATCGAATAGTTAAAGTGCATTGAGTTTTGGTCGTACAAGTGAAGTTAGAAGGTAAAACAATAATAATAAAAGTTGTTTGTTCGGACACAAATCAATCGATTGAAAAGTGTAACTCAATCGATTGAATTTAAGTAAGTGTGCACTGTCGGTTCGATTCAAAATCAATCGATTGAAGAACAAATTAAAACAAGACTTTGTGCCCGACCTTTAAAGCAAGTGAAATTATATTATTAGATTAATAGGGTACTTGAGTACCTTTGTTATAAGCAAGGTGACTTAAATTATTAAACTAATATGGTACTCAAGTACCATTATTTTATATAAGAGTATAATATTATTAAAGTATAAAATATATATTACTTATTGAATACCTGTTGTAAGATTACAAGGGTTATTAATATAATATAATATATTCTCACAAGTTCCAATGGGCATTAAGTTTTAAAACCAAACTCAATCGATTGAAAAGTGTAAATCAATCGATTGACTGTCGTAAATTCTGAACAAAATAGGGTTCCGAAATAAATCCAAAATACATCCGAAAATTCAATAAAATAAATATTAATATTAGGAATAATCATTATTTTAATCCTAAAGTAATTTTATAATAAAACAAATTTAGATTCATTTACTAGACCGTTGATACGCGATCGAATGTATCCTACGCGACGGGATCTGAGAAGAACAAGATGGATGGATGGATACCCACCTCTTGAAGCGTGATCGCGAAGATTTCGTGAAGTTTCAATTGATTCGGATCAACGGGTCCACACGTTGACGCAAATCGAATCTGACGCATCGCTTCGGCTCAGGTTTGGAGTGGTGAGCCTCGTAGTCGCCACGGGTCTAGTATTGGAGGATGAGATGATGGTGGTGTTGGCGACTGCTCTTCACGTGATGTTTTGTCGCTGCCATGGCTCCAAACCAAAGGAGAGTAGTGTTGGTTTTGTACTTGAGATTAACGGGCTGTTGCACGTTACTATTGGTTGGGTAGAGAACAAAATAGCATAGAAGGAGAGAGGGGAAGAGCTTGGGGCCATGGTGGTACACGTGGGTTTTAGAGAGAGAGAGAGAGATAGAGAGAGATTAATTGGGTAGGAGATGAGAGAGGGAAAAAGCTGGGGCCGCTCGCTGCTTCAACAGAGAGGGAGAGATGGGTGCTTGGGTCAATTATACATGGAGGGAGGGAGATAACAGAGAGGCTGGGCGGCTGGAGTTGCTACAGTGGCCATGGTAAGATAGAGAGGGAGAGAAAGAGAGGGGTAAAGAGAGGGAGGGTTGCCTGGCTGTGCATCCTTTCACTGCGTTTACTTTAGGGTTATTGAATAAGGGAAAATAAGCTTTAATAAGAGGATGATTGAGATCCTTTGATGCATTCTCAGTGCAGTCACCGAAAAAAGAAAGTTTTGGAACTCTATGAATATGAGATTTTGCTCAAGGGTTAAGCCCTAATATCTTGGAGTCTTTAAGAGTGACAACACGTGGTGCCCAACCAAATTAGATGGTGTGCGGGCTTTGGGTTTGGCAATTGAGAAGGGTCCACGTGTTGGTTAAAAGAAGGAGAAAGATGTAGGCCAAAGGGTTAGCTACAGTGTTGGGCTTTGGCACTTATACTCACGGTACTCTCATCTAGCACCACATCTTTACATTCATGTTATGAGTATTTACCTCTATATATACATGTATGTACTTATATGTATAAATTTATTTATTTATTTGTTTGTTTATTATTTATTAAGAAAAGGCATGGGTCGAGCGTTGCCCACTACACTAATTCGCCATTGTGTACACATCTATGACCATTCATAAATATGTTGCTTTTCTTTTAGCTTATTTGTATACATAATAAAGTAAAACCCAATTATATTGATTGAAAAGTGGGCCCAGACTCATTTTCAGTCCCAAAATTTGGGTCGTGTGCAACATGCACACCGTACACGTAGGGGTTCGAGCTTGAATGTAATATTTCAATACATAGGCCTATCTAAAAGGGTGGTCACGAGGCCATATCACATAAATCAAAGGTTTAACTAAGGTTAAACTAGTCAAATCAGTCGCGTTTTCGTCAAAAGTCAACGATTCCAACGTTTGCAAAAATCCGGGTTGTTACAGAATCATTCCATATAGTATGCAAAATTGGAATTTACTTCTTTTACATTGACTATCAAGGTTAGATGAATTTCTTTTATCCTTCCAAGTAGTAATAACCAGAGACTTTGCTCTATCTCACATTAAATGCATATTTGATTATATTCGTAGTTCTAATCCTGTTTTCCTCATCTTCATGCTGGTGTGTTCCTTTTTCTCTGGATGCCATACTTGAAATTCTTGTTGTGTTAGTCTTTATCATGGAATCTCAAAGCTATTATCATAGGACAAAGTGGGGTCAATAATTCCAATTCTTTAGCCGGCCTTATTTTCGAATGTCAAAGCTATTATGATGATGAACTGAGTAGGTTCATAATTCTTTAGTGCATTTTTCATGTCTTGTCCATAACTCTCTTTTAAATCCACAAGAATTGTTTATGGATGTCTTGATGTCTATATTATGTGTAAACATGGTCAATATCAGAGAAAACATCTAAGTGACACTGCCGATGCTGCTACAACACAATTGTGTTGACAGCCCCCCATGAGATTGTTGGCCTGTAGTCAGTAGTCACCCCTGCTTTTGAGTTTGATATGGTAGTTTTCTTACTTAATCTAGACATCGGATTCCAGTTTCTTCCATATAAACACTGATTCCCTTGCTGCAATTTCTTTCTTGTAAGCTTATACCGGAAGCATTGAGATTCATGAATAATTTTAACAAAATAGAGATCTTTACTGTTGTGTATAAATTATTTATCATTTCTCTTGGCAATGTGGTTCTTATCATGATCGGTTTATTACTTCATATGAATTATTATGCTCATATAAAACAAATGTATACAACATATTATTGTTTATCAGTACTAGTAGTGGAGGAAACTTATGGAAAAGTTTAGGGAGAGAAAAAAAAACGTGAAGTCTAGCTATTGATTTAAAGAAGGGCTATGATACGGTGTTGACACAGATAATCTAGTGGACACTAAAGAGGAATAATTCAGGCCCATATCTTTAGGAAGATGCACATAAATACGCCATTTAATTTCTTCTTTATTTTATCAGAAGCATGCTGCAGTTTGAGCTTGAAGTCTGCGTGTCAGAGTTCACAGTGCACGGCCTGAAGTTGGAGCTCCATAGACCGTGCACTTAAACTCATCTAGAGTTAGTGGTGGTCCGTTGATGGTCCAATTGGATAGGAATATTGGGGTCTCTGAGATGTAATAATTGATATGGCCTAAATACTACAGTGAACCAAAATACGACATATAGATTAATTGCTTCTATAGAATGACACCTGGACTCATCTGAACCATGCATGTGGCACTTGTGGTGGTTGATCCGTTCCATCAACAAGTGACCATCAAGAGTATCTTTTTAATATGGTAAGGGAGGCTTTATCTGGGCTGATCGGGCGCAAGGGATTTAAATATAATTACTGGCATTCGGGTGGGAGAGCAGGGCAGATTCATCTCGTACTTGCAATATGTAGACGATACGATTTTATTTGGGAAGGCCGATGTGGCGGAACTCTGCGCTATGGTGGACGTGCTCTCGGTTTATGAGGCGGTGTCGGGGCAGTGGGCTAATCACCTCAAGTCAGCTGTTTCTGGCATTGGTGTGGAGGATGTCCTGCTGACCGACCTTGCTAGTTCGGTAGGTTGTGGAATCGAGGAGTTGCCTGTTAGGTACGTCGGTTTGTCACTTGGGCTCAGACAGCCCACAATCCGTGATTGGCTCCCGGTTGTGCAGAGGTTTGAGCAGCGGCTGTCTTTTTGGAAAGGTAAATTGCTGAGTAGTGGGGGAGGCTGTTTTGGTTAAAGTGGTGCTTTCCTTGATCTCCATTTTCTTTATGTCCATGTTTAAGTGGCCTGACAAAATTCTCGATCGACTGGAACATATTCAATAGTCGTTTCTTTGAGAGGGGTCGGGTATGAATAGGCGGTATCATCTTGTTAACTGGGACACGTGTTAGCTGCCTATCGCTTGTGGTGGGTTGGGGATTCGGAGCTTAAAAATAACTAATTTGGCTATGCTTGGAAAGTGGCTGTGGAGAGCGGGAAGGGTGGAGGAGAGGGGAAGTCTCTGGTGGTTGGTGCTATCTGAAAAATATGGCCTATCCTGGGAGAGTTGGGAGATATGTATTTCGTCCCACAGGAGTACCTCAGCGTGGTGGAGAGGTATTTCCCACCCGTGGGAGCTTCTTGCCAAAGGGGTGCGATATAGCCAGGGGTGTGGAACCCATATACGGTTCTGGGAGGATGTTTGGTTGGATGTCGGTCCACTTAAGGCTGCTTACCTGGACATCTTCGATCTTTCTTCAAATCCGGGTGGTAGGATTGATGAGCTTGTCTCGATGGCCAGTGGGAGGAAGGTTTGGGAAGTCGCCACTAGAAGGCTTCTCAGGGACAACGAGGTGGAGAGCTATTTGGACCTGCTGAGAAGGCTATATGAGGCGCAACAGAACACCTTACGGGTTGATTAGAGGGTTTGGGTCCTGAACCGTGAAGGGCAATTCAATGTTAAATCGTTATATCGTTGGTTGTCGCATCGCCCACTCATCAGGTTCGAAGGTAAATGACTGTGGAGTGAACCTATTCCTCTGAAGTTCTGGGTCTTTGTTTGGGCGTTCTGTAAGGATAGAATCCTAACTAGGGATCAGTTGATTCGGAGGGGTAAAGACGTCCCGATTTTGTGTGTGATGTGCTCCGACGGGGAGGAGTCCACTGCCCATCTTTTCTTTCATTGCAGAGTGGCTTGCGAGGTTTGGGGTGCCATTCTCAAATCCTTTGAGATAGTGATGCGGGAAAAATCGCACGCTAACCCTAAAATAGCGTAAATACTGCAAGATAGGGGTTAGGGTTCTCACATTTTAATTAAAATAAAAAATAAAGGAAAAAATAGGGGTAGAAGAAGATCCAAGAAATCGCTCCAAGGAAGAAAGTTGGCCGCACACCAAACCGCACGCGGGAGAAGAATCACTCTTCTATCGAAAACTCGTCTCAAGTTCTCTAGAATTCGCACAAAGCAAAACTCAAATTTTCATTCATCATCAATAATAATTTTCATAAGAGATTACAATGTGTATTTATAAAGAAAAGAAACCCTAAGGATACTACTTAAAATAAAATTCCTAATAAACCATTAAAACTTTCTAATCTAATGCTCATAATTAATTTCACCATTAATCATGTTTTTTTATTACGCGATCACTTTTGAAGGGTCAAACGATTTCTGATTGACTTGAAATTGGTCTTGTTTGAAGCTTATCGAAGTAGCTTTTTAACAAGACAGGAATAACACAATTCTGATACATATTGATAGACTTATGACCACTTTTCCGATGGTTGCACAGAAAGTGACGGGATTAATAGTCACATATCACATATATGTGCATAACCCTTAAATAATTCAAATAAGGAAACTAGTCCTAAAATAAGTCACTTATTAAAAAAATCCTAATAAGAAAGGAAACTAAACCTAGATAAAATATTGCCTAAATTAATGTGCACACCGGTCTTTAACGGGCCTTTTTTAAAAACCCATTCGCGGGTCCACTTTCTCTTTTGACATCTCCTCTTTATCCGACCATGATTCAAATAAGCGGATTTAAAGTTTGCATCAATCCCCTCTACATTGAAAAATTCGACCTCAAACTTTGGTTGGCATGGATTTTCACGGTTGCATCACAAATAATATATAGGGAACTTCGATCGGAAGCGGCTTGAACAAGTGAACAGGATTCCACTTGGGCTTGATCTGTTTGATTTTCGATTCACCAACAGGAATGGACGCCAATATGCAACTAACACTATCTTGGGACCTGTGGGTCGTGGGTGCGATAGTCTTCATTTCAAATAATTGTGCTTCGACGATCTCGGGCTCGAGAGGACTGATTGCGGCAACTTGCTCTTCAGTGGTCTCGGGCTCCTCAACGGTGTTAGGATTAGTATAGATATTGACCGGAAGAAGGTTCTCATCAATCAGTACCGACTCTTCGACTGATTTTGGGGCTATCACGGGTTCAGGTAGAGGATCGATAACAATTTTAGGTGAGATGAAGTTAGCTAGGGTAACGATGGTGACAAGCTTGATTTCTTGAATGGGCTTTGGGTTGTAAGTTGTTACGGGGGTTGCAACCGTCAGAGAGTTTACACCGTTAATGGATTCCGTAACGGGTGTAGGTTTCACAACAGTTATGGGATGAGAAATTGTTATGGGATTACAACGGACGGTTGGTGATGTGGTTGGGTTAACGGACATGAGATTTGAAAACTTAAATCTCAAAGCTTCATGTCTCACCGATATGATTTCCTCTTGTAGTTTGAGAAGAATATCTTCAAGAAATTCTTGAACGAGACCCTTGTTTAATGCCTCCGCTATCCGACATGTATTTGTTAACTCCGCTATCCGACGTCTAATCTCAAGAGTAAACGCTAAATCATATAAAGCTGGCCAATATCGAGGTGTTGAATTCAAATACCTCAGACTCTGCGATCTAGTTTTCACTGCCTCCCATGCTTGTTTAATTTTACCAATTGTCTGATACAAATCAAAGAGCTTTCGCCGATCCACGAACTTGGGCTTTGATACCAATTTGATGCGAGAAAAATCGCACGCTAATCCTAAAATAGCGTAAATCTCGCAAGATAGGGGTTAGGATTCTCGCTCTTCAATTAAAATAAAAATAAAAGGGAAAATAGGGGTAAAAGAAGATCCAAGGAAGAAAGTTGGTCTCACACCAATCCGCAAGCGGGAGAAGAATACTCTTCTATCGAAAACTCATATTAAGTTCTCTAGAATTCGCACAAAGCAAAACTCAAAATTTTTATTCATCATCAATATTAATTCTCATAAGAGATTATAATGTGTATTATAAAGAAAAGAAACCCTAGGAATACTACTTAAAATAAAACTCCTAATCAACCATTAAAACTTTCTAATCTAACGGTCATAATTAATTTCACTATTAATCCCGTTTTTTTATTACGCGATCACTTTTAGAGGGTCAAACGATGTTCGATTGATGTGAAATTGGTCTTGTTTGAAAACTTATCGAAGTAGCCTTCCAACAAGGCAAGAATCACACAATTCCGACACATATTGGTAGACTTATTACTACTTTTCCGATGGTTGCGCAGAAAGTGACGGGATTAACAGTTACATATCACATATATGTGCCTGACCCCTAAATAATTTAAATAAGGAAACTAGTCCTAAAGCAAGTCACTTATTAAAAGAATCCTAATAAGAAAGGAAACTAAACCTAGATAAAATATTGCCTAAATTAATGTGCACACGGGTCTTTAACGGGCCTTTTTTAAAAACTCATTCGTGGGTCCACTTTCTCTTTTGACGTTTCCTCTTTATCCGACCATGATTCAAACAAGCGGATCTAAAGTTCGCATCAGATAGCCTGGACTACGCTTGAGACGCCTTATTTGCATTTGCTTAGCTGGGCTGCTATGAAGGTGGAGGGGGAGAGAAGGGTCTTTGGAGGGCTATTCTGTTCGCCGTTATGTGGTGCTTATGGTGTGAGAAATTGCAGAATTTTCGAAAAGAAAAGTAAACCTGTGGGTATGGTTATTAGGTCGGTTTCGGAGCTGATGAGATTATGGGTCGCGAGAGGTGGGGTTGGTGATAGTCATATTTTTTTCCTTTGGGACCCGGGTTAAGTGGGCCAAGCTCTTTTTGGTGCCTGTGTGTTGTTGTTTTTCCTTTTTTCTTTTGTTGGATTCTGTTTTGGTTAGTGTGAGTCGAGGATGTATTGTTTTTTCAGCGCCTTGCTGTTTATATATATAATCTCTATTACTGATAAAAAAAAAAAGTGCATTCGTCCAGATCGATAATGACAAGTGAACATGTATGGTGCAGATTTAAAAGAAAACATGTATGGCAGACATGGCCTTAGTCCCTTCTTTGGTACTTAGCTCAAGTATGCTATCTATGCTGTAATCATACCCATTCAAAAAAGTAATTTTTTTCACATCTGATCAACACATTTCTCTGAAAATTTGATTTTCATAAACTTTAAGTTTGAGTAAATAAATAATTTACCTTGAGATATGTAAAATTCATTTTTTAGAAAAATAAGCGATTGACCATTCACCCATGCATGAACGCCAAAATTTTCACCAAATTTGGTGTTGATATCTTAAGGAGGGAGACCTAACACCAAATATTTTCATGAGACAAAAAGCATTCATAGGAGAGTCAACCATCCAGTACAGCTGTGGATCAAGAAAGAAGTGAGAAGAGGATTGGAATTGAAAAGGGACTGATTTGAATATTATGAGGCACTTTTCAGGAAAGAGGATGTGATGAGACCAAGAATAGATAGTGCTCAGGATGTGCAATTCAATGAGATGAGAGAGACAGATTGGCGAGATGTTTTGAAGAGCAGATAAAAAGGGCAATCTTCAATGCAAGTGGATATCAAGGTCCAGGCCCAGGCCCGGATGATTTCACACTACAAATTTACAAATATTTTTGGTAACTTGTAAAAGATGAAATTGTGGAAATCTTTGTGAAATTTTATAAGAAAGAAAGAGTGGGGAAATCTATCAATTCCACCCTTTTTATCATTATCTCGAAGAAGAGTGGGCTGAAAGAATAGATGATTTTGGGCTTATTAGCCTACTTAGAAATGCCTATAAGATCATCGCGAAGGTGTTGGCAAATCGGATTAGGCTGGTTATGTGTCAGCTATCTCTCCTAATCAAAGCACGTTTGTCGATGGGTGCCAAATTTTGGACTGCCCAATGCTCTCATATGAATGCATTGATAGTCGACACAAAGTAGGGACCACGGTAGTTAAGGCGGTATGGCAAGGTCATGGCGAAGAGGCTCGCTACGCCATGACAAGGCTATTTATTTTTATTTTTATTTTTATTCATTAATCGTCATTTTTTTTATTCTTTATAGTTTTGTAAATGAATAAAAAAAATCAACTACTTAGGCATCATTTTATAATCTAATATTGAGGATTTCATGTTCTAAACCATGGTTGTCAAGGCGACGCCATAGCAAATGGTGATGGGAAGCACCATATGAAACCAAATAGCGACAAATATTGACACCATATCGGAATAGCGCCATGGCGTCGCTATACACACTATTAGGCAACTCGAATAGTATATTAGTTTTGTTTTATAGTTGGGGGAGGGGGGAATATTGTAATATATGTTGGAGATAATATATTAAGTATGGTGTGTGTTAGAGTTGTAGGCAATATATTAATCCCACATTGGTTAGGAATGAAAATAGTGTCTTGTATGCCCTTTATATAAATGACTCATCTATTGTTACTAGAACATATGGAATAAAAGCAATGTAGTCCATTAGTGTTATTACTTATTATGCTCTCTCTCTATCTCTCTTTCTCCTCTCTTCTCTCTCTATCTCTCTAATATACCTTAAATGCGTATTTTTCCCCTTTAGTTTTTAGGTTATTTATGTCTTCATGGTATCAGAGCGGGTTGGATCCGCGTGTTGGTTTTAGGGTTCCGTCTGACGTATGCTCTGCACTTTGTCGCCTCGTTGGAGCTCTGTGCATCAGAAATCGGGAACATAGAGATCTTTGTTGATGTCTCATTAGTTGTTTCTTTTCTCCAATGCTAGATTCATATTTTTTTTGTCTTTGAAAATATCCATGTCTTTTTTGGTGTAGTCATTTATTCATTTGTGTGTTGCTTAATCCATGGTGTAGAGAAGAAGGATGACTGTTGTGTAGCAGCCATTGAAAGCTGCTGTGCAACTATGGTGGGCTACTATACAACCATGAGAAGATGAAAGTGTTAAGAAGAAAAAAGATGTTGAAGGGCTATTGTGCTTGGCTACTACTGCTGCATAGTAGGTGTTTGATATGAGTCTCGTGAGAGTTGTTGGATGATTTTTGATGAGTTACTGTTGTTGGTGGAAACTGCATAGTAGCTGTTTGTTTAAATGTCTATGTAGGGTTGTTGCCTTTATCATGAAATTTGTGAAGTCCGAATCACTGCCTAGAAATTCGTGTTTATTGCCTCAAAATTCATGTCTACAGCTCCCGACATACACTCATACGATCGGATGTTGTTCATTTCTCTGAGATCCGTGACTCTCTCCCTCCATATCTTTTATTTGCCAATTTATATTTGTATGTGTGTGATGTTATGACATAGTGTTTTACACATGCTGTCCCTCCTTGTATTTAATGATAAGGCCTTTGCTGCTATGCAGCCTTTTATCGGCCTTATGACCTTTGTCTCTATTGTGATATGTAGCATTTTTTTATCGACCTTATGGTCGTATATTTGCCTTATTAATATTAGGGGGAGATAGTTCAGAGTCCTTGTAATTGGCAACTTGAACATCATTCTCATTGATGCTCAACTTGAGGGGAGTGTTGGAGATAATATATTAAGTATGGTGTGTGTTAGAGTTGTAGGCAATATATTAATCCCACATTGGTTAGGAATGGAAATAGTGTCTTGTATGCCCTCTATATAAATGGCTCATCTATTGTTACTAGAACATATGGAATAGAAACAATGTAGTCCATTAGTGTTATTATGCTCTCTCTATCTCTCTTTCTCTTCTTCTCTTCTTCTCTTCTCTCTCTATCTCTCTAATATACCTTAAATGCGTATTTTTCCCCTTTAGTTTTTAGGTTATTTATGTCTTCAATATATTATAAGTTATAAGCTATAACTTATAAGCTATATTTAAGGCAACATGCTGCCTTAAATGTCTTCCAGTCGTGAGAGAGGAAATGAGATAACTTTTTGAGTGTATAAAAAAGACAGAAAGTGATCAAGAAAAGGATGGTATGTGGTGTGATAGATGAGCGAGATATACTTGGTAGAGTTGTTGAGAAAGAAGATAATACAGACATTGCGGATATGGATGTTCAGGAAATTAAAGAGTTGGATCTTTCGGTTCCAGGCATGGATCAAAATATCGTCCGATACCGATACGTATCGGTATCGGAGGTGGACGATACGGTACATTAAATGTACCGTATCACCCATTTATATGGCTAATACCGGACGATACATTGAATGTATCGTCCGGTATGTTACTGTTCCGGTACGTATCGTCCGATACGTATCGGTTTTCGGCCCGGACGATACGTACCGGAAAACCGGCATTTTGATCCTTGGTTCCAGGAAATAGAGCTCCACCATGATTCTTTGGTTTTTGAGGCCTCACTGACCAGCTCAGCTGCTGCCTTTTCTGTACAGTGTTTTTCATTTTTCCATTTTTCCATTTTTTGGGCGGTTTTTTTTTCCTTTCTCTCTCTCTAGGCTTAGCTCCTCATTGTGCCCTTGATCCACTGTTTCTTCATTTTAAATAATGAAAATATGGCTATAAGTCAATAAATAAAAAAAATTCACCGATACACAACATGCGCACTGTGCGCCATGTGGACCATGAAACGTGCTTAGATCTATGAGCTCTTAAGTTCCGTGTGTGACTCAAGGTCTACATGGTGCACAGTGCACATTCCGTGTGCTTTTTGCGAGCCGTGTATTGTGTATGAACACAACATTCCGACCTACTACTTGTTTGAGAGGAAAAGCTTTTATGATCAAAATCTTTAGAATATATTTTCGAGAATATTAGATCCCTTGGGATCGCTACTAGTACTATCAAATAGAGGACTTAGGAACATAATATTTGACAACTACGACAAGTACATGATCAAGTTTTATAGAGTTTAATTCCTTTAGGGATATTATTATATTAATTTATCTAATTGGTGTAAAATTTATGGTATTTGATTAAAACATGTGATTCAACTCCTCAACAAAGTACCAACACCTTATATGTCTTCCTGTCTGTTAGTCCCATCTCCAAGCACTGTAGATCAACGATCGACAATGCTGATCAAATCTATGAAATAACTGTACCATCCATAAGATAAGCATATGATCAAATCAATACTATTGACAATACTTCTTACTATTTAGCATAATTCTACTTAATCGGTAAGTTCAAAAAATAAATCTATGTCAAAGCTCATCTAGAATATATTTTCAGATAGATAGTTTGTCTCTAAATTTCTCTAAAAAATGAACAAGAATTAGATCATAGAATTCCAAGTAGATAAATATAGAGTTCAAGGAATCTCATCTTCCTTGGGGGTGTAGATTCTGGCCCACTGATGAGTAGCTGATTGAATATTACATCTGGGCAAAAATTGAGAGAAGCACCATTGTCCCCTGTAATCATCATCCTCGAAATTGCTCCTCTCGACCGCCGTCCTCAACATTGAGTTAAGCAATGGTTTTGGGCTTTCTTTGAGACTGAAGAGAACGTTTGCTTATTTTGTTTTGCTTTTGGGTTATATAATACTAGAATTTTGATTCCTCTTTGCATGCATTTTTCTTATACGCTTCATTATTTTTTTGTGTGATTTGACTTAGACATGTGTAATATCTTTATTTGGCTTATGCGATTTAGATCAAAGGGAAATATTGATATACAATTTTGTCATGTTTGTTGGATCGGACCATTTGATCATGGTTGGTCGATCATGAATGTTTGATAATTATTGCTTGATCATGAGCAATCAATCCTGTTTGATCAACTCCATGGTCAATTATTGAACTTAGCACACAATACTCAATCTAGGACCAACTTAACACACCTAACCATACCGCTGACACCTAGTTAAAGGAGATCGAAACTTATCATATGTGATGGGGAAACTGGTTCTATTAAACCTGTCTGTACTAGGAGTTTGATCTCCACTTCATAGTAACTTTTTATTTTTTGCTAGGCCAATTGCATAATCACCGATTTGATGAGCTGTTAAAAAGTGTGTGGAATTGCATGAAAAACAAATTTCAACCAATGGTTAAAACATCAGTTTAGATAAAAAATCTGATTTAATGTGCTGATAAACAGTATATAACATCTCTTGAAATCGGGGTTGGGCCTGTATCCCAATGGAAGGTTGACAATATTGCAACCAGTAGGTCGCAGGTTCAATCCCAGCTTGCCTATAAAAAAAAAAACTCTTCAAATCTGATTTTTTTAAACAGCAAATCGAAAATCCAGCATAACTTGTGTGTCATAAAGTTTTAAAAAACTTGAAGTCAGTTTTTCATGGAATTCTGCCCATGTAAATAAGCTGAAGATATGACGTCTCACGCTAGGAGACTCCACACATGAACCATGGTGATCTGGTTAATACTCTAGATTAGTGTGTGTAAATGCTACCAATATCCATTATTCTGGCTGTCCTATTATCTATGATTTACTTATATATTATATTTCGAGATGTTGAGATGGTACTGTAGATGAATTCACCATCATGAAATGTGGGCAGAATTTATTTTTGCTAGTATTCAAGCTGCTCATCGGAATTTATCATGGCTATTTTCAGCTTCTGCCATGTTGGGAGATCTTGATTACCGTTATTCAAATATTAAGTATGAAAAAACTGGTTCATCTGTTCCATGCTTAAACAACAAAATCTTTTCAGTGATGCCTTGAGCTAGATTATATTCTTGTTTTAAAATTACTTATCTGCAAATAAACATGTTTCTCCATTTACCTAACTTTAGGAAATATTTATCTATTGAATTTAACGTGAATTTCATGACATCCAGGCACTGGACACCTTTAACACGGCAATTGTTTCTCCAATATACTACGTAATGTTCACAACTCTGACAATCGTAGCAAGTGCGATAATGTTCAAGGTAAATGTCACGTGATTTTATCTGTATGAAAATCTTTATACACACACACATATATATACATAGAGAGAGAGAGTGGGAATAATATTGTAAAAACGCTACACTCGAGTGCTAGATCAGGTGGCATGTTATCACGAGTTAGCCCACACCCTCTTAGTGTTCACCAGTCCCTCTAGGTTTTGAATTTATTTTTTTGGACATGTGCCCTTCATTTCACGGGTCAAATATATGGGTTCTCCCCAAATATTTCAGCATTCAATTTTTTTCATCATTGAACACATTCAATGTTGGTTCATCAAAATTTATTATTTTCTTGTTTCAAATTCAATGGTGTTGATCGACCTTGCGCATATGCACGAGGCACATGATCCTCGGGTTGGGTGCCACGTGGCACCCACTTTGGATCGAGTGTAGCGCCCACCACTACACTCAAATGTATAGTCCTGGGCCTTATATATCATCAGGATCTTTAAAACTCAACCAATAAATATATTCATAAGTTAGAATACTTGCAGCAATGCCTTCTTACAAACTATTTGAAAACTGATAATGTTACACCTCTTAGCTTACAAACACTCTAAATTATAAAAACAAACACTCAAAATTACGAAAAATTATGAAAATTTTCTCAAACAAAAACTCCAAACTTGCTGCTCAAACAAACCGAAAGATGAGATATATATGTGTGTGTGTATATATATATATATATATATATAGAGAGAGAGAGAGAGAGAGAGAGAGAGAGAGAGAGAGAGAAGCTTCCAAAAATTTGAACAAGTGTCTGGAGAGAAAACGAACGAGCAGGTAAAATATCATAATAATTATGTGCACTGGGAATCTTTTGCTTCATTGTTGAGCATGTCGTAATGTGACACTGTAAGTCTGTAACACTATTGATTTACTGTAGCATTTTGTATTTTCATTATTGTTGAGATGGAGGATGCTTGTTCTCGGCCGAAATGAGTATAACCTCTCGCGTGTCCTGAAGTTCTGAATAGGGATGGAGTTGAGCAGAGGAGATCCACGAAGACACTGAAAATTAAGGGCTTTGGGTAATTATGCCAGCTAGCCACCAAAGAGAGAAAGGCTAAGTTGGCCACCAAGAGGAGATTCAGATCTGTCGGCAGTATTAGATGCAGAAGCGTTTGCAGTTGAAGAGGATTGAAGATCATCGTCCAAAGATTGCTCTGGAATCTTGTGGGTTGTGCTCTTAAGTTGATCATAGGGCCATTTTGGGTGTTCTTTGGAGAGTTGGGCTTTGCTTCATAGATTTTAAGTTGCACTTTTCACGAAGAATTTTTTCTTTACTAGTGAATAATATTATATTGCGATTCATAGTTGATAAGAATATGATGATGGTCATATTTATCCCACCCTTTGATAAAAATTTGGTGTTCAAGAGTAAACAGAAAGGCTTTAGCAGATCCTTTGGTATTCCAGTTAATAGTTCAAGGAATAGGATGTTGGGTGGTAAATTGTAGGTGCAATAACAACCAGGGAGATTGACCTTAAGAAGGGCATCTTCATACGTTTCTCAAAGATCAAAATGTTCAGTTGGTCGATCGTTTGGGGTAGGATTCTCACCATTGATCAGTTTATTAGAAGAGGGGTAAGCATTCACAATTGATGTCTGCTT
Organism: Chloranthus sessilifolius; assembly: GCA_021018995.1. Classification (NCBI taxonomy): domain Eukaryota; kingdom Viridiplantae; phylum Streptophyta; class Magnoliopsida; order Chloranthales; family Chloranthaceae; genus Chloranthus; species Chloranthus sessilifolius. The sequence goes on from CM037585.1 coordinate 169,022,526, forward strand.
TGTCTGACGGGAAGAGAATCGGTGAATCATACTCTCTTACACTGGCCGTTTACCAGTAAAATTTGGGTATGGTTCTAAGTGCCTTTAGCATGAATGGCTCTTCCCAGATACATTCCATACTATGCTTGAGCAATGGGAAGGTGTGCAACTTCAAGATCTCAAAGGAAAACTGTGGAAAATTATGGCTTATGCTGCGGGCTATTTGGCTCGAGAGGAATAGCAGGGTCTTCAGTGAAATTGGTAAGCCTTACCAATATGTGGTTAAAGCAGCCAGGGATTGGTTAGTTATCGGTAGTTACTCACTACCTGTGCATAGTTATCGGGTAGTTACTCACTACCTGCCCAAGTACGTACTCTTTTATTTTCTGTTTTCCTTTTTAATATAAATTGCTTTGTTACCAATAGAAAAAGGAAAATTACATCCCAATTGGTAAACCAGCAGACCAACCAATTAGGGAAGTCTTGATTAAAAGTTACATTAAATTGAATAAACCAAGAATATTTTTCGAGGTCATTTTGGACAGTCTTTGTAGTCCCAATAGGTATAAATGTATGATAGTGGAACAGTCTTTCTTTCTAGTTCACGACTTTGAGAAGGGACAAAATTGTGAGTTTGTTCAGCTGCAACACCCCATGCGCCAATATATAAAACTTTAAAAATATACATTTGATTATGAGAAAAAAAATGGAACGATCATTGCTTTTCATATGTGTCGGATGATCACTCTCTGTTTCAGTTCGAATTTTGAAATAAAATTGATAAGAATTTTCAGAAGTTGAGATGGGAGAGTGAATTAGGTAGAAAAATAACTTTTCAATTTGAAGAGAAGAATGATTAAGGAGATCATCTTCAATAGCTCTGTCAGTAGACAAAAAGCCAAAAAGAAGATTAGGAGAAAGATTGGGAGAAGAATTCTCTCGAGAAGAAAAATGATTTACCTTCAATTTTGAAAGGTTTTTCTACTGTTTTACAGAATATTTCTCATGAGGAGCTTGAGGTGGCTCATTTTTGCTGATTTCTTTGGGGAAATTTACGAGTAAGAAAATCTGCAAGGAAATTATCAAAGCCTTCAATAAGTTCGAGTTTACACAAAAATAGCAACAACAGCTTGTCATCAAGCAAATATTTGCATGGATGCCAAATTTTTTACTTCTTTTTCAAGGACTTCTTTTGTGCTTTTACAATCGACTTGTAAAACAAATTCTTGATTAAGGACGCCACTCTGGAATTTGGTGAAACATTTGATGTAAAAAGGATTTCCTTCTTTATGCTGGGATATTTCTTTGTAATGTCATTCCAAGATCCTGATGTAAATCGTACCAATTGTTCTTGAAAGCCAACTCTTGTTTTAAAATTCCACCAAAACCAAGTTCTGAAGCATCAGTTTCTATTATCTTTGGGCTGACCGAAATTTATTAAAGTAAGAACAAGTAGGTGTCGAACTTTGGCTTTAATTTTTTGAATTGTCCTAGTCATTTCTGCGGTTTTCCCAAGCCGTTTTTGTAATAGTGCGCGATCATCTCAGCAGTTTTGATAAAAACCTCAAATATAGTTTAAACATCTAAGAAATCCTTGGCATTGATTTTTTATCAAGAAATTGATCAGTAAAAGAAATTGTGCGGTTGATGAGGCCTATATGTCCATTAGAGATTATTTACCCAAGAAAAGAATAGTGGTTAATAATTGAATTTTTTCTTGCAGAGACAACCATGAAATTATGATTGACGGGTTTACCAAAAATATTTAAATGCTTCCAATGTTGGTTGATATTTATGAAAAAGATAAAAATATCATGAATATAGACGTTAAGCAATTTTGAAGGGGGCAAAGATTTTATCCATGATTTTGTTGAATTCACTAGGAGTGTTTTTGAGTCCAAGTGACATAATGGACCCATAAAGATGAATGACAAACTAAAAGTCAACCTTTGATTCCATGATTTTCTAGAAGCTCCTTGTTCATTTGGATCGGGTGAGCTTTGGTTTTGATTTTTGATTTCATCAAAATTGTCAACATGGAAGAGTAACTATATTTTGTTTACAGTGCTAGAAAGCAATCAGAAGATCATAGCAGATTCTAGTTTCCTGTTGTTGTTGAAAATTCATAATTAGTTGCTGAAGTGAGGGGGTTTTAATCGAAGATCAAGGTGTTTGACCTTGGCTTCATTTAGAAGTCTAGAGATTGGTTTTTGTTTGTAAGCAGTAATCATATTAAGGCAATGAATAAAATCCTCTTGTGGGCATTGTGAGAAAGGAACGTTAACGGGGAGATTGTTATACATCCCTTTGATTCCATCATAGGAACAGAGAAAGGTTGAACTTGTGTTAAAAAAAGGAGTGCCAAGAATTACCTTTATGCTTAAGCCTTTGATAACAATACAAGTCCTTTGTAAGCAGGCATTATGGCAACAAAGATATCCTTTAGGAATTTTGTATTTGATATCAAGGTGCTTTCCATTGGTGGCACCCATAACCATGTTCGTTCGAGAAAGTGAGGGGAGCTAGTTGTTGTGAAAATTTTATTGTACTCGCAAGTGAACGAATCGTGATGTAGTCAGTGAGTGTAGAGTACGAGATCGTTCCCACGAGGATTGGTTAGAAAATTTAAAAGAGGAGATAGCAATTAACCAAAAGAATTACCACAGATCTAGCACAATATTTAAACTAATTTTATGATTCTGAGAGTTTGGCAGATGAGATAAAGACTAGGCAGTAAAATAAAATCTAAACAATTAATAAAAGATAAGGATTGAGATACCAAATCCCCTTATCGTAGGTTTATCATTCATGCAATACAAATATGTGGATTAAGATATGAGATTATCAAAAGATGTCAATGTGCAAGCACTGGACCCAAACACACATGAGTTCTAAAGTGCAGATCTGAGATCAAAGAGATGTATGATTAACATCCCATGAGTGTATGATTAACACTCACACCTCAGATAGTATTAAGAATCCAATCTCTAGGTAAATTCCATACTACCAATCTAAAATCAAGGAGATGCATGATTAACATCCCATGAGTGTATGATTAACACTCACACCTCGGATGGTAATTGGAACTTACTCCTGGGATAAAGTCTACACTACCGATCTAAGATCACGGAGCTGTATGATTAACATCCTATGAGTGTATGATTAACACTCACACCTCAGATAGTGGTAGAACTTAACCCAGAGAAGACAGTAATTAGATTAGAATCACCGTTGCAGATCTGAAATCATGGGCATGATTAGCTCCTAGATCTCAAATTGCAATCGGATTATATCCATATCGATAATAACATCAGGGCCCTTAAAACAATCTCGCATCTCAACCATAGATTTGATTTATTACGAATGAATACCTCGGATGAGGTTTATTAGATCCCCATCCCCATTGAAACTAGTCACACATGATAGAAATAAATGACAAAATAAAGACAGAAATTAAAAATGATATTAAAATATCGTAAAGAGCTTCAACAAAATCCACAAAAGCTTTGATATAACCCGGTACAATCCTTTTTCAAATGCAGAAATTAAACTAATCTAGGACGTAAAACTAGGAAATGGAAAGAACAATGCTAAGGAAAATAAAAGGCTCCCCAAAAGGAGAGATACCTAACCCTAACTCTAATTTTCCCTTAAATAGGGTCTAATTTCGAAACCCTAACTTTTTTCCCTTAATTTTAAGCTTTAAAAACATAAAGACTCGGTGTGAGTGTCGATTGATCGAGTCTGTCGCTCGATGCATCAACCTTCCCAGATTTTCGTGAAACTCAGCCTAACTCCTTCAACAGATACAGCCTCAGTATTTTGGTCATAACTTTTTTATCCCGAAGTCGGATTGAAGCGATTCTTGCAGCGTTGGAAAAAAGACAACGAGCTCTACAACTTTGGTGTTTTAGCAATTTCATGAATCTGATGCCTTAAAGGTCAAAATTGAGCTGTAAGTCGATATAAGTTCTAGATGATCCAAGGTTGCACGAATTTGACGTTATTTTCTAAACTCTTGGGCTATTTAATGCTCAACTTATCTCCAAACCTGTAAATCATTAAAACTATATAAAACATATTAAATAGCTTTCATCGGGTGGCTAAATGTAGGTCTTTAGGGGTGAAATATCATCATATTTCACTACTCATCACTAGTCCTTCACGGAGACAATTGCGATCAGAGCCAAAGTTAATTAAGGCAAGAAAGATTCTTTGAAGTAACCACTGTTGTCTTTTATTTTGAGTGTTATTTTGCAGTGCCATTTTTGCAACATAATTTGTTGGATAGAATTTACAAAATCGTTGTTTAGGGTTTGTAGCCATTGTTTAAGTTGAAGGATTTCAACCTTTTGTTCTTAAATTTTTATGTGCAAGAGATCAATGGACTTGTGGATTAACAATCTGATGCGGGACAATACGCTAAAACACTAATATGCGAATTTGGGATTAACTTTAGAATGAATTGAATAGCGGAAATATTTAAAATCATGCAACACATAAAATTAATTCAATGAAATTAATAAAACAATTCAATTAATCCATTTTAGCGTTCGCATGTGTGAAAATTTTTCGATCTAGAAAAACGGCTCCGATGAAGGAACTCGAGTTCCGTTCTAGTTTAGGGCATCAATTGACAATCATAATATCGTCTCTTGACTTCTCGGGAATTTTAATTGAAATAAGGCTTAAAATAATTCAATTAATTGAAATAAGGCTTAAAATAATTCAATATAAGGGGAACAATTTGGGATTTTGATTTTTATCAACGGAATTAAAGAAAGATAATACTTGACAACAAATAGAGAAAAGACAAACTAAAGGGATAGATTCCAAGGCTTCACACCAAGGGTTTTCTGAAGCTCCACACCACGGCTGTACTCGGCTTCGCACAAAGTCGCACGAGAAACGATTGCTCATTTCTTAAGGTTTGATGGATTCACTTCCTCGGTTGAAAACTCTTCACAAGCTCTCTAGGATTTGTACAAAAGCAACTCGCTTTTCATTCAATAATCAATCATCTTCTTAATAAAATGTTTATAATGCCTTTATATAGGCTAAGAAAACCATAAACAACATAAAACTCGCAATAAAAGAGTTCTAAAATAATAAACTACTAAAAATGTCAATTTTCGTAACAAAAATAGAAATTCTCGCAAGTCTGTCTCTGGGCGGAGTCGTCCACGACGCGCTGTGGGATAGCGTGCTGTTGCACTAATCACAGCGCGCTGTGGGACAACATGCTGTTGTGTCTTATTTTATACTTTTTTATTTGTTAAAAACATTATTTCTAACTTGAAATATATTATGATATATATATTTTTTATTTTGCCGAATTTTGTCGAATTGGATTCTTTCAGAATTATTTCCATATCCCGAGTTTGTGACTATGGTATGCATATATGCATGATCTCAATATGCTGTCCCAATGGTGCACAATGAACACATACCAAGGTTCCACATGACATTAATACCATGGCTGAAAACCTGAAAACTTGACTCGAAAACAGCTGGGTCGAGTTAACTCGAGGGCTCGGATAAACTTGACTCGCTCCGACTCAATAATTTAGTAAACATTTTTAAAGAAAATATATTTTATAAAAATAAAAAATATTTTACTAGGGAAAAGATGGAAAGATATGTTGGTAAAATGAGTAATTTGATACTTTTTAAAAAGGTAGGGTTTTAGAAACTTTATCCCATGCAAATATTTTATATACAAGGGTAGCTTATGAACCCTATTTGCACAACCCTAGCAAAGTCTCGAATCAACTTGAAACCTGGAAAGTTGAGTAACTCGGCCGAGTTACTTGATGACTCACCAAGTTTTAGAACTATGATGAAAACACTTTTTTTTTGTCACATAGAGGTCGGATGCGTCATATAGATCAATTTTTTAAAAGAAATTGAAAATTTCCAATTTTCAAGTCTCAAAAAATAAAAGGGGGAGCTGAAGAAATTGAATATATATATATATATATATATATATATATATATATATATATATATATATATATATATATATATATATATATATATATAAAATATCACAAGGTCTTTCAATCCATCACCGAACTGCCTATAGAAACAAATGCTGCTATAATGGAGATTACTTGCAACTCCCATATTTTCATTTTAAAGTGGTTTTTCCTTTTAAGTTCATTAATTTGTAATATTTTTTTTTCTTTTAATAAAAATTTGCTTCCTCCTCCTCTCTCTCTCTCTCTCTCTCTCTCTCTCTCTCTCTCTATATATATATATATATATATATATATATATATATATGATGGCGAGGATATGCATTCTGACGCAGCCCAATAACGTTGCGTCTGGATGCCAGATCACTTTCCACGTGGCACGTGATTTAAAAAAAGTTATTTCTGTAACTTTTTTGGCCTTCATTTCATAGGTCAAAGATAAATTAATGCCCCAACCAACCTAGTGCATTGAATTTTTTTACCTTTGACAACATTCTCAATGGTAGATAATCACCATTTTTCATTTTTTTGTATGGTACCTGATCGATCTGGCCCAAGTTGCCGTGGTACCCAATCATCGTGATGGGTGCCATGTGGTGCCCAACTGGACTGAGTGCAACTCTCAAGGATACACACGTACGCATGGTCCCTGGCCTATATATATATATATATATATATATATATATATATATATATATATATATATATAAAGGTGTTCGTTGACTCCGTCCTCCAAGGTCTCGCGTGGCACCCAAAACACTGTCCCGATGCCACGTGGAGCACAGGTGCGCATTGCTTAGATCATTTTGAAATTTCTTTTTAAAACTCATCTTCACCATGTATTTTTTGAGCCTTGGAATCTTGACTGTTGAAATCAGTCAAACTTTGACTTTTAAAAATAAAATTGATCTAAACCATCCCTCCGTGCTCCACGTGGACTATGGAGGACAGTGACCTTCCTCCATGGAGGACGGAACCAGCTCCCATAAATATATATAATCTAAACTACATAACCTTGTTCCATATGCATGTTTTGGGTGCCACATGGAACCTTGGTGTATGCTCACGGTGCACCATTGAGGCTCCATATATATATATATGCCGGTTTCTTCCTCCATGAGTGGATGCTCAAGCGTCCTCCAAGATGCCGTGGAGCTCCACGTGGCACCGAAAACACTATTTGGGTGCCACGTGGAGCATGAGGGGATGGGTTAGATCAATTTAACAAACTTTAAAATTTTGACTTATTTCAACGGTTCAAAATTCAAGGCTAAAAAAAATACATGGTGGAGATGAGTCTTCGATTTTTTTTATTAAAATATGATCTAAGCAATGCACCGTGCTATATGTGTCATCAATTTGGTGTCCTGCTGTCAATTGGAGATTTTCCTCAATTTTGGAGGACAGAAGCCTTTTCTATATATATATATATATATATATGGGGAATGCTAATCTCACCCTCTCCAATGTGAGGCTAGCATGGATGATGCTCACCTCACAATGAAGAGGGTGAGGTTAGCATTCCCTTATATATGTGTGTGTGTGTTCCCAGGGATATGTGTTCTAACACATGAGTGGCCCTTGCGCTCGACCCAGTTGAGTACCACGTGGCACACAATCCGAGGATCGGGTGCCACAACTACATGCCCATGTTTTGGTGCTGAGCCCACAACTTTGACCTGTGCTTTTAAGGGCAAAACAGGCCAAAAAAAAATTCTAAAATCCTAGGGAATGGGTAAACAGTTAGAGTTGTGGTGTAACTCGATATATATATATATATATATATATATATATATATTACTTTCCTAGATAATATGTCCTTACAGTTCAACTTTCTAATCCCTCAGTTATGACTGCAGGATTGGGCAGGTCAAAATGTGAGCAGTATAGCTTCAGAAGTGTGTGGATTCATTACTGTTCTTTCTGGAACGATCATTTTGCATACGACAAGAGAACCGGAAGCAGCTACTGCATCAGGTACAGCCAGACCAAATTAGGGCTAATGGATGGTTGACATGTGATTTCCATTCCAAAATTAAGCTCAATATAATGAAAATTCCTTTGATATTTCTAATTTCACATTAGAAATATTAGAACTACCACTTAGGTATTGGAAGCAACAAAATGCCAATCTTCTCCCAGCTTCTGTATTTCTGAACTGGGTTGTCAAGTGGCATTTGACTGGTTCCATGAACTTTAGGCAGGTCCTTTTTTTGTGATTATGAATAGCATGTTTACGAGCAAATCTGCAGGCCTGTTACTGGTTGTTGTGCCCAAGGATTAAATGCTGGCATTCACATACATATTGGCCTCAACAAAAATTGATTTGTATTACCAACACGCATATAGTATTTGGACGCTTCCTGGATGCTATACCATAAAAATTTTATTGTTGAAGAAAATTAAAAATTGATTAAATAGTAAAATTTAATAAGAATTATTTCAAATGGAAAGAAATATTATAACGCTATGGTTCGTAACATAAACATGAAATGTATTGACATATGTAAAGGTTTTGTTCGTCATAATCATAGCCGTATTCCATCTACATGGGTTCAGCTTTGCAAGTCCTATTTCTCCCCTCGTTTCTGATCATCGCTTAGCTCTCTTATAACTCTATTTTTTTATAACCTGGGTATTCGGGCCTCTTAGAGCACCCGCCTAATCCCAAGGGCACATGCGCACCCCAAATTCAGCACACGCCGGGTCAGCACAAGATATAAATCCCTAGGGTGGCCTCAGGGGGGGAGGGGATTCGAACTCAGGTCTCCTGCTTTTGAAAGCAGGTACCTGGCCAGCTCACCTAACCCCTTGAGGTTAACTCTCCTATAACTTCGCAGTCCTTTGTGTCCCTTCTCACGGCTTTCCTCTATTTCTTCATTGGTCTTCCTCTTCTACTATTTCCTTGTTCTCGTAACATCCAAAGACTTAGTACGGAGTTTGCTTCTGGCCTCCGATGGACATGTTCAAACAGCCTCAAGTGACTTTTTGTAATTTTTTTCCATTGTAAGTGCCACTCAAATTTCCTCCTATGCACTTGTTCCTAATTTTATCCTTTTCTTATTACTCCTCACATCCATCTTAACATGCACATTTCAGCCCCATGACCATTATCTTGTCACTTTTCTTATCCCAACATTCCGCACCATACAATATGATAGTTCTTACCACCATCTTATAAAAATGTCCTTTTAGTCAAAAATGTAAATCTTGGGTAATTTGAGGCGTGCTCTTCAAATCTACCATCTGATTGTAAATAGAGAGCCTAAATAGCAAAATTTATGGCAACTGGAAGGTTTTGTCGGAAGATAATTTCTAAATGCACGCCTAAGGGGACCCTTATGTCTCTTTTTTTTCCCCATCAAACGATTTAATTTTTATCGATAAATATTTTAGTCCTTGGGTGAGCTAACCATCAAACAAGAACTGCACTTAAAATGTCAAGCAGCCATTGAAGTTTTCTTCTCATCTTTTGCATGAGTTTGTATGTCAGATTCAGAGATTAGTCCACCAAAGCTAGGTATTTTATTTACTCAAATCATAAACATGAACATAATAAATAATTTTGGTCAACTTTAAACTTGTATGCTTGTTTCCTTCCACTTTCGATATATATATATATATATATATATAGTTTTACAAAATAGGTGCTGATAATCATAATTATGTAATTACATTGAATTCTTGGTTCGCCTTGATTACTCAATGCAGCATCTATATCCTGGTACATTAGTCGAGATACTGGGGAGTCAACAAAGAGTATCGGCGACGATCATTTCATCACTTTACATGGTTCAGACTATTTTCAATAGATAGCTGCAGATAGGTATAAAATAGTTGTTCCTAACAAAGCAGCCCGCAAATTCCCTGGATGGTGAGCTCAAATAGATCCGCTGAGTAGCACACTTTGACTTTTGCTGACTACACTTAAGAGAGTTGGAGCATTGGTTTTGAGCAGTTCAATCTCTTATACATCTCGGAGTGAAGTCGAGTGATGTTGATTTTTGCCAGAATGTTTCGTAATATTGTCATCGCGATGGGGTTGGACTTCTGCAAAAGTGAGGAAGAGTTGAAGTATAAACAGCCGGCTGGTATTTAATGGCAGTTTCGGAATGTGGCGCACTGGTATTTAATGGCAGTTTCGGAATGTGGCGCATGTCTGTTCTGTACATATATCCTTGTATATTAATAATTTTATTTGCTTGAATTATATCAAGGAGATGTGTATGTTGAAGTTTAGTCCCGCATCGGGTAAATTATAGCTTTGTCTCTCCCTTTATAATATTTTGGGCCCCTCTACTCATGGTCAATTGGTTTTCGGATGGATACCCAAACTTATCATGGTATTAGAGCAGGCCCTTCTCTAATCTACGTCCCTCAGTTCAAATGTCTACGTGATTTGGCTCAGTCCCGCCAACACGTGCAGGGGCGTGTTGAAATTTAGTCCCACAATGGGTAAATTATAGCCTTGTCTCTCTCCTAAATCTGCCCAATGGGTGTGTTGAAGTTTAGTCCCGCCAACACGTGTGGGTTTTCCCGGTTTTAGGTCGGTTTTCTAAATCTACCCAACCAGTTTTCGGTTTTGGACACCCAAAACTGAAACCAAACTGATTGAGAATTGGTTTCGATTTTTTGGGTTTTGCATCAGTTTTGGTGGACCGGTTTTTCGATCGGTTTCAGTTTTCGGTTCAAAACTTGCATCCTAACCGATATGTCAACATCACATTTTTCCTCTCTTTAAAAGCTTTATAAAAGAATCAATCACCATTCAATACCGGACATAAACAATTTAAGATTCGAGAAAACACCCAGCCGCCCCTCAAGCTGTATTTTATTCTGAAGTCCAGGAGACCTATTTGCATAGTGCCAACATTCCCTTATGAACCTTTTAATTTCGCACGTCTTAGTATCGTGGAAAATTTATTTGATCGGCCATGATAGATACACCTTTTACCTTAGAGGCCTTGTATTTTCACCTTTATCCAAATCGACCTGCTTTTAGTCAAGCTATTTTCAGCTAGCACAAAAAATCCGAAATACCCTTTTTTATACTTGTTTTTTTTCATTCTATATGATTTAAAATTTTAAATATTTACATTTTTCTATATTTATGTGATGTGAAATCAGATTTATACCGTCTGATTTGAAGGCCACATAATAAAATAGATGACACTAAAGATAAAACATAAAAAAAAGGCGATATCGCCTCTTTAAATAAAAAATAAAAAAATTTAACAATCGATATCGACTCTTAACACAATCGGTACCGACCATTTTAAGAGTCGTCATTGACTCTTTACACAATCGTCATCGACTCTGTACACAGTTGTCATCGATTGTAAAATCATGTTTTTTTTTTTAAAATTTTATATAAAATTGATGACGACTCTGTATAGAGTCGCCATCGATTTTATAAATTTTTTTTTTTTTTTTTTAAATTTATACAGTCAATGGCGACTCTATATAGAGTTGCCATCGATTTTATAAATTTTTTTTTTTTTTTTTTTTTACAGTCGATGATGACTGTGTATAGAGTCGCCATCGACTGTGAATTTTTTTTGTTTTTGTTTTTTTTTTATATACAGAGTCGGTGGCGACTGTGTACAGAGTTGATGACGACTCTGTAAACAATTGTTGATGACTCTTAAAATGGTCGGTACCGACTGTGTATAAAGTCGATATTGCATTTTTTTTCATATTTATTGGCTATCGATTTTATATTGTGACTTTCAAATCAGATGGAATAGATCTCGTTTCACATCGTGTAAATATAGAAAAATGCAAATATTTAAAATTTTAAATTATATAGGTGTATCATCTTCTTCCTTATTCTAATCTGCTATAGTCTCTGACGAAAAAGGTGTATCTGGATCGATCCAAATAACAGATCGGAGTAGATTGGATTGAGGAGAAGACGTCGTCACCTTCGCTACCTCTGGCTTTTAAAAACTGTAGCAGATTAAAATGAAGAAGAAGATGATATTTGGGCAAAGGTGAAGAGGAATTTGGACTTTTTGCTATCCTTAGGGTTGGCTAGGCTGCCAGCTGGTCGATTTAGGTAAAGGTGAAAATATAGAGCCTCTGACGTAAAAGATGCATTTGATAAGGTCGATCAGGTAAATTTCATGAGTATCTTTTGATATCTTAGTATATTTTTTTCGTAAGCTACATGGTGTACATTTTTTAATATATCAATTTAAGTGGATTAAGTGACACTACATCATATCGAGTCATAAAAAATTTATAAATGGTGCAGGCAGCTGACATGACGCAATGTGATTAACTGTACTACGTGAACATCAACAGACATTATTTGAGCCCCATTGCACCTATTGTCCATTACAACTAGCCGTATTAATTGAGCCCCATTACACCTATAGCCAATTATATGGAGTCACATCAATCGCCTGCACTTTGTTGACATAAACTTGTCCCCCATATACCCTTCCAAAGTCATATTTATAAAAGGATTCCCATATACCATTGAATCATATTAAAATGCTACATATCCTCTCATGATTTAGCTTACTACAGGTCCTACTTGACTTACTAGTGGACCGTGAGATTCTCTATCCTACCATTGCAAAAGTAAATCTTTATTCTTTAGAGTTATATGCTAGCCAACCCATTTAACCCAAGTGTGAACAGGAAGGCTGAAATAATTAAATTTATACTTTTAATAATTTGCATGCCGATAAATAATTGTGCACTTCTCAAAATCATTTTAACACAACCAAGAATCTATTCTAAATTGGGTTGGCATCGGTTCATTGATTCTGCACATATTTTGGTGCCACGCACGTCATGTGGCGCATTGGCCGGGTAATCATCTAAATCAAATTCATATTAGAATTGCATAATATTTATTTATTTATTTATTTTTACTTTTTAAATATATATCATGTGATTAAGAGGTTAAAAGAGTCATATTATAAGGACAATCAATTATTTATTTTATATGATTGGAGCATTAATAGCATGATGAAAATATGGTGCATTTGAATTTGAATAAGCCATGGAGCATGAATATGGTGCCACATGTATAGAGTCAATGATTAATTTTTTTTTCCTATAGATTAAAGGGTACTTTTGTTCGCGCCTACATCATTACTGAAAATGCCTATATTTGAAACCTATTAACTACTTGAAATCAGATGATGGATGTCATTTTTCACCCAATATTTCGTAAAATGGATCTTGAGACAATGATCTTACAATTAGACAGTCAATTTGTATTACACATTCAAAATAATGACTTTAAAATTATGTTTGAGTGTAATATATGTAATGTGATTTTAGGGTTACTTTGTGAGGATCCCTGTCACATGGAATCAATAGCTGACTGTCTGATGGTCTGCTTATGATCTTACGGTCCATTGTATGGAAGAATGGGATAAAAAACGATCTCTATTAATTTATTCCAAGCAGCCAATGAGTTTCAAGAGTTTTCATAGGCGCTTTCAGTAAATCTGTTGGTGCCAATAGAGTACGACTGTAGCTTAACATGCCCGTACTCTTAACACTCTTTAACAACTCTCTTTAGGAATCGTTTTGCCGGTTGCTTCCATTCAATTATATTAGTTTTTCTCATTACGTCCGTTAATTAAATATGCTCAACTCCAAATAAATTTTTTAACAGAAACGAATACTTAATCAATCAGGACCGTCCAATAATCGAATGATCAATTCCGTCGAACGAAACAAACACCCAAATAATCAATCACGCTAACATAATAAATCGAAAATCCAATGATAAAATTCCAAGTATGACTCTAACATAAACGAACACTGGACCAATCAGGACCGTCCAATTGACGATTGATTCATCCCTCAAAGGTTCAAACAGGTAAGACAGCTACAACTTCCAAATATTACTCTAACAGAAACGAACACTTGACCAATCAGGGCCGTCTATTTGACTCAAAAAATTAACCCTATCATCTGATTCAATAGTCGAATTATGTGCAATCACACAAATCTGGTGTCCAAAGTAATAGCTCTCCCCTAATATAGCTCTAACGCAATGATCCTAATCAGACAAGTTAATGGACCATATAAAGATATAAAAAGAAAAAATCAATTTCGCCAGTTTCATATTCCTAGTTCAAGTAGAAGATCATCCTATCCCATTCAATCGGACGACAGAAGACTTACATCAAGCTAAGTAAGCACAAGCTCTAGTAGGAAAACCATTAACAACTAGTTAGGTTATTAAAGACCCACACCACAACTGTCCAAGTCCTGCTTCGCCTCATATAAACGATATAAACTTGTATTCTGATAACCCCTATCTAACTGCTCAGAGAGAACCAGAGAGAAGATCGAGAACCAGGGAAAAGATGACTACTGTTTCAGCGTGGGCAAAACCAGGAGCTTGGGCTCTAGATTCTGAAGAAAACGAAGCAATTGAAGCCATGAAACAACAAAACCATATAGAAATCAACCAATTCGACTTCGAGCAGCAACAACAACCTCTCACCGACTTCCCTTCCCTCGCCACCGCAGCGACTGCAAAGCCAAAGAAGAAGAAATCGCAATCCATAAGCCTCGCAGAGTTCACTACAGGGAAGCAAGTCACCCACGGCGCAGCGAAGACTCAGCCCAAAGGCCTCACCTCCGATGAGCTCCTCGTCCTTCCCACCGGCCCTCGTGAACGCACCGCCGAAGAGCTCGACCGATCCCGCCTCGGCGGCGGCTTCAATAATTACGGCGGCAGCGGGTCTCGTAGGGGTTCGGGTGATGACTCTTCGAGCTCTCGTTGGGGCGCTTCTAGGGTTTCTGATGAGCCTCGGAGGAACGGTGGGTTTAATAGGGATTCTGCTCCGTCTCGTGCTGATGAGATAGATGATTGGGGTGCGGGGAAGAAATCGGCACCCATGGGGGAAAGGAGAGAGAGGGTGGGAGGGTTTTTTGATAATCAGTCAAGGGCTGACGATTCGGAGAGCTGGGTTACGAATAAGAGCTTTGTTCCGTCTGAGGGTCGTAGATTTGAGGGGTTTAGTAAAGAGAGGAAGGGAGGTTTCGATATGTTTCAGAAGGAGGTATCGATTGGTGGCGGTGATTCGGATTCGTGGGGCAAGAAGAAGGAGGAAGGGAGTGGGAGGCCGCGGCTGGTTTTGCAGCCGAGAACGCGACCGGTGAGTAATGGAGATCAGCAGACTACGTCGCCACAGCATCAGCCGCTGCCGCTGCCGCTGCCGCAGCCGGGGTCGGCAAAGAGCAAGGGTTCGAATCCGTTTGGTGCTGCTCGACCGAGAGAAGAGGTTTTGGCGGAGAAAGGGCAGGATTGGAAAAAGATTGATGAGCAGCTTGAGTCGATGAAGGTTAAGGAGGTTGGTTCGGCTGATGGGCCGTCTTTTGGGAAGAAGAGTTTCGGGAGCGGGAGGAGTCTACCTGAGGATCGGACTGAAAGGAATTGGAGGAAGACTGGAGAATCTGCTGATGGTTCGCCTCGGAGGTGTGTTGTTTTCTTTGATCTTTTATATCCTCTTTCGACTGTTTGATTGGTTTTTATTTTGTTTATTTATATGGAATCTTTGGAATAGCTATCTTTGTGTTTTGTAGATATTTGTTTTCTTTTGCTTTGATGCAATCTTAAGCAAGTTAACTGAGAGTCTTAATTCAGTGGTTTTTTGTTTGCTTGTTTGGATGGCTGAGATAAGAAAATTGTAACTGAAAATTGTTCTTTTGTAAAATTGCATATATTTATGATTGAGTCACTAATGGATTTTAGGTGGGTTGTTCTCAATACTGCTACCCATATATTCTTCTTCTAAGTCAGAGTAATATTATTTTGTCTCTGCAATGAATTCTGAAATGGTCTAGCATGACATGGATCGATTGTTTGATATTTATAGGACCTTGAGTGCAAAGAAATCTTGCTTCTTAACTTATTAGGTGCAAGGGTTTTTCTAGGTGGAAATTGTGAGCCTGAGCTTATAATCTAGATAGCATATGATCTTGGTACTCAGAATGATCAAGTTCTGAGACCATTTATGAAAGAAAAAAGTTTTAGTTATGTATTTATTTATTTATTTAGGTTGATAACTTGGTGTTCGGGCCTCTTAAGAGCACCGACGAATCCCAGGAGCACGTGTGTGCCCCAAATTAGCACATGTCGGTCAGCACGGGATATAAATCCCTAGGGTAAGTGGATTCGAACTCAGGTCTCCCGCTTCTTGAGGCAGGTAAGTGGCCATCACGCCAAACCCCTTGAGGTTCTGATGAAAGAAGTTGAAACTAGGATAGCCTCATCTTCACTCGTGTGCTTCTCTAGAAGATTACTTGAGCCTCTAGAGCTGTTTTCTAGAGGTGCAACTGCATGGTTTTGCTCCTTTCCTCAATGGCACACTTGCATACCCCTACTTAGAGCTTCACTTAGATACCCAATTAAAATAGTCCTATTTAATATGAAACACTATTTTCCAATTTCAACTAGTTGAAGCGTTTTTCGAAAGTGTGTCTAAATTTTAATATTTGGCCAATCTAACAAACAGAAGTTTAACTTAAAGAAAGTAACTCAAGAGGTATTGAAAAGTGAGAATGTGATTCCCTCTCTCTCTCTCTCCCCACCATCACCACCACAAAAGTTAGTCTTCTAAAATACATGATCATATAAATGCCACGTGAAGCATGAATGTTAATTTCATGTGAACCTTCTTGCTTTATCTCGTGCATGTTATGCACAACACCTTTTCTCTTTTTTTTTTTGGGTTTTTTATTTCTTTGACCTATTTGGTATCGTGCGAGTCCCCTCTGGCATGAAGCTTCATAGCTTCTTCTTTGTTTCCTTTTGTTGAAGAGAAACTGTCCTCAAGTTGGAGTCGGCATTCACCGTTGCAAAAGATTAGCCACATTGGATACATTGGACATGTTCACTTCATTGGATGCACAAATTGATAGCATCGTCTTTAATTTTTGTAGCACTTTGCATTTGCACTTTCCAAGCTTTTGATGTGATATAACCATAGGAAAAGGAAAATCAATTTGAAGAAGTTAAACGCATATTAGCAAGATAAGTTACCTTTATTGACAAAACCAAAGCAAACGAGAGAGTAACAACTAGAGTTTTAAGGGCTGCATGAGATACCCTTCAAAGGTCTTAAGAGAACTCTTTTTTTTTTAATCATGAAATAAAAAATATAACAGAATCTCATTTTGGAGCTGTATGAGATTTATGTGTTTAGTTCCTAATAACTCCATATCCGATTAATTAAAATTTAGACGTCCTACTAAAATAATATTCTTAGGGCATGTTCGGTTCATGGTAAAGCTTTCTCATGTAAAATTCACTTTACAGGTGAAAAAGTACACTTTTTTTACTTGTAAAAAATTACAATTTTGGTGTACAATAGTTGTTTGATTCAGTGTAAATTTGGGTGTCAAATCCACCTTATATGCTAGTTTACTTTACATTGAAAAGAACAAGCTGTGTAAAATCTACTTTTTAAGTTATTTCACTTTAGATTCCTTCCTCATTTTGAATTTTTTCAATCGTTAGACATTTTACTTGCATTTTTGTTTTGTTTTGCCCTTGGCAATTTTAACCCTTATTAACACTAAATAACCCCTAATAAAACTAAATGACTTCTAATAAAAGTATATCAAAACTAATTAAAAAAATTGAAAGTAAATTCCAGTTTTCATTGGCCTCACAGCTGGTTCATTAATCCCAAAATTCGTCCCAATACCAATCGAGGCCCATATAGAAAGCCCACAAAAGAAGTCACTTTGCAGGCCAAAAATTGCTGGTTCTCTTCTTTTTTCATTCAAATGTTGCGTAGATGTTGGGCCACATCACCTTTTTATGGTTCAATTTGTTGTACATCATCGTCATCCTTTTGGCCTTGCCCCAACAATGGGGGTCTGGCTTCACAAATCTCGTTTACATATTAGCCATCACTATTAATCCTCCATCTCACTTCTCACTACTACCCTTCAAATCTTCATTGGTCTTTCCCCTCTCATACTTCCTTGTGCTTGTATTGTATCAATCCTTCATATTGAAACCGTTTTGGGTTTTCATGAACATGCACCAACCAATTAAAATGACATTCCTAAATTTTCTCTTTTATAAGGAGCATCCTTAAACTTCCCTTTGTATCCTCATTCCTAATTTTCTCCTTTCTTGTTACTCCATACATTCAATTTAACATATGCATCTTAGCCACATGTATTCTATCTTCTTGTCGCTTCTTTGTAGCTCATCACTTTGCACCATATAGAATGTAGGTCTTAACGTTGGCTTACAGAAATATAATTTTAAAAAAAGTTGCATTCATTGATCACATAATAGACCACGCATTTTTCTCCTCTTTACCCATCCTCGGTCTTGTTTGAGATGTCCTCCTCAAAGCTATCCACCATGTGATTGTATAGTAGACCTCAAATACTAAAAGTTATAACATTGTGGCACTAAATGGTTTTCTATTTTGACCGAATCATCCTCCCTGTTACTGCCTTCACTAAACCTACACCAAAATTTGTACATTGACTTGCTTCCTTTTGTGATTGGAGAGACAATTTCAAGAAAGAGAATAGATATAAGATGTAGAGATTGTACTTTATTTTCAACAATATTTCACAAGAAATAGAGTGAGTGTCAATTCTAGGGTTTTGTGAACCCAAAATAACTCACAAAGTGCTATAAAATTTCATCAACAATACTAATTATCCAATGTTGAGAGTGTCCATAGGGGCTTCAATAATAACTTGTCTCGTACTGCTTAGCGCTTATGTTCCTGCTTTCAATGTAACATGAAACCATTTGTGCTTCGTTCTTCAATAGATCATTGTATCTGAGGAGATAATCATCCGTACTTCAATAGGATTCATAGGCGTTGAAACATGGTTGGAACGTAGTTGATGTGTAAGCTCTCCGTCAATGACACTTTCATTATCTCCAAGCATTGATATGGGATTTTTCCCTATGTATTTGTCTGGTCTTTAATTGTTCTGTTATGACTTATGAAGCATATTCCATTGGCTCCAATTTTCACCTCCTTTCATTTTGGAATTTTCTTATATTTGAATACATGACCTAATGCGTTCATCCGATTGATGACCTCGTCCACTCAAGTACAATCACAGAATTTTGGAATATCCATGTTGTCATCCATGCCTCAATCTTGATCAATGTATTATCAAACATACTGTTGATCGTCAACCTCTTCATCTAGCTCAACATAGAGAGCTCGATAATGAAAATGGCTAAATAATCTCGTTCTGATGATGCATCATTGTTGTCATTATGTGTCAAAAGTTTCTATCACTATAGGCAATGTGTCAACAATTCCCTAACAATCTGCTATTGGACATGCCTTCTCAAAGCTTTAATTGGTTAGTCACATGCATGTCTTTGATACCACTCAACATGAACCCAATGACCAAACTGTCTAACAAGAACAACTAGGATTCAATATAATTCACATGAGAAGTAAAGTGGAAAAGAGCTCCAGCTCTTGCACATAAAACGCTTGATTACAGGCTGGCTTCGCTTTCGTGACTTCAGTGATTTGGTTTGCCTGCCTTCATTTCAGCAGAGAACAAAAAACTATGTGGTCTACATCTCCTCTCCAGGCCTCTTGTTTGAGAATTTCAATGAAAAAATTACTCTAACAATCTCCATTATTATATATCTTCATTTTACTTTGTAATCTTTACCTTTAATTCCTATAGTAAAGTAAGAGTCTAAAATAACGGAAAGTTTAACTAAACACCATACTAAAAGAGACCTATATAACATCAAAACCTAGCATACATCAACCAGCAGAACTAGAATCAAATCACTCCCTATATTTTACTAGTCGACAAACTCAACAATTAGAAAGCTAAATGTAGCTCAAGTCAGTATCTTATTTTAATTTAATTATTTACCTTCTAAAATGTAGGTTCACTTGGACCATGTTCTTTTTATAATTTCCTACACAACTGGAATTTTAGTAATGAATTTATAGTAGCAGCACCCATCATTGTATCCTCCTTTTACTATGTACTCTTTCTTAACCCTTATAACCCTTAGTTTCTAGTTTAAGTGTAAAGTCTAAACTAGCCTAATGAGGAATTGAAGCCTACACACTGAGATCGTGGCCGGATAAAGAGGAGACATCGAAAGAGAGAGTGGACTCGTGAGTGGGTTTTTAAAAGCCCGTTAAAGCTACTTCAGGATGAACGTCTGTGGAATAGTACAAACGCTTGTGAAATGGGGGCTCACTGTTTTGGTGCGCATTGCAAGCAACGGACGTCCGTGACAACATGACGGACGTTTGTGAGACGCGTCTAAGATTTGACGGAATTGCGAGTTTTTGAGGCAAAACTTGTCAGTTCAGTGTTTTAGTTGCTTTAAGACTCTTTAATTTCGAATATATGTTAACTAGGGTTTGGTTTGCCTATATATAGGTCTTGTAAACACAATTTAAGGATGATGGTTAATGAAGAATTTTGCTTTGCAAACTTGAGAGCTTTTGAACAAAGTTTTCTGTGAGGGTGTGATTCTCTCAACTTGAAGAGTGATTCTTCGTTCCGCGTGCGGTTTGGTGTGAGACAAACTTTTCTCTTCTATCTACTTTTATCTCCGAGTTACGTATAAGTATTTTAAACATTTTCTTGTTATTTCATTCCTAAAATCTGGAAATAAATCGCGCGTTTTGCTTGTTGATCTTCTCGAGACCTAACCATAGATCGTTGAATCGTCCTAACACGGAATTTAGTTCATTTGAGCCCTGTGATTCAATATACTTGGAATCTTTTTGTTGATAATTTTGCACAGAGTCGAAAGAACCCACTTGTGTGTTCATTCGAAACCCTAAGCTGTTGGAGACCTAGTCGTTCGCTAAGAACCTAGTCTTCTAGATCTAATAGAGAATGTTCTCGAAAAGTAACATTGTTTTGGTTCAGATCAAAATTAATTAATTGAAATTCTTGCTATTTTCTGTGATAATTTGTTAGAAAATTCGTATTTTGATTATTTATATCAATTCACTAATTACTCGCATCCCTAGCATCTGCATTGTGTTTTTTTTCGCATCAGATTTGGTATCAAAGCAAGTTCAACACTCGGCACATGAAGTCCATCATGACTAAATAACCGTTTATCGATGCCTTTCGCGAGTTACATGATCAGATGGCTAGCATGGGATCGTTCGTAGATCGGAAAAAGAGACTTGTTTTGCATCAGATGATTTCTATGATTGGACAAGCATTGTGTTTCTTTTTTCGCATCAGATTTAGTATCAAAGCAAGTTCAACACTCGGCATGTGAAGTCCATCATGACTAAAGAATCGTTTATCGATGCCTTTCGCGAGTTGAATGATCAGATGGCTAGCATGGGATCGTTCGTAAATCGGCAAAAGAGACTTGATTTGCATAAGATGATTTCTATGATTGGAGAAGTATAAGAGGTAGTGAAAGCTAGATCGCGAAGTATGAGGTATTTGAATTTAACAACTCAATATTGGTCAGTTTTAGATAAAAATTTCACGTCAGATAGCAGAGGTGTTAAGCAGGAGTTTCATTCAACAATTTCTTAAAGATTTTCTTATCAAATTACAAGAGGAAATCGTATCGGCGAGACTTGAAGCGTTGAAATTTAAACTTTCAAATTTTGTGTCCGTCACCAATTGTTCGTTTTAGTCTCATAACCGTTTCTCATCCTATAATCGTTGTGACACCTATACCCGTTACGAATTCCATTATCAGTGTAAAATCTATGCCGGTTGCAGCTCTCGTAACAGCTTACAGCCCAAAGCCCGTTTAAGAAACCAAGCCCATAACCGTAGTTACGCAAGCCAACCTCATCTCACCCAAAATTATTATCGATCATCTACCCGAACCCGTGATAGCACCAAAATTGGTCGAAGATTCCGTACCGGTTGATGAAAACCCTCTTATGGTCAATATCAGTCCTAATCCTGACACCGTTGAAGAGCCCAAGACTGTTAAAGAGCAAGCTTCCGCAATGAAGTTTATCGGTCCCATGACCCACAGGTCCCAGAATCGTGTTGGTTATGTGTTGACGTCGATTCCCATCAGCGTATCAAAGATAAATCGGAACTCGCCCTAGTTGAATTCGGTTTACTTCCAATCCTCTTGCGATCGAGGTTCCCTATATATTGTCTGTAACCTCTGCAATGAAAATCCATACCAGCCAAAGTTCGAGGTCGAACTTCTTCAAAGTAGGGAGAATAATGCGGAATTGAAGCATACATGCCGAGATCGTGGCCGGATAAAGAGGAGACATCGAAAGAGAAAGTGGACCCGCGAATGGGTTTTTAAAAGGCCCGTTAAAGCTACTTCAGGACGAACACTGTTTTAGTGCGCGCTGCAGGCGACCAACGTCCGTGACAACAAGATGGACGTCAATGAGACACGTCTGAGATTTGACGAAATTACGAGTTTTTGAGGCAAAACTTGCCTTTTCAGTGTTTTAGGTGCTTTAGGACTCTTTTAATTTCGAATTTATGTTAACTAGGGTTTGATTTGCCTATATAGGCCTTGTAAAGTCATTTCGAGCGGGCTGACCCACTGCTTTGTCGGATTTGTTATGCTGGGTCCTACTCATCGATTGTGGACCGGCCTGGGGACACAAGTTCTATCCTATTATGAGGAAGAGGAGACCCGTGTTTCTATGTCAAAGGGGGAGATTGAAAATTTTGGGAAGGGCAGAGACAACGAGATGGAGGACCTTCGGTGGTGTAGAGCCAACCACCGGGAAGCCGCCTCGGGCTTTGGCGATGAGTCGGCGTCGGGAAATGGTGCGCCAGAGATGGAAGCTCCATTGGGGTGCTGGCCGGACACAGATACTGATGAGCCGGGAAGCCAGACGGTCGGGATTTTGCAATTACAACCTTACAACCTTGTCCAGATCCTTCTGAGATTGGACTTGCTCTGGAAGCTGAAATTGTGGCGGGATTCGATCGATTGATCGAAGTGGGGCGAAACCTTGGGATGTCGTTTAAGGGATCCTAGGCTGAGTTGCAGGAGGTGTTCAGATCAATTCTCACGTGTTGTCAGGATATCAAGAGAAAGCGGCGGGGTGGGTCGCGGGACCTTGCGCGGCTACAATGGGGTATGTCGGATGGGAGAGGGGTGGGGTGTTTGTAACTGTCTCCTTCCGTTTGGGCGGGCTTTTGGAATGACTCGATTATGAAGATGTTATATTGGAATGTGAGAGGCATCAGTGATCGTCTGAAGCGGACGGGGGTTAAGCAGGTGATTGTGGCATTTAAACCAGTCATTGTTACCCTTCAAGAAACAAAGTGGGGAAGTTGTGATAGAAGGAAGGTCAATTCGGTCAAAGGGGGGGGGGCTGCTGGGATTGGGCCGGAGTTTATTCTATCGGTGCCTCCGGAGGGATTCTCGTGGCGTGGTCGTCGGTTCTGTTTGATAAGGTGGATGAGGAATTGGAATGCTTTTTAGCCTCTGTGGTGCTTCGGGATAAAGTGTGTATTGGAGTTTTGCGGGCATCTATGGCCTGACGTCTGACCGGGACAGGAGGGATTTTTGGTTCGAGCTGAACGCTGTGGCTGCTCGGTGGGACTTCCCCCTCTGGCTGGAAATTTCAATGCTATCCGGTGGGATTTTGAGAAGCAGGGTGGCCCTGCTAATCTTGGGGTCATGCGAAATTTCAACTCTTTCATTGCGGATTGGTGTTTATTTGATGTCCCACTGATGGGGGCTTGATTTACGTGGTTTAGTTTGCAGGACACACCTTCTCTCAGCATGCTAGACAGATTCCTACGTTCTACCGATTGGCTCGACATCTTCTCAGGGGCCCGATTGGAAGCTTTCGCCCATGCCATCTCGGATCATAGATCTATTGCTCTCACGTGCGAGTCTCGTGGAAAGGGACCTTCTCCTTTTCGATTTGAAAACATGTGGTTATTGGATGAAGCTTTTCGGGTGAAGGTTCGGGCTTGGTGGTCGGAACCGATGTCGAATGGGACGGCTGCTTACTGTTTCCTCACTAATCTTCGTCGGTTAAAGGATAGAATTAAAATCTGGAACAGGGATGAATATGGAAGGGTACACAAAGGAGAATTAGCTCTCAAAGCTGAAAATGTTGGACAATTTGGAGGAGACCAGAAACCTATCGGCAGATGAGAGGGAGGCTAGACTGCAAACAAAGGTGGAGTTCAGGGAGACATGCAAAGTGTTTTGGATGCAGAAAGCGAAGACTAGGTGGTTTAAGGAGGGAGATGCCAACACGAAGTACTTCTACGCAATTGCAAATGCCCGCAACAAATCGAAGTATTTGGGGAGTATCATCGTGGATGGGGTGTCGTACTCGGGCTACGATCAGGTGCGGGATAATATTGTAGACTTTTACAAACGATTGCATACGGATGAGGGACTTCCGAGGCCGGGTTTGGATGGGCTGCAGTTCACCTCTCTTTCAAAGGAGGCTAGTAGGGGGCTGGAGAGTACTTTTACGGAAGATGAAGTGTGGATTGGGATCAGATTTGGTGGCAGAAATAAAGCGCCGGGTTGAACGGTTTTACCATGGAGTTCTATTGTGCGTTTTGGGAGACCATTAAGGCGGATCTGATGGAGGTTTTCCATGAGTTTCACTTGACTGGTTTTATTGGGAGAGCCTTAAACTCCACTTTTATTACCCTCATTCCCAAGACACCTGGGGCTGAGAATATTTTCGACTACCGACCGATCAGTCTGTTTAATTGCATCTACAAGATTATGTCAAGGGCACTGGCCAACAGGCTTAAGTGGGTGATGGGTACTATTATTTCCGGCAATCAGGGGGCTTTAGTCTAAGGTAGACATCTAACGGATCTTGTAGCGGTGGCCAATGAGACCATTCACTCGGCCTATGTACAATGTCGGCCGGCTGTGGTTTGGAAGGTAGATATGGAGAAAGCATATGATCGGGTCAGCTGGGGCAATTTAGATTACATGTTGAGTAGGTTGGGGTTCGGTGCCATTTGGAGGAAGTGGATGCACGGGTGCTATTCTTCCTTGTGTTTTTCGGTGTTGATAAATGGCATGCCGGCTAGGTATTTAATATGATGGGTGAGGCTCTATCCGGGTTAATCGGGCGCGTAAGGAACTTAGACACGCTTACTGGCATTCGGGTGGGAGAGCAGGGCAGATTCATCTCGCACTTCCAGTATGCGGACGACACTATTTTATTTGGGAAGGCTGATGAGGTGGAACTCCGCGCTATGGCTGATGTGCTTTCGGTTTATGAGGCGGTGTCGGGGCAGCGGGTTAATCTCCTCAAATCTACTGTCTCTGGCATTGGTGTGGAGGATGACTCACTGACCTCCTTGGCTGGTTCGGTTGGGTGTGATATTGAGGGGCTGCCTATTAGGTACCTAGGGTTGCCACTTGGGCTTAGAAAGCCCAGGAGCTGCGATTGGCTTCCGGTTGTGCAGAGGTTTGAGCAACGTTTGTCATCTTGGAAAGGAAGGTTATTGAGCAGTAGGGGAAGGCTAATCTTGGTTAAAGCGGTTCTCTCGTCGATCCTCATATTCTTCATGTCCATGCTTAGATGTCCCGTTAAAATCCTCGATCGGTTGGAACGCATTCAAAGGTCGTTTCTTTGGGAGGGGGCATGTATGAACAGGTGGTTTCATCTCGTCAACTGGGACACGTGCCAGCTGCCTATTGCTTGTGGCGGGCTGGAGATTCGGAGCTTAAAAAGGACTAATTTGGCGCTGCTTGGAAAGTGGATCTGGATAGCGGGAAGGGTGGAGAAGAGGGGAAGTCTCTGGTGGCTTGTATTGTGCGAAAAATATGGGCTATCCTAGGGGAGTTGGGGGATAGGCCTGTCATCCCACAGGAGAACCTTGGCGTGGTGGAGAGGTATTTCCCGGGTGTGGGAGCCTCTGGCTAAAGGGGTGCGATACAACTGGGGATGTGGCTCCTATATTCGTTTCTGGGAGGATTCGTGGTTGGAGGTGGGTCCGCTTAGGGCTGTCTACCCAGACATCTATGCCCTGTCTTCGAATCCGGGTGGCAGGATTGACGAGTTTGTATCCCTCGTCAGTGGGAGGAGAGTTTGGGATGTCGTCACCAGAAGGCTCCTCAGGGACAACGAAGTGGGGAACTATTTGGACCTGTGGTATCCGGGTGGCAGGATTGGCTTGGAACCTAAGTTATTCGGGTCTAGAAGACGGGTCTTCCTTGGTCCGCTTGCGGGTGGGTCCGTCACTATCGGGCCGGATCATCTGGGACGAGGGAGACCTGACTTACGAGTTTTGGGCTGCGTAGGAGAAGAACAAGGGTACTAGGGCCTCAACTTCCGTTAATGAGAACCCGGTGTTGGTCCTTCGGGCTGCCACGAATATAGTCGTCTCCCCTTTTGTGGAGGAACAGCCTACGGAGCTGGATACTAGGAACAATCTCGATTCTCAGGTTTTGGAAGTGGAGGAGGAACAAAATCAGGGATGGCTTCACCGTGTTGAGGAGAAAGACAACTCGGCTGAAATTGATAGTCTTGTATGGTTCGGCCGACAACTAGGTATGACCTTCAAGGGCACTGAGGAGGCCATGTGGGAGGTTTTCCGATCTATTGTGGTGGCTCATGGAGACAGCCGACAAAAACGACGAAAGGGTACTCGCGAACTTGCGAGATTGGAATGGGGCTTGACCAATGGGAGGGGGATGGGGGTTGGAACCCTATCTTCTCCCTTGGGCGGGCAAACAATTGTTTCTCATATGAAGATGCTTTCATGGAATGTGCGGGGCATTTGCGACAACGCTAAGCGTGTTGGAGTCAAGCGACTAATTCGTTCGATCCAACCGGCGGTTATCACCCTTTAGGAGACCAAATGGGGCTCCTGTGATGATTGCAAAGTCACTTCGATATTATCTAGAAAAGACTGGGACTGGACTAGAGTCGATTCGGTTGGAGCTTCCGGAGGCATTTTGGTGGCTTGGAGACCGTCTATTTTCGAGAAGATTGACGAAGAGGTGGGGATTTTCTCTGCCTCGATGGTACTCCGGAACAAAGATAACGGGAAATAGTGGTCTTCTCTGGTATTTACGGACCAGCGAACTACTCGTTACGCGGGGATTTTTGGGATGAATTGGATGCAGTTATTGTCAAGTGGGACTATCTGATTTGCCTAGGAGGCGATTTCAATGCGATAAGATGGGGGCATGAAAAACAGGGGGGGACCTCCGGATGTGGCGCCGATGATGACCTTCATAGCTGGTTTTCGGGTTGGGCTTTGGAGGATGTACTGCTAACTGGATCGCGTTTCACCTGGTCTAATCTTCAAGATTAGCCCTCACTTAGCAGATTGGACCGTTTTTTATGCAACGCGGAGTGGATGGAGATGTTCTCGACTGCCAGGTTGGAATGCTTAGCAAGGGCCACCTCCAAGCATAGGCCGGTGCTACTGACGTGTGAGGCCAGGGGAAAAGGGCCAATCCCATTTCGTTTCGAGAACATGTGGCTGTTGGACGACCGGTTTGGCGCTGCGGTTCCGGAGTGGTGGTGCGAACTGAAACCTAGCGAAACAGTTGCCTATATAATCATATTGAAGTTAAGCTGGATCAAGAAGAGAGCCACGGATTGGAATTCAGAAGTATTCGGAAACTTGCAATCCAACAAAGATGCTAGCCGTCTACGGCTGCGGGAGCTTGACGATTTGGAGGAAAACAGGGCCCTGACACCTTGTGAGAGAGAGGAACGTGCTCAGACCAAGCAGCATTTCAACTCTCTTGGTAGAGCTGAAGAGGTTGCTTGGAACCAAAAGGCGAAGGTTCGATGGTTGAAAGAGGGGGATCGAAATACTAAATATTTTCACGCCATTGCGAATGTGAAAAATAAAAGGAATTTCTTGGGCTCGGTGACTGTGGAGGGGGTGACATCCATTGGTTATGAGAAGGTTCACGAGCAGGTGGTTAGTTTTTACTCGAAGCTGTTTGAGGACGAAGGAGGACTGCGACCTAAGTTGGATGGAGTGTCGTTCAGTTCAATCACGGTTGAAGACGGTGCTGATATTGAAAGGCCTTTCCTGGAAGAGGAGGTTTGGAATGCCATTAGGAAAGGGGGAAGGAATAAGTCTCTTGGACCCGATGGGTTTACATTCGAATTCTTTCGGGCATTTTGGCCGGTTATCAAAGAGGAGTTGATGGAGGTTTTCCATGAGTTCCACAACAATGCTTTTATTGGACGCAGCCTCAACTCCACGTTCATCACCCTAATTCCTAAGAAAGATGGGGCACGGGATCTCACCGATTTTCGCCCGATTTGCCTTATTAACTGCCTATATAAGATCCTTTCTAAGGTGTTATCGAATAGGCTTAGCCCATTAATGGGGAAGCTAATTTCCGACTCACAGGGGGACCTTTGTGAAGGGAAGACAACTGGTGGATCAGGTTGTAGTGGCACATGAGATTATCCATTCTGCTCACTCGGACCGAATACCGACTGCACTTTGGAAGGTTGATATGGAAAAGGCGTATGACCGTATCAGTTGGTCCGGTCTCGATTATATGCTTCGCAGATTTGGCTTCGGTGTGAAATGGAGGAATTGGATGCGGGGATGCTACGCTACGCCTTGGTTTTCTGTGTTGATCAATGGTCCCCCGGCGGGTTATTTCAAAAGCTCGCGTGGCATACGTCAGGGAGACCCTCTCTCCCCCTTTCTTGACAACCTGATGGGGGAAGCCCTTGCGGGGCTAATTTCTTGTGCGAGACAACTGAATCTCATCTCGGGGATCAGAGTGGGGGACCACGATAGAACCATTGCAATCCTTCAATATGCAGACAATGTCATTCTTTTTGGCAAAACTGAGGTGGAGGAGTTCAAGAATCTGGCGGAGGTGCTAATCGTGTTTGAGGCTGTTTCGGGGCAGCACATCGATTTCCACAAATCCAAAGTAACGGGCATCGGGATCGATAATACTACTCTTCACGATCTCGTGTGAACTGTCAATTGTGGCAGCCAAAACCTGCCTCTCAAATATCTTGGGTTAGCTTTGGGCTTGCGAAAACCAACGGCCAATGATTGGGAACCGGTGATCCAACGTTTCCAGCAGAGGTTGTCTATTTGGAGAGGCAAATTCCTCAGCAGCGGCGGCCGTCTAATTTTGCTCAAGGCGGTCCTCTCAAGCCTCCCGGTCTTCTACATGTCAATGTTCAGGTGCCCAGCTGGCGTCTTACGTCGGATTGAACAAATCCAACGTAATTTCCTATGGGAAGGTTTGGGCGTGGAGAGAAAGTATCACCTGGTTAACTGGGACACTTGCCAATTACCGCTGAGTAGTGGAGGCCTGGGGATCCACAGTGTGAAGTGGACCAACATAGCCTTACTTGGCAAGTGGTTCTGGCGTGCTGGAAACGCTGACGAAACAGACAGTTTTTGGCGAAAGGTGCAAGTAGAGAAGTACGGTCTGTCGGATTACAATTGGGGAGTCAATTTCTCAGATATTAGAGGTACTTTGAACTGGTGGAAAAATATATGTGGGACCTGGAACCACTTCTTTAAGGGGATCCGGTTCAGCAGGGGCTGTGGGACCCGAATACGGTTATGGGAAGACAATTGGGTTGAGGAGGGGACACTCAGTCATATGTTCCAACGTGCTCACTCCTTAGCTCGGAACCCAACGGGTCGGATTATTGATTTAGTCCAATGGAACTAGAGTGTGGGATGTGGTCAACCGGAGGAACCTGCGTATTGATGAAGGTGAAGAGTTTGCAAGGCTTCTCCAAGTGTTGTACGAGATGAAACCAAATTCGCACAACCAAGACTGACGGAGATGGCCCTGAGTAACACTAGCATGTTCAGTGTTAATTCGTACTATTGGATGTTGACGCATCGGTCGCTTATCAAATTCCAAGGTGCTGCGCTTTGGAAGACTAAAATCCCGCTAAAGATTAAGTTCTTTGCCTGGTTTTTATTCAAAGAGAGAGTTCTCACGATGGATACTCTCATTCGAAGGGGAAGGAACATCGCGAACTGCTGCGTCATGTGTTCTAGGGAGGAGGAATCGGCCGCACACTTATTCTTACACTGTGAGGTAGCTTCGGAGATCTGGGGTATAGTACTACATTTGTTCCAGATGAAGTGGGTCATGAACGCTACGATATATGGCCATTACCTCTCCTGGATTGCTGTGGATATGGACATTCAGATTAGGAATAATTGGAGAGTGTCGTTCTTTGCTGTCATCTGGAGTATCTGGAAAGAGAGGAACTGGCGGATTTCGAACAAAAGAAGAAACCGGTGGGGTGTATTGTAAAGGTGGCCAAGGACCTAACCAATCTTTGGGTTTCCGACGGAACTGAGATGACTTTGGAACCTTGGGATCCGGGGTAACTTCATTGCGAAGAGTCGTGGGGGGATGTTTAGTGTCTTGGCTGTTTGCTTCTCTTATGTTTGATGTTTTTGCGGCCTTTTTGTTTGGCATTTCCTCTATATTGGTTCTCCCAGCACCTTGCTGGCTTTTAATACAATTTACTGATCAATAAAAAAAAGTGTATGTGTGTGCAACATGGCAAAAGTGTGCATACAATAACAATATCATAACATGAAAATTTATGCAAGTCTATATATATCTGAGGCATTTTGACATTATACTATTCATGAAATAAAAATCGTTCCCATCATCTTGATTCATGTTCATCAATCATAGTCTTCTCATTCATTACTTTTTCATGTGTAGTGTTTTAAGTTTAAATGCAATGTATGACCAAGCATGCACATTATGACCTGTATGTACGTGCGTATGATAAGATTTTCCCCTCAGGGCTGAGATCTCTTGCCACTCATTGGATCCGGGCTGGTTACAACGTGCAGTGATTGACCACATGAGTTCTTGTTCTTGTATGCTCGTGATTCATGCATATCTTTTAAGCATGTGTGTTCATTTTATTCATCTCATTAATCTTGCATAACATATGCTCTAGTGACTCAAGGGTCCACAAAGAGCACATTATCATGGCTTGCTTGAAAACATGAACACTCATGGAATCATAATAATGACTTGATTGTAGCATTAACTTGTTCATAATTCATAGTAAACATGTCTTCATCATTTGGATCCGTGTCTTGAGTTCGTAAATCTTTTCACTTGTATGGTATACAATGACATGGGCACTCTCATGATGTTAATCAATCACACATGCAATTTTATATTCTACATATTCAAATAAAATTGCTTGTCAGCTATATATGTTAAAATTGACATGGTAACAAAGTAATAATAAGAAACATGAATATGTAAATAATAGAGCATCACATCATAATCATCACTTATTTAAAGTTTGACCATTATTAATGATCATTGCTAGATATTTAAAATATTAAAGCAAGGAAACATGATTTTATCATACCTATATCTATAGAGAATTGTGTCTGTAACGCTTTGATTGAATGATTACAATCCATTCCTTAATAATAATCTACATAATATTCTTTTCAATTTAATAAGAGTTTTTAATAAATAAAATACCTTAAAATATATATGTAATTATCACCGTCAAACCCCGAAATTACATAAAAGGGTTTTTATTCGAAAATACTTATTTTCATTAACTCTTCTAAATCAATAATAAAATCTCCTTTATTGAATCAAAATAGAATTTACTTTTATTTAAATCTAAAATAGATTTTAGAATCAATCTCTTTAATTAAATTAAAATAAAAACATCATTAACTCATATGAAGGAGAATTGAAAAACTCTTTTCTTAATAAAATAACTTTTAATAATGATTTAAACTAAAAATAAATTTAAATCTAATCAAAATAAAATTTATTTTATTTAAATCTAAAGAGATTTATATCTATCCTTTTTAATTATTTTGAAAGAAAAATAAACATTAATAAATACCTTTTGAAGAAAATAAAATCCTCAAATTGATGGCTTCTTAAATATCTCCTTTCTCAATTTTTTTAATGCAAAAGGTAGAAAGGAATTCTTTTAAAGCAAAAAGTATAGTTGTACTTCTAAAAGGGGAGTATATAAGACAAAAGCTTTAGGATTTCTATTATTATATTCAATTCCATCATTGTATTCTACGTTCTACTCTAAGTAATTCTTGTAGGATAATATCTTATATTAGGATATTTTCATGTAGTAGTGTGCATAAACTTATAAGACAAGTTTTATATTTTCCAATATTCTTATAATATTTTAATTCACTATTCTACCACCATATTCTAATTTTCTATTTTAAAAAACTTTATAAGATAGTGTAATATGTTATACACAAACTCTAAATAATAGTATATATAAGCTTATGAGATAAATATTAAAAATAAATCACATATGCTCCTACTAAGGTTTGGACCTTTAACCTCTTACTCTATAAACAATGTCCTAACCACTTGATCTACCATGCACTTGCAATAAAATCATGTAATATATATTATTTATATATTAATTGGTGTAAAACTCATTAATTAAATTACTTAATCATTAAGTATCATATATATATATTACAAAGCATGCATACAGTAATTATCATATATAAGTGAAAAGGAATCGGGTCATTACACCCCTCACCATGGTAGACCTTTTTTTATCAATCTAAGCCGCCTGAGTGACAAAACATCATACTGACATCGTGTTGGAAAACGGGTATCTAGAAATTGACGGAAATAAAACGGATGGTGATTGAGGCGTGTGTAAACAATGGCATGTGTAAACACTGTTTTTAAATCACTATTCGTCCCCACAGAATGATCAGCAAAAACGGGTCCAACAAATGTGAGTCCAGGATATAGCGTATCACAATTAGAGTTGAAGGCGATGAAGATCAAGTTTACTGTGCTGATCTCTGTCCCAAACACAATGCTTAAAAGAATGCTCAGAGTCAAATAAACAGTAAAACAAATTGAAAATAGAAGTGTCTATAATCGGTTTAGTGTGCCATCTATTTATAGATTTCAAGTGTAACTGATGCACCATTTGAATTTACGGTTTTAGATGGATAGTTACAAGTCTACGATTAAGACTTCATTGCGAAACTGTAAAAATAGTTGTTTAAGTAGAGTTTAATTCAAAAAATCTTGACATGCGTGTGCTGCACCCGCACACGTACCTGTGCCAGAGCCTGGCTCGGCATGGTGCGTCGTGACGTGCGCGCATGTGTGATTATTGGCATAGAGCGGGCCAGCATGCATAGGGGGAGGAGGGGTCAACCAAGAATTTAATTGCCCCCTGAAAAGGCCTCAAGCCTTTTTACATCACGTACTTAAAATAAGGCAAGTGCTTAAAATACCCACCACCGATGTGGGACTATTCAAAGCAACAAAAATTTAAAATATTACAACACGTAGCTCAACCTAAAAAACATGGTCATCAAAAGATTCAAGCCATTAGGTCCAGGCACTTTAATATAGGCCATTGTTCATATCTAATGTAACGTCTATATTGAAGTGCTCAGATTAGATGGTACAGATCTTCTGATGTTCATTTGCTTTTTTGGCTGAATCAGGTTCGTATGACATTCTACCACCTGGACTAATTGGATGGTTTTAACTCCACCTGACTAGTCAAGAGAGTCAAAGCCATTACAAACTTTCTTATGCAGTTAAGCATTGGGTTGGAATGATGTGTGTTTTGCCTTGCTGCAATTAAGAATTTACTCGTGTCAATAGATCTTGATCATTTTTTCCAATGAGTTTCTTTCACATATAAAATGCAGTTACTGATCTATTGGCTTCTGCATGGCTTGCTGGTTAGATTCCAATTTTTTATTTTCTTTCTGCTACCTTACATCCATGTTCAGCCTGCATCAGCTACCCAATCATCATAGTTATTTCATCCAAGCAGCTCGTCATCATGGCCCTATCCCATTCATGTGGGGTTGGCTTTGCGAGTCCTATCTCTTCACTCATTTAATGCTAAGCTCTCCATAACATTGCAATCTTTTTTGTCTCTTGTCACTGCTTCTCTTTGGGTCTTTACTGGCCTCTCTCTTCTCCTACTTACCTTGTGCTTGTAGTGTCTCAACCCTCTGTACATGATCTGTTTTTGGCCTCCGATAGACACATCCCAATCACCTCAAGCAATATTCCAATTTTTTTTTTCTTTAGAGGTGCTACTGTTAAATTTTCTCTCATGTATTCGTTCCTAATTTTATTTTTTCTTATTAATACGCACATTCATCTTAGCATAGCTATGTACTCTTAAATTTTCTCGCATCATGCATGTAGCATCTGACTCTAGGAGAACGTATATATGATAAATTCAGATAGCCGGGTGATTCGGGGTTTAGATTCCTGACCAATCATTTTTTTTGCTTTACATTCATGACAAGTACTGCAAATGTATGTAACTTTGACACAGATTGTAAATTTAGCAAAACAAGGCGTCTGCCATTATGATTGTATGTACGTGCCATCATCATCTATGCCTTGTCCCATCTATTTGGGGTCAGCTTTGCGAGTCTTTTTTCTCCACACACACACACACACACACACACACACACACATATATATATATATATATATATATATATATATATATATATATATATATTTGTTTTAAAACAATCAGTTGATTTTTCATTTTACTTTATCCAAACAATATGTATAGATGCAATATGTAGCTTCTGACTGCTCTGCAACCTCATCTTCCATGTAGTGCTGACGAAGCCGCCGACGATGGAGTGGCCGATAACTGAAGAGCGCGGACTGGGACTGGTAGTCGGTATTGAAATAATACAAAGGCTACTTGCACAAGAATTTGGAAAGTTTAGAGGAGTTAAATTTATATTGTCTCTATTTATCTTTTTCTTTGCTCTCTGATTTAGTTTCCCTCCTCAGGGTTTCTGTGGAATGCAGGACTGAGACAGTTTTGGTAGTTTACTATTATTTGCCTACAGGCTGTTGTAGGAGGCTTTTGTTTTTATTTTCAGTTTTTTGTTTTATATTGCCCCCTATTTTGTATTTATCTTTTATCCCTTCCTCTGTGATTCTGAGTTTTGATAGAGAGTGATTTTGTGCTGTTATTCTCTGTTTAATAATTTTAAGACATGTCCTTTCTGGTCACTTTTTTATAAATGAAGACTTCTTTTCTCGCCACTCTTTTTATTAAGCACAGTTGTTTTTCTGGCTCCTCCTTTAGGGGAGGTTCTGTGGGTTTGAGTTGGCTATCCTTTCTTGAATGAGATGGTATTAGGTACCTGACCTAGCCCCCCGAGTCCTCGACGCTCTCTTCCTGCTCGTATGGTCAAGCCTTGTGAAGTGCATAGCTATTTTTATGAGCATGCAAATCATTGAAGTTTACTTTTCACATTTCATTGATTTGGTGCTAAAACATAACAGCACGTGTATATATATATATATATATATATTCGATGTTGGGGAATCGGGGCCTATTTTAAAACATCTCTCCGCCCTGTGGGCGGGTAACCTGTGCTAGAACTTGACCTCAAGGTTGCAATGAGCTATAGGACCAATCCCCTCATATGTACATATAAATTCACAATCTTAGAACATCTGCAGGTTTAGGCGCCCTTTGAAATCGTTGAAAGGTGGAGACATCTGCCCTTTATAGCTGCTGTGGGACACTGCTGTATTGCGTTCGGCTATCTTGCATCTTTTCATGATAGAGCTGGTATCACATATTAGGGCTGTCCACCTATATGGGTCCGCACCGGTCAACCGCACCATTTAACCATTGAGCTTTTTGTGGGTGGACAGATATTTGGGTGCCTCTAAATATCTCGAAGTGCCCATTTAACCAGGTTGAGACTGTATTCTTGAGTCGTGACCAACGTATTAAAATTGGTATGGGTATTGGATTGCCCGGGGCCAATACGAATTGGTTGATTTTGTGAAAAAAAAAAAAAACAAGATGTCTCGGTTGAAACTGAGACGTATCTATGATACCGATATGAGATACTGATACGAGATACTCATACGTATCGGTTTGGCCGAAAACTGATACGTATTGGTATCAGCCGATTTTTGATATTTTGGTCGTGACACAAATTCCTAATGATGTTCTTTTGTTGACGTATTAAATAATGAGGGTAAATGGGAGAATGTGCCCGTGTGGACATTATTACTTGTGCCATGAGGCATGAATCCCAAAATAACTCCGGTTTTGAGTTGATAAGCCATGAGACATGTGATTTCAAAATAATAATAATATTTTTTTGACTTTTTTGCCCTCAATTTGATGGGTCAAAAATTAGGTAATGCCTCAAAAATTTGGTGCATTGATTTTTTCCAACTTTGATTACATTTTTAATGGTGAAAAATTCATAACATAATTTTTTTTTTGGAATGAGACTTGATCGACCTTACCTAATTTGCCGTGGCACCCGATCATTGTAAAAGACGCCACATGATGGACAATTGACAGTCGGTATTTAGATTTCTCTAGTCCCGGGCCTATAGTCCCGGGCCTCAATAATGAGTTACATTTGTTATTGTGAGAAATGGAACTATGAAACTCAAGGGCTTTGGCGTGATATGGCCAAGTACCTGCCTCATGAAACAAGAGCCCTGAGTTCGGATCCCCCCTCAAGGTCATCCTAGAGATTTATATCTTGTGTTGACATGACATGTACTAAGTTGGGGTATGTGCGTGTTCTTGGGATTAGTCGGGTGCTCTAAGAGGCCTGGACCATCATGTTTACACCTTGTAAAGACAAGGGTGAGAAATGCCTCTCTTGTTTGTCTTATATTAGAAAGTAATGTTTAGGTTAATTAAGTCTGTATGTATTATTTCTACAACTTAATATCAATACTAGTGAGGGTCTTCTAATAGTCTAACTGACCAGGTCTTTTCTTTATTTTTTTTGTTCTTCTTTCTAATCCTAAACCTAATATCGCCAGATGGCCTATCTAAACCTTAAACCACTAACCTCTTGCTCTCGCCTTGAAACCACTTTTTGTTTTTGGTATTAGAGCCGACACTTTTAGATGGGTTATGCACTAAATAAACTCACGGGAAGATTTATCTGCTTGAGCATGATGTGTATCATGTGATTTCAGGGCTATTTTTTGAGATTTGTGTCAAGTGAAATAAAAAATTGACCCTCAAATATTAGGTCCATAATATAAAGATCAAGGTGTGAAAGGTTGGCATAATTTTTTTTTTCCTTCGTTTGATTTAAAGTAATTAATCATCTCAGCTATTGGAGATAGGGTGACATCACAGTTTGGCAAGGTGTAAATAATGATACCCTTTATCTTAGGGAGCTAAACTTGCCCACAGATTTGTACCATCGAACTTGATTTAAAAAAAAAGACTGTTATTTTTGAGATATGTGCCACGTGGAACCATGGTTCATAATTTTGGTATTTTTTGTATCAGGGGAAAAATTTCGGTTTCAGTCCCCACCGAGACCGAAACAAAATCCGATTTTTTAAACCTTGCATGGAACACGATCTAAGCCAACATAAAAATCTTTGTGGTCCAAAATTGGCACGAATCATCATCTCTTTCATCTGATTTGTCAAAGTCAACCATTGATTTAGATGATGGCATTTGATTGTATTTAATGGGATGATAGAGATTGCGTTTCGCCCCAATCCTTGGTGTCAGATCCATCATGATCTTAAAATCAGATGGCTTAGATGATGTTAATTACAAGCGTTTTAACAGGATATTGTTATATAGAAGACATGCTTGTGCAAGCAAAGTGCAAGCGGCTGCCGTGTCATAATACAATTAGTTGCAAGTATAGTGGGGCTCAAGCAATGTAGTTAGGAGCAGCTAGTCAAGTTGTGTCACATCAGCCGCCTGTACTTTGCCTGCACAAAACTTGCCTTACCGTTTGCTATCAAGGCCGGCTGGTGGGGATGATTGGTCATAGAGAAAGTGAGGGCCAAAGAAACCCAATTTGAGCCTCGTCTGAACGCTGATCAGTTAATGTTTAAAATAAGTACCCGTAATAAGGAGGCTGACGCAACTTCCATCATTTACTGAAGGCATTAACTACTACTCACGCACTTCCATCAATGCCCATTGCTTCCCAACGCTACCGACCGCCTATCCCAAATCTCAAACGGCTACCAAAAAACGTACCCGTAATAAGGAGACTGACTCCTACAACACTTCAAAAACCATGTAGAATAATGGGATGTACGAATAAAGGTGAAAGTATATTTAAGTAAGCTGCCCGAGTATCGAGTGCTCTTGCTAGTTGGGTCATTTTTTCATGTGTTCCACGGGGAAGTATCATGTGTGCTTTCTAATGGGTGTGTCATGATTTAAAGATCTTTAGGCGCTATTAATTTTAGATGGGTGTTTGACTGTTTTGAATAAGACAATGAAGATTATTTTTTCATTCCAATCACTAAATATTTTTATAATGACACAATCATTAGATAGCGCATATGGTGATTTCAAGTAGCACGACATCCCAAAAAGTAACCCAAGTACCACAAGTCACCTGCCTTGCCTAATGCTAATTCTATAGGTAAATAGGTAATTAGGTAAGTACGCATTCAATGGATCCTTCAATGACCTGGTATTATTAGGCGCATGCGCCCTTCATTGTGCGGGTCAATCTTACCCCACTGAAAGCATCCAAGGTGCACTTTCACTAGTTTTAGTTCCCTACATGCCCTTTTGCATGACCAAAATATCCCTATCATTTCATTGTCCATGAAAATTTTACGACAATTACTGGGGCGATAAGGCATCTTCACTTGTAGAAGTTTAATGTCACGAAATTTAGGTGTCTTCAAGTCTGTGTATATCACCTTTTGATTGATTTAGTTGCTAAAAGCAAAGGTTTCGCAATATTATTACCAAGGAGTCAACGTGTGTATCGGTATCGAGCATCGGTCCATGGAGGACCCAATGGCCGATACCGATATGTATCTGTGTATATTTTTTTTAAAAAAATTGGGAGGTACGTAGCGGCCTATACCTAATACGTATCGGCCGATATAGACATTGATATCGATACATATACCTGATACGTATTGGAGCCTATACATATCAGTTGGCTAAAAAATTAATACGTATTGCCGATATGTATCAGTATCGGCTGATATTAATTTGATACCCTTACTGTGACACCTAAGAGGGTCAATCTCGAAAGGATAATTAAATGCCACATGGCATATGTCCATTCCTCCCATGAAAATTGAGTGAGAATTAGGTGTTGCCCATAGATACAGGTGGCACCTTCTACGGTCATGCTCACACTGTATGTAAATTGCATTCATAATTATAGAGCTACATTTATCGCTTTAGTTCTATCATTGCATATCGGTATGAAAATTCGGTTATGCTTAGTAGGACTTCCCCATTGCCCGCCTATTAAAGATCAATAACCTCATGCTAGAGCAAACCATTGGATATTCGTTGAAGGTTGACATTTCAAAGGTGCTATATCATAACTTTAGTGCACATATTATACCATTCCTTATAACTCTCACATGTTTCAATACAAATGAGTCGTTTCCACTTTTAAATGCATTTAACTTTGGGATCCCATATTCGAAACCAATAATCGGTAAGGGTAACCCGGGTTTCCCACTCAAACGGTTAGATGTTGATTCATGTGGTATATATCCCAAAAAATGACTTGAAAACCCCTTCTCATATACGCCCACGATGATAGTCACTTTTGATTTATGTGTGTCATGTGGAAAGAATATCTTAATGTCTGATAGGTGGTCCAGATTCTCAAGATTTATTGTGTGGAAGATTAGAACGAAAAATGAGCTCCATCGTTCGATTCAAGGAAGTCAACAGCTCTAACAGTGGAAAATCTTGGTTGCCCAAATACCCGTACGTACCTGTATCATTATGCCTATATCTTCATGTTTCTCCCTTTCAACAAAATCATATGGTTACATATTACAGTTCAGGGGTTTTCACTTTTAGATAAATTGACCATACGTTTTTATGGTGGGCAATGGTCAGGTCCAACTCAACTGGTTGAACTGATGTGGTGTTCAACAGATTTGGAGCGAAGGAGAGAATGTTGACTTTCATAATTTCTAATTTTATAAAATGATATGTAGTCAAGATTCTCTTATATTCAATGACTGCAAATCCTGTTGAACATAAAATTAAGTTGAACCAGTTGGACTTATATGTTAATCTTGTTTCCCCTCTAATAAAAAATGTATAATTTCAGGGCATCTAAAAACTATTCAATTGTTTACAGGGTGTTAGATTCTAGAATACCAATAAGCTGCATTATTTACACCGTGCCTCTATTGGCCGCAGAGCGAATCTCCCAACAATTTTATTTGTATGGTGCTGATGTTAGATCAATGAAAGTAGTTTAATCAGTAGCTCATCATTAGCACATATCTCAATAAAAGAATAACATCTATTAAAAGTTTCTAATCATCTAGAGTGCATAGATTTGTCTATCCAAATCCACCACCAATGAGTGTGATTTTGACCACTTTAGTTTAATATATGAACTATCATCCTAGCTTGAATAACAAGGATTTATCCCTATTGACTAGTAAATGTGATGTGAGGGTGTTGCACGTAACAGGGGACTTAGTCAGGTGTTCTAAGAGGTTCGATACCTCGCTATAATAAAAGCTCTCATCTGGAGAATTGGAATTGCTTAAAAACACATGCCACCGTCATGCCACTATCCGTAGAGAGGCAGTCATTCGACGTTTATCTTATCATCATTTTAAGAAGAGAACCACTCTCATTACTTTAAACTAACATGTGTTATGCTGCGGATGACATAACTCTTTGGTAGCCCCATCATAGCAAAGTTCATTGGCTTTAGTATGTTCCCATCCTCTTTACTAACATCCTGCTACTTGCTTTAGCAGGTACCCCCTCTCCTTAATAATTCATTGCATAGCAAGATTTTATATAAGATTTACCTGTTCAGCAGTTCTACCCTCCTCTTTACTCACTCGCAAGAGCAAACTTTATTTGCTTTAGTTGGGAGTTAGAAGAGAGCAGAGAGGTTGTTGCTACAGTAGATAAATCCTCCTTTACAGTGAGTTAGAAAAGAGAATGTGAACCAACTAAAGTAGATGGACTCTGTTGTGGCAGGGGGTAGCTAGCAAAGAGCTATGCCATACACAACCTTAGCATCTAACTTTAGAGGTTAGAACCTGATACATGAGTTAGCGCTTATGAAAAAGACCGGAGAAATAGGACTCGCAAATAAATGAAAGAAGGCTTTGATGATGAGCAGGGCCCCTTAAGTTGTGCATGTCAGCTTCCATTGAGATATTGATCTCAATAGAAGTCGATTGTAGACCATTTTAGGGAATGGGAAATGTTCAGGTCCAACTGGCTGAACCTGATTTCGTGTTCAACCAAATTGATAGCCATTGGATATACGGGAGACTCTTGACTTTTACTATTTTCATTTTAATTGGATGACATTAAGTGAAGATTCACTCATATCCAATGGGCTGCAAACCTGGTTAAATACGAAATCAAGTTTAACCAGTTGGACCCGATGATTTCCCGAAGGAAACAACGGTAACATGTAGCAAGGGGTATTACATAAAGGCACCCTACGCCGCTTTTTATCTCAAAAAAATCATACTTGCTTTTTTTCTTCAAATGCGCCTTAGCGTGCGTGAAACAGGTAGCTATACACATAAACTCACTTAGTATGCTGATCACTTAATATGCACGATTACCATCATGCCCTTGCAACCATATTTCCCTTTAGACTTGTTTGATAGCAAGGAAACTCCAAAGAGGAAATGAAATCAATTTCCTAGTTGATTTCTTGGGACATGATTTCCTTTAGAAATAAAATTTTTATTGTTTAATTAGTGTGTTTGAGAAATGACTTTCTTTTGAAATTGACTTTTCTTGTTTGACTAATATGTTTGAAAAAGAATTTGATAATGAGTTTTTAAGTTTGGATCATATATTTTCTATTTTTATGAATGTTGAAGTTTGAATAAATACTTGGTGAGGAAAGAAGAAAAAAAAATTATTTAGGACAATACCTAACTTATCACTTCGTGTTGCACCAATTATAGATTGATCTTTTTTATTTTAATTATAATCATAATCAAAGTCAAATAAGAACCAATAATTTTTTAATAATATTCTATTATGTTACAAATTAACATTATAGTAATTACTATTTATTATCAAATTATGTAAGTCAGAGTTTAAAAAGTCAAAGTCAAATAAAAAGTCAAACTTTGATTAGACTTAAATTTTTGATCAATAAAAATGTATAAAACTAAATAAGAAAGTTGTAAATGTTAGTATCTACTATAACGTTAAAAAGAAATTAAATTTTTATAAAAGTTAAACTTTGTTCAACTTTGATCAAGAGAAAGAGTATGATGTAGATAATGTGGTAGTCACAGTGATCGTGCTGGTGTGATGGTCATATAAACGGAAGTTACTTTTTAAAAGTCAAAAGATAATTTTGTTTGCTTTTAGATTTTTTACAAGTAATTATAGATTTGAAATGACAAAAAAATATTATTTTGTTAGTGGGAAACTCAATATCAATCACTTAAAATATTGAAATGATTTCCTTCTAAAATGACTTGGTATATGGAAATTCAATTTTCATGCGGGGCTCACTTAATTTCATTTTCATCTCCTTACATAGCTATTAAACAATAACAATTGAAAAATAAATTTTATTTCCACCAATGTAATTAGGTTTTTATGTTATCAAATAAGGCGTTAGTTAGGTTATTTTCATTCTTGTCATCAGCTTAACACCAAACCCTAGTTTACCGAAGGGGAATGAAAACCCATGCTGAAAAGTGCACAATCATGCAGCCGATCTGAATCGGCAGGTTCTAAAGAATAATTTTTCATTCAACTTCCTGGTTTTCTTCCACGATTTGAATAAGAGAAGAAGACGATACGAATCTCTAAACTCCTTTTCAACGTTTTTGAGACGACAAGCGGTAAACCCTCTTCTTTGAGCGCATATCCCTTAGGCGATTCAGAGAAGACGATTCCCTGAACCTATCGATGCATTGAAGGACAGGAAGGGACAATATTTGTAATTTTTTATTTTTCATGGGTTTAAAGGTAAGAGAAAATCACTTATAAGGGGCAAGTTCATAAACTCCATTTGAAGTTATTTGATGGAGCATCCATCGCACGCTAGGATTGGCTCATATTGGCCCGTATGGGGTGTATTTTAACAATAAAAAATCCCAATTCACCTTTATTTTGATAAAAATGTGAATGGGACGTATTTTCATACTTTTCTCTCTAACAAGTATTTTAATAGTGAAAAGTATGAGAATGAGCCTCATTTATATTTTTATTATAAAAAAGGTAAAAAAAAATTAATTATAAAAATGCACTTCGATGCACATGTCCAATGCCTAATAAGCCCTAAAAAAAAGTGAATTTGGCGGCAAGGGCAGCATTAGATCCATTGGTACGTAGGGGATACTATTCGCGTTTGATTTTTTGGTGACAAAAGGTGTCAAAGTGTGGTAATCAGGCATTGAGTTTCTTCTTTTTTGTTGGTTATTTAGAATTTTGATAGAAGATTTTTTTTTTTTTTTTTTTTATGAAATTTTATCATTTTCGTTTGAAATGGAAAACGATTACAAAGTAGAGGGCCACAATAGTAGTAGTTCCAATAACTAATATTAAAATACATGTAAAACCTCAAAAATTCACCGCTGATAACCTACATCGAAGATCCATGGGAAGAATTGAGTTTCTGTCCCTATAGTCCGTACTATTACAACCTTACAAACGGCTCTCTGTTTTCAGCAGGTTAGGTGTCTGACTCGTGTACCGGCGCACTCTCATAAAGTCCGCGGTGGATGGTTCGAACACGGTACAAAGCTCTTTCTGAAGGAGTAAAAAACTTTCTTTTCATCTCAATAAATGGAGGCAGTTGAGAGTTGGAAAAGAACAAATACATTAGAGTTCTTTTTCGTTTTTGTTTTTTTTTATTCTACTTTTTTTTTCCATTATATTTATATGTACGCTATACAGCTTCTCAGCACCACCACCGTCTAAACGTGCTTCTCCTTCTCTCATTTTTTTATTTCTTATCTGCTTAATTATAACCTATTTTTCATGGATTCTCTCTTCAAGCTCTTCTTCCCAGCTGTTCTTCTACTGCTAGCCACAGGCGTGAAAAAAACAAGGGCAGAAGCTATGGTCACGGGCAGCGTCATCTGCGACCAGTGCAAAGACGGGCAGATGACCCTCTTTGATTACCCACTCAGCGGTCAGCCACATAACTAAAAAAATAATATTACATTTTGATTTAAATAATTTTTCTTCTTTTTTTATTTGAGAATGTAACAGTTTCTAATTTTTGTTTCATGTAGGAGCGAAGGTTGTGGTGGGGTGTCCGCGCAGCGACGGGCAGCTGACCGTTAGCAAGGAGGGGGTCACAAACTGGTTCGGCACTTACACGATGCGGTTTGAGGGTACGCCAGATTTGAGCGGGTGCTTTGCCCAGGTAGAGGGCAGCTCTTCGGGCTGCGGGGCAGCTGGGGGGCCTGCCAGGGCCCTAAAACTTTACTTCAGGATGTTTGATATGGAGATGTATATGGTGGATGCGCTGCTCACGCAGCCTGCCCAGCCCGTCTCTTTCTGCCCGAGATCGGCCAGCCCGCTGCCCGCACCCGGCTCTCCGGCGATCGCTGTTTCGCCGCCGCAGCTACCCTTCTTAGAGGCTTCGGCCTGTCCGTACCAGTATGTGCTCTCACTCTCTTATATGCAGCTACGCACTAGTTTTTTATTTAAGTTTGAAAAATGACTAATTTATCCTTTTAGAATCCGATAATGACGCATTTGTTCTGTTATAAGACGCAAATATATAAGATGACATGTGTATGAATCTGACGCTGTCCATTCTGTTCTCAGATAGATGGTTTTGACTTTTGAGATATATTGTGAAGCTGGCACGTCCATTCGCCTTTCCTAAAAGTTTGGTAATGGAAAATGATGGAGTAGATCTCAACATCATCTGATCAGGGATTGGATTAAATTAGATTTAGTTTATGCACATAAATATTAGACACATAAATATGATTATATATTATTTCTACATTACATAAATACACATTGGGTAGATAACCGATATGGCTACGGCATGGCTCTTTTTAACATGTTACAATAAATCGCAGGCCTCTGATAAGATTTAAGGATGTTATCGAAAAAAAAAAAAAAAAAAA
This sequence comes from Chloranthus sessilifolius, assembly GCA_021018995.1. NCBI lineage: Eukaryota > Viridiplantae > Streptophyta > Magnoliopsida > Chloranthales > Chloranthaceae > Chloranthus > Chloranthus sessilifolius. The sequence goes on from CM037585.1 coordinate 169,067,511, forward strand.
ATTAAGGAAAGGGAGGCATTACTTGCACACGCTTTTTAAGTGTTTGCACCGAGGTTAAAAAAAAACTTTATATTTTAGGGACATGTGACATGTGAAAACACAATTTAGGCTCTCTAATTTAAAGTTCATGATCTATAGATCTTTAGTGGATAAGATTGGAGTAAAACATGATATTTATCATATGATCTATTGTTATCAATCGTTGAATCAAATAATACCCTTTGACTATATTTAATCACATGATGGAGATTATATTTCGTGCCAATCTTTTCCACTAAGGATTTATAGATCATGAATTTTAAATCAGACGGCCTAAATTGTGTTTTCAATGTCACATGTCCCTAAAATATGAAGTCTTTCTTTAACCTCGGTGCAATCACTTAAAAAACGAGTGCAAGTAATGGCTCCCTTAAGGAAATTTTGTCAGATTTTTTATCCGTGAGTTTTAAAATTGTTAAAACTGTTATGAGATTTCAAAATTTGTTACATTTCTTCTTAGAATTGTCCCACATTGCCTGCTTGGAGGTCTTGGGCTATATATAATGTGGGCACCCCTCACCTTACAAGCCGGTTTTGTGAGATTGAGTTATGCCCGTTGATTTCTTATTTATGGTATCAGAGCTTATATAATATGGGCACTCCTCACCTTCTATGGGCCTAACTCAACCTCACAAAACCGACTTGAAAGGTGAGGTTTGTCTAAGATGTAGAGAGCCCAAGAAGGGTCAGCCCACAGCTAATGTGAACCAACTTCAACACGCCCCCCCACATGTTGGTGAGAGTGAGCCAAATCATATAGAAAAGAAAAAAGTGACTTCGGCAAAAAGAATAGCTCTGATACCATGATAAGAAATCTAATCTCACAAAATGGGCTTGTCATGTAAGGAGTGCCTAGATTATATGTAGCCTAAGACCTCCAACCCCATATGCAATGCGGGACTATTCAAATTTCGAACATTTCTTTCCTAACTCCTTTAATCATTCGGGATTATATGTGTCCTGCTCCATCCTTTTAGTACCTTATTATTGATTGGGATGGGTTCCGTCTCATTGGTCTCTTAGAACTCAAATTTAGGTAACGGTAAAAATTAAGAAAGGAATGTGTCAAAATTTGCTAAGATTGATATGGCATCTATAATTAATAAATTTATTGTTTGTTGCTTTGGCAGGAACTGGACAATGCCACAGTACAAATGCTATTGGAAGGTAGTGGGCCCAGGCACTAAGGTGGCTGTGGCATTTGGCTTAGCCGCGGCTCAGCAATATGGCACGGACATGAACCTGTGGGAGGGCCTTCAAGGGAGGGGTGACGCTTATAGAACTCTCCTTAGGGAAGCCACCACTGCCCTTCTCAACTCCTACAACAGCATTGAATTTCATTACCCGACACTCATCGTCATAGCCCACATGAATTGGGCCTTGATGGGTTCGCCCCAACGCGCCCTCATCACTGCATTAAGGTTTAAGAGGGCTAACTCTGGTGGTCCTCACGTTGTCTGCAAGTTCAAGCCTTGCACCTGATATGGCTAATTCTACTGTTTTTATGTTTGTATCTCTGTCTTACTCTATTTGTTGATCCTGATGTGTCTTTGTTTTTTTGATCGATAAGTTATAATTTCATTAAAAAATGAAGATTACAACGAGAACAAGCAGAGACCACAAGTGGTCCTGATATGTCTTGATATTAGGTCGTCTAAAATATTTTGAAGTTTAGTTACTACTTACTATTTTATATGTGTTTTGCATTTGATCTTCTTTCGTTAGAAGCAAAGGCAGCTATAGCTGGTGCTTTGCTTTTTCATCCTCTTATTAACCTGTCAAATCTTGTCGAAAGATGAAGAGTTCTAGGCCCAGAAATCAGTGAAGGTCAGCTTTAACGTTCTGGTTGGGTAAAATGATGGGTTAATGAGTTTGGAGCCTGATCATGCAGGCACAGTAGCACAAACTCATGGTAAAATGGCAAGTTAGCAACCCCTTGTATTGGGGCGCAGCCGCGCAGCACTTCTCCGAGGCATCATAAAGAGGATCAAGTGTTTTTGTGCTGTCGAGATCCATCAAAAGCTGACGTTCTATGGAGCCCACAAAAAGCTATGAAGGTCAGATTTGATGGGCTTGGAGACGAAATTGGCTTGAAAAGTTTGAACACTTACGAACACATTAAATAGGCTATGGATTTAGAGACTAAATAGCTCTTGTACAAATTAAAAAAACAAAGTGTTTCTATGGAGATGTTCAAAAGACTACAAACAATAGAGATTATATTCTCCAATTTTACCCAATTATGGAGAACCATAAAGATCCAAGTTCAAATATAAAATCTCAAAGTTCAAACAAACACAAGGTTCTCTCAAACAATCACCAAAATCCGACAAGAGAGTCACAACCAAAACAACCCTAAGAGACCGTACAGAGGTTTTCCAAAAGGGTTTACAAAACTAATACCAAAAGCCTTCTTTCCAAAACGCTCCTTTTCTAATCCAAGACTCAAGTTCTAGAAGCAACTCTTTCTCTCACACTAATTAGCTCCAAGGGAACCCATGCTCCAAAAAAACTCACACTTTCTAATTTTGTTTGGACTCTTATTTCCTATCTTGCATATCCTATTTAATAGAATTCTATATTAATCCATCTTAAAATAACAACTAAAATCATTTAAATCTCTATTGATTATTTGTTGACCAAACCAATTCCCAAAGAAATATTTAATTGCAACCGTCGATCAAGCCAAAAATCCAACATTTGCTTCCGGGAAAATGGCCTTAAATGTATGCTCTTGTTGTCAATAAGGAGAATTTGAATAAGTTGGAGATTTTGTATCAATGGATTTGTTCAACATAAAAATTCAAGTTAGAGGAAAACGTACAATTGGGTAATACCAAATAATAATTGGGTTATAGTAAATATTGGTGGGTCTTTAGGTTGCGTTTGGGTTAGCTCTTTATGGGCAAAAAGTAGCTCTTTTTCTCTTTGGCACCGACAGAGAATCGCTTTCATATTTGGTAACACGGCTCCTCGCCCCATTTGCTCTAGCGAGGAGCTGTTTTAAGTGATAGAACTACTCTCTATCTGCTCTCTGTTAGAGTAAATTTTATTTGCTCTGACAGAGAGCAGGCAGAGAGTTGCTTCTGCTCTTATAAGAGCTAACCCAAACACAACCCTAGAGAATGTACATAGGGATTAGCAATGGGCATCCTATATTTGCCTACATGGGCTTTCAAATTTGGTTGAAATTATTTCCATAGAATAAAAAAATATGGGAAGAAGAATTAAGAAAAAAAGCTATTAAGCAAAATGTTGATCGAAGTGGATTCAAAGGCAGTAGTGCAATTTATATTCGCTTGATTCATTGATTCTCTAATATTTTCTCAGATTATTCTGAATTTGATGAATTCCCAAATTTTTTCAAATTTTTAACATTGTGATAAGTGATAACACTCTTTAATCATGCTTAGTATTATTTTTCTTTTTTATAATTGTAAATAATTAATGCATGTGGATTAATGTAATACTTGTTTTATTATTTAAAGACAGCATTTTTAACTTTAATAGGTTAACATATTTATATTTTAATAATCTATTATTATCTTTTATAATCCCCAAAATTTTCCCATTTTTCGCGGAATTAAATCGAACTAACACTCCACCTATTGATTGCCGAATCCAAACTAGGTTACTATCTATGTAAGGGATGCTTATAAAATCTATTCAAGTCTCGAATTTCAGTAACTCAAATTAAAGGGTTCTTTATGAATTTGATGAGTGGTTATTCCCTCGCCACAGGAGATAATGTAATCAATATCTTAATTTTTTTGAAAAAGAAGGGGATAATTTTTACGAGTTTCTTGTCTTCAATCCCTTGCCAGCTAAGCAAATCCAAACATTACAGAGGTACATAGAGGATAATTTCCTGTTTTGTCAGTTTATCTTTCGTTTTAGCTGGAATTTGATATTTTTAGTAAACCTAGGGGCTGTGTGTTGCAACAATTAAAGATATGAGATAAAGAAAGAGAGGGAAATCATTCACTAATACAAGATTTATGTATTCGGTCTAAGTCTACGTTTATGGACAGTCAAATAAAAGATTCCACTAATAAAAAAGAAGATGCTCAAAGAGGTATAAACAATGGAGATCGCCTAAAACAAGATCCACGGCCAAAATAAACCCCAAGTACTTACACACAAAATATCCAAGTGCTCTCTCGCCAAAACCTACAAGAAAACTGTTATTTTTGGTTCTAACTTGGGCACGCTTGTCCGAGCGAGAGTGAAACTCGCCAAAGTGAATTTAGGCGAATCTAAAGTGACTAGCTGCCCAAGCGAGTTTGGATTGGTCCGAGTGGCCAGAACAGTGATATTTTGGGTCTCTCAAATCGCCCGAGCGACATTGCACTCTCCCGAGCAAGTTTTGCACGTTGTTATGTATAGTACGACTTGACTTAGCCGTCCGACTTTGGGTTTTTTATATTAAGAAAACTTGTGGATGTATTAAGGTTTCGAATTATTCCGAGAGAAAGCTCGTAAAAACCTATCTATGGTTTTGTGAAAAGCTTTGTGAGGCTTGAGTATTCTTATATTCTCGTGGAGTCATCTTTGTAATAAATCATCGGTGCCCCAGGAGGTAGGCAAATTGCCAAACTATTTAAATATTGTCTTTTGTGTAATTATGTATTTTCTTTTGTTTGCATTCTTATTTGAGAGTGATATCGTTAGTTTATTAAGAGTTTTTACCCAAAAAAACCACTCTTCCAAAGAAGACCTCTCACCTATTTTTTCTCTGACTGACCAAAAATTACTTACCTTCTATTCTTACCTAGTTTTCTAGGTAGACTAGGACTCTTATTTCTTTTAGCTTTCTAATTTAAAAGAATGATAAAAGTTTACGAAAGGGCACTTAGTGAAAAGAGGATTCATATTAAAGTTTGGCACTATTATATTACTGTAAAATTTTTTGCGTAATCAGGACTGCATGGATTTTTTGGGTTCAAAATTTTGAATATTTACGGATTTTAAGGACACTGAAATAAGGTGCATCCTGATTATGCAAAATTTATTCGTTTCAAAATATTATTGCAAAACTTTATATTCCCAATCCTATTTAAAAAATTTTGCCTTTACAAAACAATCGTCTTTCCTTAACAAAATCCAACTAATATTGGGGAGCCTATTGACAAGGGTCAACCAAACCAAGTTCGAATGAGCTTTACTAAAATTTATATTATTAGTAGGCAAAAGAGAAGGTGGGTAGGTGTGCATCGGTTTCACTATTCACATCTATGGTAGATCAAGTGTCATATGTCACATGATCGCATTCGTAGGTAATAACATATCCTCTAAAGGCTCAGCCCATCCTTAAGTTTTTCATAAAATTAAAAATTCAAACTCTTTTGCCCTTCCTTTGACTGGTGAAATATATGATTTTTCTCCAAGATACTCTTGAGCCATTGATTTTTTTTATTTAACTTTGAACACAAAATCAATGGTGAGAGATCACTTCTTTTATTATTATTTTTTTTTTTAAATGCTGGTTGATCGACCTCATGTATGTGAATGTGACAAAATGGCAGTTATGCAGCGTCCAAAGCTGGACACGTATACGCAGTCTCGTGCCTTCTATTAATATTGGGCACTTTAATAGCAAAGAGACCCAACTTCAAACATTTTAGAAAAACGGTGCTTTCATGATTTTCTGAAGTTCAAAAATCTGTGAAAGCACCGTTTTTCTAAAACATTTGAGATCGGGTCTTTTTTGCTAAAAAGTTTGTTTTTGAGGCATGTTTCTCTAATTATCACTATTAATATGTTGCGACAGAGAGAAAGAGCGGTGGCAAAATATTAGATATAATTGCTCCTGTCCTAACTCAAAGACATTCGAGCTGTTAATGTATCAGGCCGGGGCCTGTGTTGTCGCAAAATGGAAGCTTGACAATATTCAACCTCAAAAGTCACATGTTCGAGCCCAATTACTTATATATATATAGAGGTCGGCTGAAAAATCGAAGGCTGGATTTTGAGTTCATACTTGATCCAAGAATAGGTTTAAATATCATAAAATAACAATAAATACTAAAAAATAAATGATAGATCAATGTTAAATTTAAAGAAAGAGATAAGCATAAGAAAATTAGAAGAAGATAAAAAGATAGAACGGAGAAATATTATTTAATAAAATTACAAATATAACTGTTAGCGGTTATCTAAAAGTGAGAATAAATATAGGATAAGTGAATAATTATGTAGAAGTGGAAATGATACGGTATTGAGCATTATTATCTAATAAAATTAATCATGGTCAGTGTGTAAAAATAAACTATGAAACCACTGTTTAGTTTTTTTCACTATAATATCACTGGCTCACTGCTACTAGCCAGTCTATTTTTCTTCTAGTGCATTAGAATCTAAAATTTGAATATCTTTGCAATAAGCTTTGAATTGTCTCAATCTGACATAGAGCTAAAAATTTGTGATGTTCTCAAATTTGAAACAAATATCCCTCCCAATTTGAAAATCGTTCAGTGAATTGATTTCAGTTCAAACTTCATAGAGCCATCCGGAACCTTTGACTATCGACAACAAGGAGGAAATGGCAATTAGATGCATACGACGAAAGAAAAAGGCAAAATGGAAGAGACTGATCATCTCTAAGAGAGAAAGGACCTTTTAGTGACTCAATAGTCAATGCAATAGCTTCCTAGCTTTCACATTAAAATTTGTATGAATGGTGGGTGTTGTCAAGGTATTTTCTTACCTCACTTTCAATGCAAATACAAATAGGCATTCTCCATCAACTAATTGGACTCCACTTATACTCCATCCAACCAGTCAAAATATAGGTTGATGACTTGAGATGTTACTTAGTCAATGATATGTTCCCAACGGTACAATATTTTGACTTTATTATTATTATTAGTATCATTAAGCCAAAGGAAGTCGCTTAGAACCCTAGACTAACATGTCATTAGAGTGTCGCGTTGCACTGTTTATATGCCACCATTTTATATATATATATATATATGAAAATAATTATGTGACTTGAGTCAGTGGACATACAATGACTCAAGCTTCTATTAGTTGTATCTCACGTCAGGTTACTTAAAAAGTCAACCTGATATGACATGCAATTACTGATTACGAGAGTCATATGATTATATTTCATGACTCGAGTGAAAGGATCACTAATATATATATATATATTGTGTGTGTGAGAGAGAGAGAGAGACTTAGAATATGAATTCATTTTCCTTTTCAATTAATGACTAAAATTTTAGATAAAAAAACTCATGTCTTTGACTCATGAAGTAAAAAGGTAAAACTCATGAAATGAAAGGGTAAAAAAGTTTTACTTTTTTTCCAAAACCCTACAAGGATTGGTCTAAAGGCCTTAAAGGCATTATATGGTGCCTTGGGCTAAAGGCATGAAATGATTTAAGGGTATGAAAATGAATGGAGCATTGACTTCTCAATACACTCTTTATTTTTAGGCTTTATTTTTTATGGATGATGATGCCATATGACATAAAACAACCTTAAGTATGCCTTACATATCATAAAGAGTATGATAGTTCAGAAGAAACACTTGGAGAATAAATCCCACCCAACAGACCTCACGCCATTAATATTAGAGAGAAAGCAAACGTTGAGATTAGAACCCACAACCTCAAGCCTCACAAAGGAGGAGAGGGTATCATCTAAACTATTACGGTAATTTTTTATTTTCTATTTTTTATTTTTAAATGATCTTTTATCGACCTTGCGGGTCGGCTCATTGACAAAGTGCAGGCTGAGAGCTCTTTATTACTTAAAAGAACTCCCTATAAGAGAAAATAGGGAGGAAAGCTGTGATACTATATACGATTTTAGATTCCCATTGGAGAGGAGCCGCTCTTTGGCTAGCAAGAGCGGGCTTACATGCTGGTGTCAAGTACGTTGCCCACATGCAATGTGTATAAAAACGTGAGGTATCTAATACTTAAATGAGCTAGTCTCCAATGATTGTCCACCTATCATGTGCATTAAAGCAGTCCACACATTTGTGTGGTTGTATGACTTGCACAAACTTCCATGCATTGGCAGTTTGTGCACGCCATGTAGTCACACAGATGTGTGGACTACCTTGTCCACTCATGATGGGTGGACAGGACTAACTCTACTTCAATTTATATATATGTTCATGTAGCGCATGTGACCTAGATTAAATCACTAGGGAAAATTTCATAATATTTTTTTGGTAAATCCGAGAAAACACAGTAAGTAATCTAAAATTACAAATATATAAAGAAAAATGAGAAAAAATGAGAATAAGTTTTGAAAAAAAAGTACCATTATTTGCACCCACCGAATCTATGGGGGCATCAATGCTTACGAGCATTGAATGCTTTGAAATTTGAGGATGGAGATCCTTTTTCTTCCCAATTTTCTCTACACAATGGATTTTGAGATCATAGGATTATCATTAGATAGTCAATTTTTTATTCCACGTGACACAATCCCAAAAAGTGACCTTAAAATTAGGTTTGAGCGCGATGTGTGTCATATGGTATTTTGATCAACTTTCTTAGGATGAGGAATCAAAGAATGATCATCTGATAGTATGCCCATGATCTCAAGATCCATTGTGTGAAAGATTGGGACAAAAAACAATTATGTCTAATTCAAAGCAGGTAATTGTTTTCAATGTAGGTGTACTCGAATATTTGGTGGGTACAAATAAAGGTACCATAAAAAATCATAATTTTTTTAGGATAGCTTTAAACGCACCCACTGAATATGCTAAAAATCATTGATTGCTTTAAATCAAACAATGGAGATTGTTTTCGCTCCAATCTCCTACACAAAGGATCTTTAGGCCCCAAATCTACCATCACATTGTCAATATTCGATTACACATGACTTAGATCCCCAAAAAGTTGTAACATCCTGAAAATTTTTGACCTTTGAACAGTATGCCTCGGTGTGCGTGCCCGACTGATCACGTACCCGACATAGTGAAAATAATTAAGTTAGTTGGGCTAGGTCTTAAGTGGAAAAAAAAATTATAATAATAATAAAGATTGGTTTAGACTTGCGTGTGGACCTTTGGATGAATTGTATACACCTAGCTATGGCGTACTGGCTTAACACCTAAGTTTAGGTTGGTTATAAATGAAAATAAAGGCAGGAGAATTTATTTCTCTTATAATTTTGGTTCTAGAGAGAGAATAAAAGTTTAGTAATGGTTAAATAACTTATTTGACTAATTGGGCCAACTGTATTGGCTGCTAGTTGGGCCAACTGATTGGGCCGACTATTCGAGCCAACTATAGGTCCTGATCGGGTGCATGTCTGATAAGAAACATGTCACCGTTTAGATTTTTCAAATGAGATCATTTTAGGTCCGTTTGAGCTCGTATGAGATTTTTAGGACCAAGTTCATACACCGTGGTGGTGACGTGCTTAACGGTCCGATTGATAAGTAGTTTGGGTGTACAGGGCCTAATCGAACCAAGGGATCATTTATATAATAGATAATACCTTAACTAGGTACGCCCTTTTCACGCGAAAAACTAGGTCCTTAGATAAGACTAACCCCCAAAATAGGTTTATGTGTTTTGCATGAGAGCCGGCCTTTTTAGTTTAAAAAAAAAAAAAAAAATGGGGCTAGCTTCCTTTTGAAGCCTTAACCGGTTGCAAGAGTTTGATGGTTTGGGTTTGAAGAGAGAAGGAAGAAGAAAGAGGAAGAATCGCGGATTCGTATGCTCCAAGCCTTGTGATTGCGTGGAAAAGGTTTTGTGAGATCGTATAAGGAAGGATCGTTGTCGGTTTTCGGGTTTTGGTTTTGCTTTTGTGGGTTTTGGAGCCGTTTGGAGGTTTTGAAACCCTCTTCGTAATAGATCATGAGTTTTGATCGACAAATCATAGCGTGAGTTATGTGAAGTGTGTGTAAGGATTGCGTCGATTTCGTGAGTTTGGTTGTGATCGTGAAGCTCGGAGATGATCGAGGTGGGTTTGAAACCCTTTTATCTAACGAAGAAGGCGATCCGATCTACGAGTAAATCACCGATTTAAAGAGGTAAATAACGTAATTCTTCCATGTATTTAATTAAATATATGTTGGTTAGATGTGTGCAAAAGATTAGGATCAAAAGGATTGAATTTTGATGAAAAAAATGGGTTTCAAGGTTCAAACCCGAGAAGTGCTCAGAAACTGCCAAAATCGATTAATCGATTTTGAAACTCGATTAATCGAGTTTTTGACAAGAGAGAAATTCAAGAAGAACTCCCCGAAATCGATTAATCGAAGATAATTTCGATTAATCGACTTTGAAATTCGATTAATCGAGTTTGCAAATAGATTAATCGAGTTTGCTGGCTTCGACACTACCGTAGTATTTCGGCCATAACTTTTTATGCCGAATTCGGATTGACATGATTCTTGTTGCGTTGGAAAGAAGACAGAAAGCCCTACAACTTTCATGAATTGACCAACTTGTGAATCAATCGTTTTAAAGGTCAAAATTTAGTAATAAGTTAGGTAAATTTCTAATTTTGTCGAGAAACGAAACCGATTAATCGAGTAAAATCGATTAATCGATTTTTGAATTTCGATTAATCGAAATTGGGTCGATTAATCGACTGGTATCAAATAGTGAAAAAGATTTTTTGGCTCTTTGAAAATCGATCAATCGAGATAAAATCGATCAATCGACTTTGGAAAATCGATTAATCGATTTTGAAAATCGATTAGTCGATTTTGTCTGAGTTGCCAGTACTGCTTTAGTATTTTGACCATAACTTTCTACTCCGACCTCCGATTGATGCGATTCTTGAGGCGTTGGAAAGATAACAAAGAGATCTACAATGTTTGTGTTTTGACAAACTTATGAATCTAAAATTTTAAAGGTAAAAATTTAGGAGAAAGATTACATCAATTTCTGTGTTGGCGCGAACTTGCCCGTTCCGACTCAATTTTTTTAGAAAACACTTAAATAGTCTAAGTTATTAGTGATTAGTGTTGGTCCTTGCTACATCATCACATATTTGTGATGTAGATTGAGGAGGAAAGCCATCGATAGGGCATTGCTTGGCTTCTTGTGATTCGAGGTTAAGGTGGGGAAAATTTCATTAATTGCATTTTGATTTAATTTCATAGATGCTTGATATGATCGAATGAAAGATGATAAGTTTTGTTTTGAAATGAATTAGTATTTGAAATCCTTGCAATGGAAACTTTAGATCTTTGAACTCAAATATTTGATTGAATATTTTGATTGTTTGAAATGCTCGAAAGCTTTGAATTATCGAATCTTTGACATAGTGGTGCTTTTAAAAATTATTGACGATCGAATCAAGAAATGATCTTTGTTTTGAACCTTTTATATAGCCTTCAAAATCATGTAAGAAATTTCGGTCTTGAACATCGTATGTGTGTTTTGCAAGTTTTGAATCGAACCGGAAGTTAAATTTGAAGGAAGCAAATGTGAACTTTGAATTGAATCCAAATCAAATTTGTATATAAATTTAAATCCAAATCGAACCATAAGTTAAGAAAATTTTAAGTGGACTGCTATGGGCGGATTATAAGTGTGTTGTGGACCGCTAAGGCGGATTATATAACATCGAGAGACCGCTATGGGCGGATTATATATGCATGTGTGGACCGCTATGGGCGGATTATATGATACCATGTGGGCCGCTATCATGAATCGAATCGAGCACACGGCTAATCGTGAATCGAATCCCATGGCGGTTAAACCCATGAATCGAAAGCACGGCGTGATATCCGTGAATCGAACCGCGCAGCTAACCGTGAATCGAATCGCATGGCGGTTAAACCCATGAATCGAACCGCACGGCGGGATATCCGTGAATCTGTGCACGGCTGACTGCGTGAATCGAATCGCACGGCGTCTCCGTGAATTGAACCGCAGACGGCGGGATATCCGTGAATCGAATTGTGTAAACTATGTGACAATGTGTAAGCTATGCAAGTGAGTGTTTGAATTGAACTGACACGACAGTCTTCGTGAATCGAACCGGCACGACGGGATATCCGTGAATCGAATTGTGTAAAGGAAGTAAGAAAGTGTGAAACATATAAGTAAGCTAAGTAAGAATGTATAAAACACATGTGTAAGCAAAGTAAGAATATGTAAGACATGTGGGTAAGTCAGGTAAGAATATGTAAGACATGTAAATGAATGTGATTCAAACTCAAGAATCGAAAATAAGAAATATGCTTCGATAAGAGATTAGGTTTCAATTTTATTAAGAAAATGTCTTTGAAATCGATTTGGTTTTGATAAGAAAACATCTTGAAATCGGTTTGCCTTTGAAATTAGTTTTGAATTTGGATAAGAAAATGCCTTTGAACTCGGTTTCAATTTTGATAAGAAATGCCTTTGAAATCGGCTTTTAGCCTTGATAAGAAAATATTTTGATCTTGTCTTTGAATCTATGCATGTGATGAGATGTATATTGGCATTAGTTTTCTCCATTGAGCTTGGATGTTAGCTCACCCCGACTATCGTCATGTGTAGCTTTGAGGAGGCCGGACTACATACTTGAAGAAAAAGGAGCTTCCGCATAAGGAATTGTACTCTGTTTTGGGATCGTAGATTTAGTGCATCGTGGATCTTGGTAAGTTCGAGGTTGGTACTTCCATGCTATTATACATGCATGGTACACTACTGTTGGTGATGGTTAGTCATCACTGGCGTTTGTTTAGTTCAGTACATATTAGATATTAGAATTGGAGTTTTGTTCATGATAATTACATAACCTTGCTTTGATTTTCGTATGCATATGGATGTGCCAAGTGTTCTGTATCAGATTGTGATATACGATCTGACGGTCCGGATTTTCTCATTTGGTTTTGGTGTAAAGTATAAAAAAAAAAAAAAAAAAAAAAAAAAAAAAAAAAAAAATCTCCAAATTTTAGGTTGGGAAAATCTGGGCTGTCACAAAAGTGGTCCTAAAATCACATGACACACATTAGTCTCAAACGTGACTCGAGGGCTACGTTTTTGGGATTTTTACCATGTGGAATCGAAGACTGATTGTTTGATGGTACGTTCATGGTCTGAAGATCCCTTTTGTGGAAGATTAGAGCGAAAAACAATCTTAATCGTCTAATTTAAGGCAATCAATAATTTTTAATATAGGTGCCCAACAAGATTAAGTGGGTACATTTAAAGGTTTCCTTTTTTTTTAAGAGGGTACCTTTATTTTCAATCCATGATTCTTCTTTCTCAACCTGGCTTTAACCGGCTTAAACAGTTGACTGCTTTGAATCCAAGGATGGAGATTTTTTTACATCCTAATCTTCTACAAAATAGTTGCGATCATGATTCTAACGTTAGACGGCTAGATTTTGATTGCAAGTAGCGAACATCCTGAAAAGTGATCTGGGAATAGTGTATGATGTACACCAATGATCATATTCATATTTTGAGATGTCTTACCTCGGAAATGATAATTAATCGTTTGATGTTAAGATTATAATCTCAAAATCTATTATGTTGAAGATTTGGTCAAAAAGTATCTTCATCATCTAATTTAAAGAATTGATTTAAGCATATGAAATCTGATTTGATAAAGACAAATCTTAGTTAGAAAAGAAAGGAACTTTTTTTTTTTGAAAGGTGAAAAGAAAGGTACTTTTGCTCGCATTTGTTCCAAGATGTTTTAAATTTAATAGTGAAGTAAACCACGACCGAAAAGTCCCACTAAAATTTATGCAATTGAATCCGTTTGACTTGGTCGGGAACGGAATCTGCCCAACCAAAAGTTTGTTCACTTTATTTAAAAATGAATTTTCTCTATTGTCTAAGTCTATGTTCAAATTCGGATGCTTCCTCTGTAATTTGTTATTCTGAAAACCGGAATAAAAAAGCATGCTCCAACGCTTGGTAAGCGAGTCCGAGAGTTCTCGCGGAAATGGGTTGCCAACCTTGGGATTTGTGGAATCGTTGACCATGCGAATCTCCTTGGTGGAATCCAGCTCCTCGTTTGGCGTCATTTCAGATGAGGGCTGCTATGCGCACAAGCAAAACATCTACGCACAAATGAATTTCCTTAAATGCACCCAACCTTTATTAAACGCACACCCATTAAATGAAATGAAAGAATAGATTTATCCTTGACTGTATTTTTTGACTGTATCTTTGTTACAGGCTGTTATGTGCACATCAATAATTTGTTACATGCAATGTATTTTTTGACGTTTATAAATCATAACCTTATGATTCCGGTGAGGCCCACTAGAGCTGCTATTAGGCTGCGTCTGAATACTCTTTCGGCGGGCACTATTTTTACATTGATCACTTTTAAGTCCATCCACCGAATCTTTGAGTTTACTCACACTCAAACACATTGACGGTAGTAAATTAGATGATGAAGATTGTTTATTGTCCCAATATTTCACATTATGCGTCTTGAGATCAGGAACATACCATTAGACGGTCACTTTTTTATTTTATGTGGTATATAAAAAAAAAATGACCTCAAAATTAATTTTGAGCTTACACTTGATGTTAAGATTACTATTTTTTTTTTTTTTTTTGAGAGACAGGCATTAGCCCAATTGGTAACCTCCTTCCATTGTGAGGGAGGAGGTCGTGGGTTCGATACTCGTCCTCCACGCTGTTTCCACCATTGTCTTTACAAAGTGTGAGTTGGGTTCTGTTAATTAACTCTCACCACTATAGTTGGTGCTCTCTCACGCTGCTCTCCAACTGTCATATGTGTATGTGTGCTTGCTCCTCGATTCTCGAGGCTGTCTCGGCCTAAATGGCCGTATCAGAAAAAAAAAAAGTCACTTTTTTAGATTTGTGCCACGTGAAATAAAACCCTGACCATTTGATGGTATGCCCATGATCTCAAGATCCATTTTGTGAAAGATTGGGAGCATAAACGATCTCGATCATCTGATTCAACGCATTCAATGCTATTCAGCATGGGTGAACTAAAAGATTCGGTGGGTGGATTTAAAGATACTCTTTTACATTTTGTAACATAATTCTTCGCCCAATTTGCTCTAACAGGGAGTTGTTTTAAGTGATAAAACTTTTTTCTATTTGCTCTTCGTCAGAGATGACGCGCATAACACTCAAGCCACGATTTTAAATATAAGCCATAATACATATCGACAAATATGTATTGGGTTAGGCCCCTTCAAATACAATATACACCCATATCGGCTCACATTTGCAAATATGTATATTATATGAACAAAAAAAATATTAAAAATGCCCTTGCACAATTTTTAATATATTATTTTATAATATTTTAAAAATAAAGAGTACTTTAATATCAATCGATTTGACCAATACATATTTGATAAACACGATGCATATCTACCTAAGATCCCACCCAATGCCAACATATATACAAAATTGTCATTGTATTTTTTCCAACTTTAACCGCATTTTTAACGGTGGATAAACATTGAATCCTGTCCAATTTTTTTTGGTGGAACATGATTGATCCCCTCTAAGTTGCCATGTCACCTGATTTTTTGGTTGGGTGCCACATGGCTCTCACTTGGTTCATAGGTAATGTGTCATCCGATTTTCAGGTTGGGTGTCACATGACGCTCACTTGGTTCATGAGTAGCACGAAAATGCTACCCCCGTTAGTAGCATCTTGATCCTATAAATAGGGCGGGTCGGTTTGGATCATGGGTCGGGTCACTGGCTATATATATGGTTAAGGGATCTAATTTATATTAGAGGTTTAGTGTTTGAACGCTTCACTAGTGCCCGGATCACATGCCACGCGATCAAATATTAGGTTCCACTTAACATACTTGGTATATTAATTTTTTAACATGTTTGACTACATTTTGGACGATGAATAAGATGTTTTTTTAATTTTTTTTTTTGGATGGATGTGATCGATCTTGTGCATGTTGCCTCAATACGAAATCTTTAGATTAGGTGCCACTTGGCATCTAAGCGGACTTGATCCATGGCTAGTGAGGTTAGTGACTCGACCATGCTGAGACCCGATCCATTCAAAGTTTTATTAAGCAATTATCCTAAAAAGACTACAAAATTATATATATAGGGCTAGTATGCTACTAACAGGGTTAGCATTATAGCGCCATGTGGCACCCAAATCGAAAATCAAGTGACACGGCAACTTAGAGGTGATCAATCATGTTCCACTAAAAAAATATGGGCATGTTCCAATTCTTACTTACCATTAAAAATATAGTCAAAGTTGAAAAAAATACAATGACAGTTTTGTAAATAATATTCTGTAAGGGTAAATACGTCATTCAATTGAAGAAATGACGCCTAGTTAACTGCCGTGTAATAGGATATATGTAAAGGAAACATAAAAGTAAGGGGTGCAATGTATGGTTGTCTCCTTCTACAACGTTACAGCGGCGATTTTGAGAGTCGGTGTGGAGAAAAGACGACTTATGGGAGGGGGTGGGAAGGGGAATTTAATTCCTTTCCATCTACTTTTCTTTATGTTTTCAATAAATCAATCATTTGGGAATCGTCTTTTGCTTGGAGGGTTCGGCGCTCTATTGTTCTCTCTTTATTTTTCTTTATTTTAGGGTTAGAATATATCAGTTTTATCATCTTCTTGGTGAGAGTTTTTTTTCCAATGAGATCGCCTTTATAAAGGGTTTTTTGCAGTCCATACTTGTTTCTGAAACGGTTTTGGTCACTAATTTTACTGATGTATTGGTGGCTTAGTTGTTGCAAACACATACACTATATCCATGCCATGAGATATTATTTAAAAGCTTCAATTGAAGCGATGTGTGAAACTTTTGGTCAATTGTTGCCCCCGTTTTTAACGTGATGGGAGTTTTTGTGGATCGTGAGTTTGCCGATGATAGTGGCGTCTCTTTGGGTGGATCTTCGGTGTCGATTACTTGCGAGTGTTCAAGATAATAATGGATTCTCAAATTTTTACCTAACTCTAAAAATGCCTAAATTCTATATAATTGTTAGATAGATCTTGGATGTCATTTAACTTATTTTAATATTAGTGATTATAATTTATACTCATTGAATTGTGGCCCTTTACTATATAATTGTCCATTTAAAATGACTTATTTTGCAATTTATAACTATTTCCCATTTCTCATGAAAAAGATAGTAAGTTTCATATGCAATTTCTTTTATTAGCCAAGAACACTATAAAATGGGAACGCATGCGAGTAAATGATGCCAACAGCGAGTCGTGTAGCGGCTGCCAGCAACGTGGGGTCCGTACTGACGTAACTGTTTAATGAACTCGGTGACACCACGGTCGCCGTTCAGCGTGTGATAACCTGCCACTTGGACGTCTTTTATTTGACTTTGTAGAAAAAGCCGAACGATCGACTTTGGATTTAATTCTTGGCATGAGAGATATTTTCTCCTCAAATATCTAAGATTCTAGAGTCTGAAAAGTCTGGATCTTGACGTTAAGTTCGGAAATAATATTAAACAATTAAAATGACTAAGAAGCCCTTTACTTTCTTTTTTTAATTTTTTAATAACAAGCCCTTTTCTTTTTTAAATGATGTACTATTTATCTTTTTTCTTTTTTATGGTAAGGCTATTCTCAGCTGTTTTTGGAATATTGCCCACACAGTTTTTGTTAATATTGCCCACACGGTTATTGACGTGTTTGCTCCATGGGTCGATTCATCGGGCCCTAACTACTAGAAATCTAATCCTTTTCTTCTCCGCCTCCTTTTCATCTCCCTTGCCCTCCACAATAAAAGGCAAACCAGAAGGTCTAACCTTTTTGGCAATCTCTTCCACTTCCTCCTTCTTCACGATTATCACAACTCGTCACAAAATTGTACAGATTCACTGCCGCAATGTCAGCAACACAAGAATTCAATGCATCAATTGCAGCACCACTGGCCGTGCCAAGAGCGACAGTGCCACCCAATCTGGTGGCTCTCATGCCTCCGACTCGAAACCCTAAACCGTACCTAGCAGCAAGAGCTCCTGCAACGAGGAAAACCGAGCTTCCTAACCTCACTGAAGGCGGCGAGCCTTCGACGAAGGATTGCGGGCCAGAAAGCTCCTTCTTGCCCCCAAAGTTTGCCGAATTTGCTGAGATTCCTCTAATTCAGGGGTGATCTCTGCAGAATAATTTCGAATTGAAGAGATTCGACGGCACGGTTTAGAGTGAGGTTTTGCACTGGGATGGAATTGTGAGTAGAGGAGATGGCGAGATGGAGAAGGAGAGGGTATAAGAAAAGAGGAAACCATCTCTTCTTATTAGGGTAAAATAAGATAGACGAAAAAAGTAAAATAAGATAGATGACCACCCTAATTCAATGAGTTACCAAATGTGTTCATTCAAACAATTTATTGAAAGTCAAGAAAAGGCCCACGTAATGGTAATGCCGTTACAACACTTAACGTCTTAACATGTCGTTTGAATACAAACATTCAAACGTGCCTTACGGGTAATCTTCCCTACGGAAGATGTTGATTCCACATAGCAAAAGTTTCTAAAAGTGAAGGTCAACTTTTTAGCCCATGATCTAGATCACTTTTGGGGATATGTGCTATGTGGAATCAACATCTATCGGTCTGATGGGCGCGCTATGATTTTAACATATATCATGGGGAACATTAGAATAAAAAAAATCTCCATATATTGTTTGATTCAAATCAGTTAATGTTTTTATCCCCGAAAAATTGTGTGATCCTTACTCCAAAACCGGGTGAGAGTAGACGTACCTATGAGTAGAAAATTTTATTGAAAAAAAAATAAAAAAAAATAGTTACAATATAGGAAGGATCAGGAGATTGTAGGGAAGTTACAATAAGCTTTAATGATATACTATATTATCAAAGCTTATCAAACAAATTTATTCCTCACTGTGATGCCTGATAAAAACTGGCTTAATTTTTTTAATGATATACTATATTATTGTCAAAACTTATCAAACAGTTTCATTCTTCACTTATGCCTGCTAAAAACTGAAAGTCACAAGTTTTTGTGGTCGTCGACAGAAATCAGATTTTGACAGGATTCAAGGGAATACAGGTATTACATTATTCACATGTATAAAAATTTACAATTATAAAAAAAATAATGGATCCATGATTAAAGCATTACAATCATAAATTTTTAAAAAAATTGGTAAATCGCCCAATCAGCCGGCTAATCTACAGATAGGTGGTGGATTATTCATTCCGAAATTTTTTCTCAAATGTGAAAAATTTGAAGGATTTGGTGACAGGATCATAAAGATAACGGAAAACTAGGAAAAGCCAACTGTTTTAAACTTCATTTTCAAATCGCCCTACAGTTCAACGTGTCGAAATTTTGCAGGCAATCGTCCATTTCAAATTCTCAGGTAAAAATTTAAAGTCAACTTTCAACATGCAAAGTTAAAGCCAGTAGGGCATGCCATCCATTTGAATTGGCGGGAAGCAAGAATCAAAATTTCGGCCAAAATTTTCTGTTTTAGTCCCCACTGAAATGATAATTTAGACCGAAATTTCGGTCCAAATTTGTATGTGACCCAAAATTTCGACCAAATTTTTGATTTTCAGCCGAAATTTTGATTCAAATTTTTAATTTTGGTCAAGCCTGAAACCAAAATTTTACCCATCCTTCGCGGCAAGAATCTGGAGGCATTCTACATGCCTTAATTAAAAAGGGTGAATTTGTTTTAAGATGGTGTACAAATAAATCTACAACATATAAATTGTCATTATTTATTAGTCATGGCCCACATAATAAGTGACTAGTGACTCATCCAATATGTGGCATAAAACATTCGAATGTCTTTGTCTGGGTCATCAGACGTCGGTGTAAGCGGACAAAAGCGAGGGCATTAGAAATGACATTACGTTTTGTTAGATTGCAAGATTGAATTAGGGCCGTAAAATTTTATAAGATATCAAAATAGATATTTCTTCACTCCACGTTACCCAATTTAATTGTTCACATGATTTTATTTGATTCAATCCTACTAGCACGCTATATATAATCTGGGTGCTTCTTACCTTGTAAGCCGATTTTATGAGATTGAATTAGGCACATCAAATTCTACACTTTCTCAATCCAATGTAAACTATTTCTGAGCATCAAACCAGCGGAGCTAAGCTTATTCATGTTAGTATAAGGAGATTGATCCGTTCATGCTTGGAAGTGAACAGGTTCATTACTTTATACCAACTTTATGTTGAAAAGAGGTCGTGTGGGGCTAAGAGTGTAAATGGGCTGGATCAGGTCTTGGCTGGGATGAATCAATCTCGACTCAATTGGTAACCGAGCTCTATGACCCAAATCCCACACATTTGGAATTGGGTTGGGAACGGATCAGGTCCAAACAAAACATCTTGGACTCATTTTGAGTTTTGGGTTAAGCCAAATTTATACGGGTGGATCTAATCTACTCAAATATTAACATGCCCTCTAAAATTAAGGGCAATGTCTTAAAGATTGAACCCTAGGACAACATACCTTTTCAGTGACTGCCACATGACACTAAAAATACTATAAAAATAAGTTGTTTTAGTGGCAGCCAAAAAATTGCTGTTATTAACAAAAAAAATTGCCGCTACTAGTCCTTTAGCTATTAAAACAACAAGTTTTTTTGTTAATAGTGGCAGCCTCTGCCAAAAATTGCTGCTAATAGTTTTATTTTTTGTAATGAAGTGTCACATGGTGCTACTTTTCCTTCTTATTCAAAGAAATTTTGTGTAATTTTCATTGTGCGCTTGCAATAGATTAATAAGCCCGTAGCTAAGACATCGTCCTTAATTTTCGAATAGAAAGCAGTTTCTCTCTTAGAATAAAAGAGGAATTATGGCTCAAAAGCTCATCAATTATAAAATTTTGAAACTATAATCTAAATATTGCAGTTTAAATCAAAGTACAGTTTCAAACATTCAATCTGATACAATATTCAAAAGAGCTAGGCATGAATCGTAGCTGCTCTATTTTGATTGTTGAACTTCTACTACGATGGATGGTCAAGTTTATGGATTAATTTTTTTATCATAACTCTCATATGATGGTTAAACATTCAAAAAAAAATATATATATATCATTAAAATAACGAGACTAAGGACTAATAAACTAATTAAAAACTTTAATATACATAGAAATGTGCCCCCCCAAAACTTGAATAGGACAATGTCCTCATTGTGCAAAAATAGAGGATATTTCAAAATTTTATTACCTTCATGATGCTGCTAAGGTACTGGGCATATATTCTGCAAAATTATTCAAAAATCTCCCTTCAAACTTGGGAGAAACTACTTCCAGCATTTTCAGACATAAATTTGCATCATAATTAAAATGATTAGAAACAATACTTGTAATCAAAAGAGGTTTTTATATATTAAAAGAAATATTTACAGAAATGCTAGAAAAGAAAGGAAAATAATTATATAAAAGATTAAACTTAGGAAAAATCTAGACATATCCTAACTACGACACTGGCAGCAACGTCTGAGGCAAATTTTTTTTTAATAAAGATCAGTTATCAGCTTCTAACTACCTTCAATTAGAGTCTCGTTCGTCCTTGCCTAGAGAGTGTCTATACCATCAAAGGAGAGTCATCTCTCTTGATGGAGCCACAACCCCTGTCTTCCAAATTTCCTCACCCACACAGAGTGCATCACAAATTTTCCTTAGAAGAAATGCAACCCACTCAGGGGAAGTGCTTTGAAGAGTGGGAAGTGAACACATCTCTATCCTCCCATAGGCTATATTGCTCCCTTGCGAAGATTTTATAGAGAGATTGTAACGCAATTAGGAGGAGAGTATGAGCAATGGAAAGGGGTGGTGAGGAACGGTTCAACCCACCATCATCATAAAGGAACTTGCACTCGAGGTGGGTTGTGATAGTGGAATGGCTAGGAAGTGGGGGAAGATCGGTTCTTTAAATGGAGGGTTTCAGATTTAGGTTAGGTTCAGGGTAAATGGTAGTTTCGGTGGACGATTCAACATCCGGGATGGGTCACTGGCGCTTCAAATCTTTTACTTTCTTTATTGCAGTCAGGAGCTCGGCCCTGTCCATCTCAAGGATTTTATCACTTCTTCTACTGAAATCGCCTTTGTTAAGCTCTTCCGCCATAAGGGCTAGGGTTATGAAAAAGGAAGACGAAAGAGATGAGTTTTGGAAAGGTAAAAGTCTGATTTTATAGAGAAATGTTGAGCTCTGAATCGTCACTTTGAGTAAAATGTTGAGGTGTAGGCATTTAAGCTTAGGTAGTTGACAAGTGGCAATATTGATTGCGATGCGTATCCGCTTC
This sequence comes from Chloranthus sessilifolius, assembly GCA_021018995.1. Classification (NCBI taxonomy): domain Eukaryota; kingdom Viridiplantae; phylum Streptophyta; class Magnoliopsida; order Chloranthales; family Chloranthaceae; genus Chloranthus; species Chloranthus sessilifolius. The sequence goes on from CM037585.1 coordinate 169,089,731, forward strand.
CTCTATGAATTAAATGGGTCTGAATTCCAAGGTAACCGATAAGATAGGTCATTGGAATCTCCTGTTCCCTAGAATTGTCGTTTACGATTTTGGAGACAGTAATGTGACTTTTAACGCTTCGAATCGTAATCTCTATGATTTGTTTCTATAAATTATTGAAAACTCGTGAATCCATACGCTCAAGGTGATTATAGGCCACAAGAGAGCTCTTTACGATTGAATGTGTTCTGACACACTCGAGATCGTAAGGTCTTCCCTAACAAAATTTTTCTAATAGCGACAAAAAAAATAATACACATATGTTAGGAACTCTAGTTGAATTCACGGGGAGTTGATGTGTCTCCCAAAAAGTAATGTCCTCTTGGAGTGCCAACTGGCCATGGTGAAGAGTAACTACTCTCTCTCTCTCTCATATTAATTAAAATAGTTAGTTGCTCAAGTTGGGCCTCTAACTTGAAAATAGATTTTTGGAGTGAGAAGAGTGGTTGCGATTGATTTTGGTCATGCTGCTGACAATTTTCACATGTCTGTAACATGGCATCCTTGATGGCACCAGTATGGTCTTGGATACTTATGGGGTCGAAAGGTATAATAGGGTGTTGAGGATCCTCCTGAAATGGGCCATAATTAGGACCAAAAGCTTCATCTTTACAAAATTAAAGTATCGTTACACTGTATTTCAGTCTTCTAGAATTTGGGCGTCACTCAAAAAATAGAATTCCTTAATATAGATTTAATCTAATCAGCAATCGTACTAAAATTTGGGCGTCAATCAAACTCAAGAAAATTGAAAATAAAAAAGTAAAAATCGTTACACTAATCTGCAAATTTCTAATCTGAGTAGTCAATTCAAATAAAGAGCTTTTAGATATTTACAAAGCAGTAAAAGTGCATAAAAATAAATCTAAACTAGATAGCAATAAAAAGATCTTTCATCTCCCAGTCACATGCGTCAATTGCTCATGAGAAACTACAGATACTCTATTGTAATCTTCCAATTCCCAATTGCAGTCGTCAATTGCTTTCAAGAAATCTTGGATATATAAACTAAACTAAACTAAAGTTGATCGAAAGAAAACTCAACCTTAGTCGCCAATTGATGCTGAGAGTTCCTTCGATAATTCTTCTCCTATGCTGAACTCTCTTATTTATAGATCATAAGGAGTCGATTTATATTATTCTAATTCTAATAAAAGAAACTACTAAGAACAAAAGTTTCCTAATATAACTCTATTTCTAATCCTAGTTCTCCCTTCCTTTGAGTAGTTGATGCGCTCATGAATTGCTCATTTGTTTCAATAGCAGAGTCCTTTATGAATCTTTCTTCATCAATCTTTTCAGATCCGTGATCTGCTAATCTTCACGTGATCAGCAACAACAACGAACTTCTATTTTTATAAAATCGTGGTTACGATTTTCTTTATTCAACTTATAGCTCTCAGAACGATTTGACACTACAAATGATAACGATTCTCTTTTGAGTCGCACTATGCTTGAAGTGTATTATGAAGAATCGTAATTCACGATTTCTCATTTCTGTTTTACTATGTTCCATTGCAAAGTATGATTTTCTGATTTTAAACATGCGTCGAATTGTCTTTTACTCTCAATCGTCTTTCTTACTGTTTTATGAGGTCATTTTGACGAAGATTAATACTTTAGTTCTCTTTTGTTGTTTATTCTTAATATCTGTATATCATCAACTTGTTAGTAACAATCTGGGGTCTGACATCACTAAGTTTAAGATGATAAAATGATATATTCTGTGACTGATTGCCCCTGCTATATCAGAGTTCACCTCCTTTAGCAGGTTCCCATCCTCTCTGCTAACACCCTGCTACTTGCTTTAGCAGATATTCCTTCTCCTTGATAACTCATTGTATAGTAAGATTTTATGCAAGATTTACTTGTTCAGCAGTTCTACCCTCCTCTCTACTCACTCCTTGTCAGAGAATATTTTATTTTATTTGGTAGGGAGTTACTAGAGAACAAGGAAGCTCTTGCTAGAGCATGTAAATCCTCATTTGCAGGGTTTAGAAAAGAGAATGGGAACCAACTAAAGCAGGTGAACTTTGCTGTGGCAGAGGTCAGCAAAGAGCCATACCATATGCAACCTAAGTAATTGCTGATAGCTGTCAGCAGTAAGAAAAATAAGTCAATTTAAGGCTCATGGTCAGGGCCACTAGCCATCTTTCAACTTGCAATTAGTCACATAAACTACCCATGAACAATGAAACAACTTCCCCACTAATGGGAAAGTTTTGAACGGATTTTGATATAGCAATAAGAAGCTTCGAGCGAGGATACACTATAAAAAATAAAACTATTAGCGGCAACATAAAACTGTTGCTATTAATAAAAAATTGTCGCTACTAATCCTGTCGCTACCAAAAACTGTCGCTACGGCTCTTAACAGCACGTGCCGTTGAAACACCTTATTTTTGTAGTGATAAAACGGTGAGAGATTGATATAAAAAGAAAAAAAAAGGAAGAGAACACTTCAAAAAAGTGTTACAAAAATTCGAAGAAGATTCAAGCCACAATATTTAAAATGTATTAACTTTGAAAACTAAAAAAGAAAAGAAAAATGAAGGCCTTTCTCAAGTTATCTTCATGGACCATGGTCATCCCCCTGTCTAGATCGAGATGACAAAATGATTGAATAACGAGCTCTGATGCTAGCACAAGTCATAAGCATTACACTCTACGGTGGAGACACAAGTTGCACATGACATAGCTCTTTGCTAACCCCTGTTATAGCAGAGTTCACATACTTTAGAAGGCTCCCATCCTCTTTGCTAACATCCTGCTACCTGCATTAGCAGGTACCCCTTCTCCTTGATAACTCCTTGCATAGTAAGATTTTATGCAAGATTTATCTGTTAATTAGTTCTACCCTCCTCTCTACTTACTCATTGCCAGAGCAGATTTTATTTGCTCTAGTAGGGAGCTAGTAGAGAGCAAGGAGGTTGATGCTAGAGCTGGTAAATTCTCATTTGCAGGGAGTTAGAAAAGAGACTGAGAACCAACTAAAGCAGGTGAACTCTGCTGTGGTAGGGGCTAACAAAGAGCTATGCCATATGAAGCCTAAGTAACTGCTGGTAACTGTCAGCAGTTAGAAAAATAAGTCAATTTAAGGCTCGCGGTTAGGGCCACTGGCCATCTTTCAACTTGCAACTAGTCACATAACTACCCATGAAGGTGAAACAACTTCCACACCAATGGGGAAGTTTTGAACGGATTTTGATATAACAATAAGAAGCTTCGGGCGAGGATAAAACGGTGAGAGATTGATATAAAAAGAAAGAAGGAGAACGCTTCAAAAAAATGTTACAAAAATGTGTAGAAGATTCAAACAACAATATCTAGAAGGTATTAACTTTGAAAATTAAAAAAGAAAGGAAAAAGGAAGGCCCTTCTCAACTTATCTCCACGGACCACGGTCATGCGCCTGTCATGACAAAATGATAGAATAATGTTCTCATCGTCTATAAAAAAAATTGAGTTGAGACATTCATTTAATGAACATATATTAATTATAAACAGTGAAAAAAATTTTATAGACAAATTTGCAGGCAACTTATGTGGCACGACATGCTTGGGCCCCCTATGTGTGCAGCCAGTCACATAGCGCCACTTAAGTTGCCTGCAAAATTGTCTATAAAAAATTGTACATTGTATAACAGTGTCCTTAAATAATTTCTTTGAATCAGATCCGAATTGTATTCGAATTCATTTAAATTAAATTTTGAATGGCTACAGTAGGGTGAGACTTTGCCAAATGTACTTTATGACGCTTTGATGAAAATCGTATTATATATCAATTAGTATGGAAGCTTTGGGAGGATAATGAGGATGGCAAAGGTGAGGATATAACTTAGATTCCAAAGCCACAAGTCATCTTTGGTGGCTCCATATCAATCCAACACAGTGGGTTTTCCTCAATGGCCGTCACCATCATCATTGAAATTGAAGTAACACCCCCTTTATGTCACAGATGAACTCATATACTAACATAGTCACCTTTTGTCATACTCTGATAAAGCACTCTAAAGAGTCTTTAATAGGGTTGGCAAGTATTACATTTGACACTAGATGCCGGATCTAATTTATCTTCTCACTTCGTTTTGCTTGTTTACTTGATCATTGTAAAGGCAAGGAAGAGTGGCCACAATAGAGACCGACCTCTGCCGAGGGGACTAAGTGCGTGCAAGCCCTTCTCGACTCAAAAAGCGGAATCCTTACCTGGATCTCTAGGGAACATGGACCACTTGGAGTAAAAAATCATCGTAGCGTACCGAACTAGGTTGGGTTTTATGCGGTTTATGGGCACTGTCTTTAAAATAATATTTATCCCCTATATGCATGCAATCGAGATCACTAATTGATCCGATCAATGGCTGCAAGGATCATGCGAAATGTAAAGTACGCATTATGAGTCATGATTCTATTTTCAAGCCAAACAATATAGAAGGTAAGTTTTCATATATATGACAAATAACATTCTTGTATAAAAGTGAGGTGGGACAAACTTTTACAATGCCTTTTAACTTGTGATGTGGCGGAAATATTTTCCCTCCAATATAATTTAAAATTCAAATCACTTTGACTTGAAGGTTGAAGGTTTAAGTATTGTCAAAAGCATCTTTTCCACTTGAAGCAAACAATTTTAAGGAATCATTAAAAGATAAGCAAAATAAATAAATAAATATTATTAAAATAATAAATAAATATTTATTTTGATAAATATCCAATCGGAGCAACTCTAACATGAATACAAAGTGCCTTTTTATTGATAACCTTGCAATCGACTTGCCAAATGACGCTTATTGAAGAAGCATGAGATGATGAAGTAGATCAAGTAGACCTTCGATCGGGGGAAACAATTAATTAACTCTACTAAAGAACCAAAGTCATCTTCGAGGAAAAAAGGCCACTTTGCAACCATCATTTGCTCTTCCAAGGTAAATAAAAGGAGTTGCTTGCAACTGTCAACAAGAAGCCCCAAAACAAGAAGGCAGACACACTAATACAACAAGAGACCTCAGTGGAGGATCTCCTCTGCCAAAGGACACCTCTCTAGAAGTTAGATCACGTGCTCGAAAGCCAAATCATTCAAATGACACAAAAGTGTAAGGTTAAAAAAATCTAAAAAAGAAATTTTATCAAATATCCTGACTATTATGACAAGCGGACTCGGAAAGGATGCAAAAGGGGTTGTCGTGGTATCTAAAATTAGGAAGGAAACTTTATTTCCATAGGGTAAATCTTTCGAAAATTGAAGATAATCAAGAATTCAAGATAAGTGAAAAAGAAAATAGGCAAACTTGTTGCTCTCCTCTTTTGTAAAATATCTTATAAAGGTGGATTATGACTATAAAGACTAACGATATCAACAAGAGTTTCACCGATAGAGTAAACAGTTACTTTCTGTATGCTCAAATATAACCTATACATTTTAATTTTTTTTTTCTTATGAGTATAAACTAGAATCAGCTCCTACTCGCTATAGAATTTCATGGGCCTAATTCAACCTCACAAAATCGACTTGTAAGGTTAGGCTTACCTAAGATATAAAGAGCCCAAAAAGGGCCAGCCCACAACCGATGTGGGACAAATCCAATACGCCCCCGCACGTGTTGGCGAGATTAAAAACACGTAGACAAGAAATGGGCGATGCGGGGAGAAAGAATGACGCTGATGCCATGTAAAATTTCATAGGCCTAACGCAACCTCACAAAACGGACTTGTAAGGTGAGGTTTGCCCAAAATATAAATAACACAAGAAGGGCCAGCCGACAACCAATGTGGGACAAATCCAACACTTGCATGAATATAAAATGCAACAAGCTATAAACTCGTACTTGCATGAGATCCACAAGTCTTAACTATAAGAAGAGCGTACATATATTGCAAAAAAATGTATGTACAAAAAGAATGAATAAAAATGGTAGAAATAAGCAAGGATCAAAATTTCGGCCGAAATAACTGAAATTTCGGGTCAAATTATCGGTTTCAGTCCTCACCGAAACGATAATTTGGACCAAAATTTCAGTCAGTTTTTTATATGGGACTGATATTATCGGCCGAAATTCAAATTTTCGGCTGAAATTTCGGTTCAAATTTTCGATTTCGGTCCCCTCCGAGACCGAAACGAAACCTGAAATTTTGATCCTTGGAAATAAGGATTTCTCAATGCCATCTTGTACTGGTCAGAGCAATCGAACATCAACTTTTGACCCGAAGTATCCGTGAAGCTGAAAGAGTTAGCCCTCTCTTTGCTTCCCTTCAATGTTAATCATTTTTATATAAAAGAGATACCATTTGAACAATGAATTTTACTTTCTTTAGATATTTTGACCATTCTTGGCAAAGTTACTTATGAAAAATAGTTTTCAAAGTAAAATATTGGGGGAGACGCACTCTCCACCTAAGAACTTAGCCACCTGTAGCTGAAAATGGAGTCACAGTTTTGGGCTACTTCTCCAAACACACACCATTTTCAGCTACAAATGGCCATGTCCTTGGACGGAAAGTGCTCATCGTTCAATATTTTATCCTAAATAGATTTTTTTGGAAGCAATATTTCCAAAGTGCTCATTGGAACACTGAGCTCAATGCGGAGTTCTAAAATGAAGGGGGGGGGGGGGGTAGGGGTTTCTTTATCCTCATTGGAACGCTGAGCTCAATGCGGAGTTCTAAAATGAAGTGAAAATGTTTGCAATACAATCCTCTTCGACCCTTTACCCCATATGGAGGCTGAGTTCTATAATGAAGAAAATGTTGTTTTTACTTTTCTTTATTTATAAGTAATTTTTAACGAACATTACACACACTAATATCGTAAGAACTTAGCCACCTCTAGCTGAAAATGGAGTCACAGTTTTGGGCTACTTCTCCAACACACCATTTTCAGCTACAAATGGCCCTGTCCTTGGATGGAAAGTGCTCATCGTCCAATATTTTTTCCTAAATAGATTTTTTTGGAAGCAATATTTCCAAACGCCGGGGTGGGGGGGAGGGGGTTTCTTTATCCTCATTGGAACGCTGAGTTTATTTCATCATGCGTTGGGAGGCGCTCAACGCTTAGTTCATTATGAACTTTCTCAATGCGGAGTTCTAAAATGAAGTGAAAATGTTTGCAACACAATCCTCTTTGACCCTTTACCCCATATGAAGGCTGAGTTCTATAATGAAGAAAATGTTGTTTTCACTTTTCTTTATTTATAAGTAATATTTAACGAACATTGCACACACTAATATCGTAAGAACTTAGCCACCTCTAATTGAAAATGGAGTCACAACTTTGGGCTGCTTCTCCAAACACACCATTTTCAGCTACAAATGGCCATGTTCTTGGGCGGAAAGTGCTCAACGTCCAATATTTTATCCATGTGGTGCACAGTCTAACTTGTTAGAGGGGCAGCCCATCATTAGAACATGTTTTAGAATCATGCCCATCATTAAATGTGAGAATTGATAAATTTTAACATCAATCAATAAAATTAAGAACAACAATTGATATTAGACTATCATTAAATGTGAGCATCTAATTGATAAATTTTAACATCAATCAATAAAATTAAGAACAATAATTAATATTAGACTGCATAAATTGGGTGATTCAACTCTTCCAAAAAAGTGATTTCTTGACCCATATCCGTTCACTTCATGATCTATCACTTGGACGGTGTTGATTAGCCATATCTTTAATCATTGATGGTAGACTCATTTAAATACCATTTCGGTGAGGAGAGTCGGGTCCGTTATGCTTATTCATAAGCTGATGATCTTATGATGCCGGTAAGGCGACTTGAAAGTAGTGATGCGAATATGTGAACGCTTCAGGTCTAAAATTCTACTTAATTCTCGCTTGACCTCATAAACGAGACTAAGTAAGGGGGCATTATGGTAAAATGGTCCATCCCGCGATTTTCTTTGACGCTACGCGCCTAACCCGGCGGCTGGTGGGCTACCCGCTCCCGTTCATACTTCTGACTTCGCTTCCTGCATTCAATTCACTTCAATTTGTCCACGAGAAGAACCACTGTATAATTAAACCTGTTTTCTCATAAAAACTGAAAATTTCCCATCTCCAAATCCGTCGTACTCAATATTTTTTCCCAATTTTGTATGAATTTTTCTTTTTCAGATAGTCTTTGCCTGTAATTGCTGCGATTATCTTATATTTCTTCGTCACAAGGAACAGATTTCTATTGGATTAGTGCTCTAGATGATCAGTTTCTGATTGTATATTTTCTGTTTCTGACTTATCTAGCGTAGTCAACTCTGGACTGGTAGTTTTGTTTGTTTTTAGTTTTTAAGGAGTTTGATTTTTAGGGTTTTCTCCGCTGAATTTGGAGGAGTAGTGGATTCACCAAGTGATTGGAAGTTAATTATATAAATATTCAATGGGAGGGTTTTGTTCTAGGGGAGTGAGGGAGCGAAATTCGATATCTGTATCGACAGATGCAGAAGAATCGACAGCGATAACCACTGTGAAGAGCAACGAGGAAAAAATTAAAGAGCCTACTTCACTTTCCGATCCGAATTTTTTACCAGTTTACTGGAGAACTTCTCGGAGATTCGACTCCGGTGAGCTGCGGTTGTCCGATTCTGGTAAATTGAAGGCACCAGTGAAGTCAGGGACTAGCAAGGTAATTTCTTATTATTTTTTGATGAATAAAGGTAATTTTGTTTAGTTATTGTTCTTGTTCTTGAAGGTAGATGCTATGTAGTAATGTTTTTATTTTATTTTTATTTTTTTAATTATGTAGAAAGCCAGATTGATTTGCCTACCCCCAATAGATGAGACAAAGTGATGAAGATGATCAAAGCCAGATTGAATACTTCTTATTTTGATCTGCAACTTTTAATAGATACTCTGGCCTTAGACCGAAGAAGTGACTATTGATGGTAATGTAGCCTACTAGGGAACTACTTCAATGACTATGACATAACGTTTTCCTCTTCCACTTCCTACGATAACAAAGAAAGTGGAGAAGCGATGTATGGTTCTCTGTGTTGAAACCTTCCTATGCTATTAGGCAGCCTATAGAACGGTCCATTGGTCTTTCCATGCCTTAGTTTGATCACCCTTTCCCACATGTATAAGGATATGGTTCTTGGCAATTTTGCCTTTTGCGGCTCCTCATACAGCATGGGTGGATCTTCGCTAAAAGCCGACTCTGTTGGAAGAACCATAGTTGCTAGGGTTGTCTAATGAGTTGTAGGCTAGTATTTAAACAAATACTTGTGACACTGTTCATATATTTCTCATCAATTTGATGTTTAATATAGGATAGGCACCTTTTTTTCGATTGGTAATGGGAAAATGGATTAAAAGATAAAATAAGTAAAAGATAGCTCAACGAGATGCCTGAGTAAATAAGCAGAGAAATCCAACAAAAAAAATAGAAACAAAATTACAGAATAATAGATAATGCAAGAAATTACCAGTAAATTCCCTGGAGGTAACCCATGATGCTCCATGCACTGTCCACCATGCCTTGCATAATGACCAGATCTCCCAGATAATCACGGTCCTCTGGAGCTGCTCCCATTTTGGCTTCCCATGGGACTAAGCCCAACTGATATGACATTCTTTTTCATATATCCTGAGCTTGATTCCAGCAGGCGAGAAGTGTCCATTTGCAACCATTCCTCTCCTTGCGCAATGCAATGACTTCTTAAATTCTTAACCCTAGATCTAATTAGGTCCACACCATTCTTGCATATTTTCAAAACATCATAGCTTTTAAACTGATTTGCCCAAGGGAGCCAACGGAGGGTACTTGGGAACGGGTTCGATCCTCCCGCACATAACGGGCCAACACACCCCTTTAATTTTAGGTCATCTAGGTTAGATTTCCGAATTAGTTAACCTTGGGCAATCCTAGCTGCTACGTTTGAACAGTCATCTTCAATATGAACACTATTCCCCCCCTTTCATTACTCAATTGTAAACCTTATAATGAGACACGTAATTCTGCTTATAAACCGTTGCATACACCCAGAGTGAATGGTGTTCGCTAATACAAGATGCCTGCTACAGTTCCTAATCACCCCACTACCTCCTTCATTCCCTGGATTACTGAGAGAGCATCAGTCAAAATTGAGCTTGCGCTGAAAATTGATGGGTCCGCCACACCCGAGTTTGATTTTTTGCTGTGTCAAGTGTAAATTAGTTCCTTCGAGTTTCTGTGTAGACTATCCAGCCCATTCCCTATGAAGCTCTTTTGCTGTGACGAAGGAAGAGATGATCCACAGTTTCTTCATTCTGCTCACTTGTTTGTTGTAGAGAATCTTCTGCTCTATAAATGGTCCACCCCACCCTCATCACTGTATCTAATGCTGCTACCCACGCAAATGCAGCCACTTTCGTTGGCACCGGGTATTTCCCCACGCCAATCCAGGGTAGTGCAGGGATACCACTCTTCACAAGTGAAGATACTGCTCTTGACTGTAAATCTGCTTGATGAAGCCGGTGGTACCCATATTAATTTATCAGGGATGGAACTTGCAACATACACATTTTCTAGCTCCCTCTAATAAGCCTGATAACTTTGATTTCATCATCCCATAAATCACTTCTTGACCTAATGTATCAGATACTGCTATGTTACCGTCTCTTAAAACCATCTCATTGACAGTTATGTCTCTATCTACGGAAACTCTGAATGTGGAGCTGAATCTGTTTGATAACCGTAAATCACCAACCAACAGGGTGTCCCAAAATTTCAGTTTACTTTCATCCCTCACTTGCAGTCTACTAGGGATATGGGATTTTTTTCGCTAGACTTGATAAGGTACCCCAAATCCAGATGCACTACTTGCGTTAGCATGTTTGACTGACCATCCATCGATCGAAGATCCGTATTTTTGGGTAAGGACTGTATGCCAATAAGCAATTGGCTCATTTCCTATTCTCCAAAGCAATTTACATATCATTGCTTCGTTGATTTTGAGGCTCTTAATACCCAAAATACCCTACTTCTTGCTTCGGCATACTAAGTTCCAGTCCACTAGATGGAATTTCCTCTTATTATCTAAAGAAACTATATGGTTTCCTTTCTACACTGGACATCTATACATTGACATGTAATATAAGGGAAGTGACTAGAGGAAAATTTTAATTATTGTGACTCATAGGGCTTACTAACAGCACCTTAGAGGAGAAATTTCAGATGGCCTCTCCGTGGTGGAAAGGAGTCTGCAACACTGTGCCAATATTTCGCTGCAGAATGTGGTTTAAACTAGGCATAGGAAGCAACATTCAGTTCTACTGCCTAGCATCTGATAAACCGTAAAGGTCAGTTTTCTGTCAAGTCCCTATATGAGTATATGAACTGGTGCCTGCTCATTGCCCGAGAGTGGAGCAGTTTCTGGAAAGAGAAAGAGCCCACCAAAGTTGAAATTTTCACTTGGTGCCTTGCTTGGAATAAAGTGTTAACAGTTGATAGACAGATAAGAAAATGCATGGTCTTACCTAATCACTGTGTCATTTGCAATCGCCACAATGAAATGGCTGACCATCTAATGTTACACTGCCGCAAGCGTGTAGCATTGAGGTCAAGGTTTCAAACCCCATGCTTACTTATAGAATATAAAAAAATGTTACCCTGCCCTCAAATGGAGTGGATCTTCTATTAGAGGTTATTCAACATTTCCACTTGCCATCTGAGCTCCTGCAAAGAAGTTCTCGTGATCATTCTTATCAGGCTGCTGAGGATAAAGTCAAATGTTTGGTGCTTTTGCTTCCCATCGCCATTTTCCAGACTATCTGGTTGGAGCATAATAAGCGTATCTTCAAAGGTAAGCACAGTCAAATTTTTTCATATTATCGACTCCGTCAAAAATCTCCTCTTTCGCGGGGGCAGTCTTTTGCAAATGCTGCTATGGGTGGTCCTACACTGAGGCCAATGATTTCTGGGGATCAATCATCCTTGCTGCTGCTTTCTAGTTGTATGTCCTGAGATCGAGGCAGTCCCCGTGGGTGATAGCGAGGCCGAAGCTCTCAGTTGGGTGCCTCTTTCGTTTTTGCAGTTTTCAATGGTATCATAAGCATTTTCAAGGTCCAGTTTAAGAACCAGTTCTGGGCTCCTTGAGCGGCCTCATAAATCTATCACCATGTAGGATAGACACTATTCATTCGGTAGTTATATTATCTTATGTATTATGCTGTAAGCTTGTACTCTGCTGGTGTAGTGAGGTATTTTATAAATGTATCATGTGGGTTTGTGTACATGGATCTAGATTAGTCCATCTGGTGAATTGGTAGTTGGATGCTGCTTATATATTATGCTGCATTAGACCTTTGCCTGTAGCTTTTCTTACAGTATGTTGCACAGTTCATGTGCAGTTTGATACTGCATATGTAGTTCTCCTAAACTTTATACATTGTTGAGTATTCTTAATCTTATTTAAATATTTTACTTCTTAATGCTTTTAATATTTTTCCAGACATGTTGGCGTGTTGACCTTTCTGCAGTGACACGTCAGACACCTCATAACAGTGTGTAGCACATAAACAGGTGTAAATATCTTTTTTACATAGGATGATGCTAGTGAAACTATGGAAAATTTAGATATTAAATTAGACTATCCTCTAACTATGAACCTGGTGTATGAGACCTTGTGTTCCTGCTTCATAGGGAGATAATCTAGAAGAAGGCACAACTGTATTTCTAAAACCATGAAGCTTGTGTATTAGATGGAATAGTTTCTGAAGAACAGGAACATCCATGTTCAACGCCAGTCTGACTCCAAATACCCCTTCATTTTCGTTTGCCTTTTTTATATCATTTAGAATGTGGGAAAATCCCTAGGGTACCTTGTTTCTTATGAACAAACCATCTAGAGGGGATTCTGATTTATCTGTTGATCGGATTTTGGTAGGCTACTGAAGTTACACATTTTCACGCCAGGACTGGAGAGCTTAAATGAAGGCCCATAAGGTGTCTTACGGAGAAGAAAAACATATGCACAATTTAGGGGACATGAAGCTTACTTACTAGTTTATCTTATCCTCCTCCTTGATCTAGGCTATCTTATGACCTTAACCATCTAGGAATTGCTATTTTCAGAAATCCCACAACTGTTTATTCTTGCAACTTATAATATAAATTATGCCATACATGTTCAAGTTTTCATTAAAAGACAGTAGGACACTGTCATTAACTTAAACATAAGGAAAAGTATCATAAAGGATAATGGAGCATGACCGCCCCATTATACACCACCCTTATTTTAGGCCACATGGCACATTTTTTGAGCAATTCAAGTCATCAAAGTCGTTGCTCATATTGAGGGCTACCATGGTCCTGCAAAATTATTCTCAATGGAGTATTTGAACCATCTGATGTATGCTCTCTAATATGGATGGTTGTGCACATATATTTTTAATGGTCGATATTAAAGTGCACCTATTGGATGATTCCAGTCCTCTCATAGCATTGATTCTTTGGCTGAGACATGTTCTTTCTTATGATGGGCTGCTAGTTGGATGACTACTTGGATTGATAAAAAAATGTTCACTGCATGGCATAAAAATGGGGTATTATGGCCCTATCTGTGATCGGGTAAGTAGAGTTGGTCTCTATCATAAAACCCCCTAATTAATAAGGGGCATTCATTTAAGCCCCTTATTAGAGAGGTGGTTTCATTTAGAGTTAGTCTATGGCATCCGACCCAATCCCCGGTGCACGATGTGTGAGCTGTACGCCATGTGGAACATGATAATCTGGAAACTTAAAAAGCAGCGAAGTCCGTGTGCACCTCAGAGTCCACAAGTGCACCACTTGCATCCAATTCGCAGGAGACCACTCTGTCAGTGTAGAAAACTCTCACTTAATTCTGGTGGGTTGAACTATTATTTCAACTAACACCTAATAATAAGGGGCTTGATGAAGGCCCCTTGTTAACTATGGGGTTTTATGATACTTTCCATAAACATAATGTGTGGCCCTTCTGTTGGAGCCTAGAAATTTGCAGGACTGCTGATGGATAGTTTCTATATGCTACTATACTTGGCTATATATTACTCTTGAGGATAAAATTCACTTGCTAGTAACTAATCAGCACGAGTAATCACATAAATTATTATTTTTTGATAACAAAACAAAAAAAAAACCCTAGAATTTTCAACAAAGCATGTGAGTGCAGGAACAATGAAATATTAGAATAGTGTGTGCCAGTTCTATTCTATTCAATGGATATTCTCAATTATTTAGAGAAGGGCTGTAACGCCATTTTAGTCTTCCTAACGAAATATATTTGTGCAATGACCATGCTAAATAAATGCACATGTCAAAACACGGAAAGTAAAAGATGAAGCATCAAAAGAGGCGGAGTACAAAAATATATTCTCTCAAAGCTCCTTCCCTAGCCAAGGAATCCAACACATCATTATCAAATATACTGATAGGTAAAACATAGAAAGTAAAAAATGCAACATCGAGGTAGGGGGAGAGTCAGGAGATTCTCCAATGCAAAATAATCCTCTCGAAACTCCTATTCTAGCCAAGGAAGCTGCCACTCTATTAGCTTCTCTCTGAGTATTGTTCAGCTAGATGTCAAGCCCTTGAGAGATATCTTAAGCTTCATCTAAAAGTGTGAAAGACTGCCACAGAATGTCCTGTTTAGAGAGCCACCTGAATCACCTGTTAATGAAAATTTATTTAAAAAGGTGTTGTTTTATCATGGGATTCATGGAAAATTTGAATCCATGGTGCAACGGAGCCCTTGGCTAGTCTTGGTGCCACTTGATTCCGCATTGGGATGCATTAAGTCAATCATTTCCTCTGATCCCATGATATAAACCTGTTTTAAACTAATTTATTAATCATGAAAATTATTATGGGATCTACAGCCTTTAAAGCAGTAACATTCTCTATAATGGTATTTATGATTATAAACTGTAACTAACAGATGTATATTATGCAGTTTTATCCTCAGATGCATAAGCCAGCAATTAAAGTACTCTATGTTTGGTGGCTATGGTTTATACTCGGCAAATTAATTCTGTTGAGTATTAAACTCTATGAAAGCTGCAACAAATGCTTACTTGCGTAGACGAAAATCAAATAAGTAGCAGATGTATTCTTATTTTGTATAGTGACTCTGAAGATGTAACTAGAAGTTGAGAAGTAAACACCAAATTTTTGTTTGAAAAACTTGATGTTGATTTCTTATCTTGGTCCCCCTTTAAATTACTAATGCATAACCTAAGACCTCTAGCATCATTCAATTGGTTGTGATTATGTTCTACATCAAAGATATGATAGGCTGCTTGCTTCTATAGCAGTCACTTTTGAATCTGGGTGGAACTTTCTGAGATTCAATAAGTAATTTAGTTCAGATTTTTGCATTCATTATTGAGTGACATATATTTTTCTTTTCTTTCATTAGTTGGTTTGGCTAAATATTGATGCATATTGGAAATTGTCATTACGAGTTAAAAAATATTTTTAAATCCATACTTATTATTGTGAGTTGAGCATTATTTTTAAATCCATACAAATATTGCATAGTTTGAGATACACTTGAGATTTATCTTCGCAATCTGTTGGTATTGTTCTTCCTTGTCTTTTAGTAGGCATTTCAAGGCTAACTTTAAGTGCCATTGCTTTTTATAGGCACCAGAAGTGAGCTCACTTCTGGGAAGGGCTGGCATTGCTGGCTTAGAGAGGGCAGTGGAGGTCTTAGACACACTCGGAAGTAGCATGTCAAATTTGAACCCTGGAAGTGGATTTGTTTCCGGGATGACGTTTCGAGGAAATAAGATATCAATCCTGGCATTTGAAGTAGCAAATACAATTGTCAAAGGCGCAAATCTTATGCAATCTCTTTCAAAAGAAAACATCCAGTTCTTGAAAAAGGAGATTCTACCTTCAGATGGAGTTCAGCGACTAGTGTCTACAGATATAATGGAGCTACTACGCATTGCGTCTGCTGACAAAAGGTGGATTGAGAAGTAACTTGTGTGGGCTCAGAGCATTAAACTATATTGTAGCCTTATATTGGCCCGTGTGCTTGTTGCATTTAAGTTTGAATGATATCAATTTTATTTGTCTGCACATTTTTTTTGAATGACATCATTTTTTTTTTCTTTTTTTGGATTTTTTACAGGGAGGAATTTGATGTTTTTTCAAGAGAAGTAGTAAGATTTGGAGACTTATGTAAAGATCCTCAGTGGCACAATTTGGACCGCTATTTTCAAAAGTAAGGTAGATAGTTTATACTGGTTGATTGCTAAGAGGTTCAGTTATCTGATGGAAAATGTGGGTTCACATTTTGTAATTATTTGTTTGACACTTCAGACTGGATTCAGATGCCACATCCCAGAAACAGCCTAAAGAAGAGGCAGAAGAAACAATGCGTAAACTGACAGAGTTGGCCCAGCAGACTTCTGTAAGTGTTTTAAAAAAAAAAAAAAAAAATCAATGCAGAGGTCCTGTGCTTTTGTTTCTGCATGTATTCCATTATTGCTTTGATCATTCCACATATTTGTTTCAGTGTCAAAATTAATGAATTGAAATTTATAAAATTAAGAAGTTAGAGCTGTAGTTGTGATCTAAATGTGTTCTTCATTATACGACTGAAAGTAGTAAGTTTATTTTGGGTTACAGAAAATTCAACTAAGTTGCCAGTAAAAGAAGGTACTTTTAATTTATCAGCTACCACAAATGATTTTGTCCGATCTACAGATATGGTAGAGTTACTTTGCTGGTAAATAATCAATACAAATAATAATGTACTTTTCATTAGTCTTTGCTCATTGCTTCTGATAGATTATTTTGACATGTTGCTATTCATTTAGTTTCTCTCTGATATACACAACGTTGTCTTTGATATTAGATAACATGTGGATCAATTTCTTGCCTTTTGGAAAAAAAAAATGTGGATCAGGTTCTTGCTGTAACTTCCATGATATAGTTTTCAAGGTTTAAAAAATCAGTATCGCTGGCTGAATCGGCCAGTTCGTGGGATTGATAGGTATGGGTATTGGTGATCTGTTTTTTTTTTTTTTTAAATTCAAAAGAAAAAAACAGAAAAATTGTTTATAAATACAAATATAGTACTTTTATGTATGCTCACATACAATTAGACATTATTATACTTAAGTAATTATTACTAATATGGTTTAATTAATAATTCTATTCTAAATAATAATTTAGTATATTGTGTATACACACTGATGTTAATAAAGTTATGAACTATGAGCGAGTGAGAATGTCAGCATGATGATGAATTGATGTATCATTAATCATAAGCCATGAATTATTAAAATAAATGGTGAAACAATAATTTGCTTTACTGTTCATCGAATCACCATTGATCGCGGTGATTAAATTTTTTTCTTTTTCATTTTTGGTGGGTTGACCTTGCGCACGTCCACGTGGCACCCAGACCTGTGTTTGGACATATGGATGTGAAATGGCACTGGACCAGGGTTCTACTCCAGACAAATGGGATCCATCTGTTCCATTTTTTATGCCTCTGAACCTAGAAAGCCGGGACATAGGTTCACTGCCTTTGCAATCCTCGGTGATTGTATCGTCATTGGGGATCGTTTGGTTGCAAGTGAGTACCGAACACTGATGGACCAATTACATGCTAAGATATACATAGAGAAAGCTTGAGTCTCTAGGATTGGTTCCTTAACGTTACTGTAAACAAATTCAATTAAGTGATGTAAAGGTAGGCTAAGTGATTCTTTTATCTTGGGAGGTTGGACTGTAGTCCAGTCCAGTTTGGATGGCAAGGTGGTGTTGTTTGATCATCTTTAAAAAAAATTAAATTCAAAAATGCATTTGGACAGTGTGTTTTTGAGGCTTGAAATCTGGACAGTTGAAGTTCAGTCAAAATTTGGCTTTCACTATCGAAATCTAGTTGGAATCTATACATATTTGTATATATTACTTTTAAATTGATCTATACAACCTGCCCATGCTCCACGTGAGCACCGGAGGCCATATTATGCGTGTTCCACCGGAGCATGCATCCTTTATCCGTATCCACACTCACACACACACACACATATATATAATTATATATACAATGTTACTGTTATGCCTGAAGACTCTTCTTCCTCTTCATTTTTAGTCAAATCCACGTACAATCCTTATTAGACATTATTAAATAAAAATACAAAATTTATTATTGATTTTTAACATATAAAAAAGATATTTTTAGTTGAGACCTGTTAATATCAATTGGTATCAGCAAATGTGTAGGATTTACCTATACTCTCTAGGTAATGGTTCCGGCCTGAACTGAAATTGATCCATATGCGCGATGCGCAATACATTTTGATACGATTTGAGTTTTAAAATCTTGATATTTAGTGACTAATACCCTCTTTAGGCTCTTGACAATTCTAATATGAAAATTAAAAGTGATATAGTCTTATAAAGACTATGGTAGACAATAGCTACTGCGAAAGTCTCTTTGGGTTTCATAGTCATCCCTTGCAAAATCATACCCAAGAGGAGTATGACACTTGCTTCCTACCTAGGAATCCTGTTTCCTAAATTAATTAGGAAATCCATTTCCTATAACACACAAACTCAACCCCCAACCCTTTCTCTTTTTCTGAAGATGAGTATGAAACTTGCTTCCTACATGTGGAACTCCTTTTCTAAAGGGAAACCCATTTCCTTTTGTTCTCCATAATATTCAAACATGAAGTTTGAAATAAATTACATAGTAGTATAGTTTACTAGTCAACTGTTCAAACTGTCTTTGAAGGTTATATCTTCATCATCATCACCTTGTCCATCACCTTTTAACTGTTGAACTTCAATCCTGTCAATCTAACCTGAGGACAACTATAATCCATCACTCAGTCATTCATAGGGCTGATTGCTGGTATGAGATTTATCATTTGTCAGCGTAAAGTGTACAACATTTTGCTTCTACACCTATATTGACTAGGTATTTCGATTGTGTTTGGACTGGGTTTTTGCACATTTTGCCGGGTGTTTTCGTCCACGATCATTTGTGTGCTACTTAACTTGCACAAACCTTGTGTATATACCCAGAGAGTATGTTATTTAATTGTATTGTGGTATATCATACTGCTCCCTGGGAAGTTGAACGTCAAGTGGTTCATTGCATGCGGACCAGTCATTTTTGTGCATTTTCCCTTCTTTTCATCTATGGAATTTACAGATATCTTGTTGACCTGTATTGGATAATTCATTTAAATATAGGGAGCATCATTGCCACAATAATCCATTCACAGGTGCATTAAAGTTTGGAAGATATGGCTCTATACTTATAGCAGAGCACAATTGAGTTATATTGATCATGAAAAACTACATTTAACTGCCTTGCTTATTCTGCTTTGAGAAAACTACCTCTCTTACTTGTGTAGGAATTGTATCATGAGTTACACGCACTGGACAGATTTGAACAGGATTATCGGCGTAAGGTTCAAGAAGAAGCGTCTTTGCATGTTACTAGAAGAGGTGGAGTGCTTTTTCATTTCTCTCTGGTTATACTATAGTTCTTCAAAAATGTTATAAGCTTTGTGTTCGTCATTTGTTATCACTTTTCAGGTATTCCTAAACAATAATTTCTAATGGTTGAATGTTGATCTGAGTGACTATGTACAATTTCACTAATGGCACTATTTACTATGATATTGTAAAAACCACAAAAAATTAATTATAAGAGAAGAAGACCCCATAAATGTTGTATATTGTTACAATTAAAGTGTGAGAAGACCCAATAAAAGTTGATATATGTATAAATCTCGTATATTATATTGATTACAGTGAATATTGAGTGGAGATATAGATTTAATGATTTCAGGCCTGCTATTGGGCCTCTTGAAGCTTTGTAGCCATTGTCTTGTCTGCTTCTCTCTGCCCCTTTTTATTGGAAAATTCTCCCTTCTCTTCTCCCTTGGGCTTCTAATTATTGCTCTAGGTAGGGTGATGAGTAGGGCCTGAATTCTGATTTACATCATGGTCTTTAACCTTTATATGTTACATTTTTTTTTCAAGCTTCTCTTGATTGAGGTGAAGAAGACATGGGAGTGCACCTAGAAATTTTCTTTTATTATAGTGCATATCTCATTATCTCTCTTGCCTTACCCCAACATTTTGGGGTGGATGGCTTTTTTAGTCTCTATAAAGGGCAATTGGATGAATTTTTGAAATTAGTCATTCATTCACTATTAAATAAATTAGAGAGTTGCACTTACATGAGCCAGCGAGAATATATTGATGTAATGACGTTCTCTTTATTTGTAGGTGTCTATTTTAATGTAAATGACCAAAATACCCATCATGTGTTGAAGGCTTCGAGTGAAAGACAAAGATGCTGATTCAGTAAGGATATTGATAGCTTGCTTGTAGTAATGGTAAAGGGTCAGTTCGTCTCATTTGGGGCTCTAAGTATCATTCAGGCGATCTACACTTCTGCTACCTAGCAGACATAATTGTCGTAGAGAGAGAGTCTTTCTCATAAACTGTTTTAAAGTAAGTTGTCTCGACCAACTAGTCTCCTAATCTAATTAAGCTTCCTAATACAAAATCCAAAAGTAAAGGAATTCTATTTGGGTGGTCAACACCACCCACACACTCATTTATCCCAAGAGAACACCATGTGGTCGACATCCCTCTTATTTGCTTAGCTAAACAATAGCATGTAAAATAAAACTCCTCCTTGAAACAACTAATCCATTTCTAATGTTAACTTAAACATTATTATAGAGTCAAACCTCTATAGCATAAAATTACCAGCTCTTTGGTTTTTCACGAATGTCTTCTTATCAGTCCCGTGACATGGGCTATTATTTCGAGTCCCGCATGATGTATTTGGTCCATTGATGGCCCCTTTTATCTAATATTTAAACGAAAGTCCCACTTGTAGAGGCCTATTAATAACCCACAGTTATAATTGTTAAGTTGCCGCTGCTGGAAATTAATTTCCAGAGCTGTAAACAGTCTTCCATTTCCCGATAATCAAATCACATCATTCCATAAACCTGTGGTTGTATTTTGGTTACAAGTAAACAATCCACTTACAATACCTTAACAAAATTGTTCTCAGAATATTTACTTTGGAGAGTATTTTGCTTTGTTAGGGGTTTAACACCACCTTTGATGTTTTACTTGTTTGATAGGCTTATCTTTTATTTAGAATAGTGACGAGATGATGATGTTGAAGATGTTCTTTTTATTTAGAAATTAGAATGTCCACTATTCTTTGACGGTCAATTTACCTAAAATATTATCAATGAATGGGACACTCATTGCATATGCTATGTTGCTTTTGATTTAGACTAAATCCTTGTTGTCAGTTGATAGCACATTTATGATATAATGATTAACAGAAAGTTTCATTTGTGTTCCTAGGAGAGAGTCTCATGATCTTACATAGTGAGTTAAAACGCCAAAGAAAACTTGTAAGGAGTTTGAAAAAGAAATCTCTTTGGTCCAAAAATCTGGAAGAGGTATTTCACTATGACTTATTACAGTTCACTGCAAAGTTGCATCACAATTTCTTAAGGAGCTTTAATAATTTACATTCTCAATTGCATATATTATTTTTCTTGAGAGACCATTTCTGAGCTATTTTTTGTGATGCTTTTCAAACATCTTCAAATTGATTAATAATGTTTTTTTTTTTCTTTGTCCGTATGTTCTTTAATATTTCAATTTAGTTCCTCAGCATGCAAGGAGCTAGGATGCTTGTCTCACTTGTGTGGCACTTAAAATCTAGCATCTTTGCATCAATAATATTCTTATTCATTGTAGGTCATGGAGAAACTAGTTGACATTGTTACCTTTCTACATCAAGAGATCGCAGAGGCTTTTGCCACTAAAGGTATGTGGTTAAATCCACACTCTACGTGGGATAACACTCGCCCACTTTCTGTCTTCCTTTTTAAATGCTTATTTCTACAAAATGGTAACTAGTTATGTTTTTTGAATTGCTTAATCTATTAGAACTTAGAAGTTAGAACAGTTTTGTATTATCTCACGGGCACATAACATTTTCCATGCATCAGGAAGATTGGTCATTTCTCCATACCTCCATGTCAGCTTTGCAAATTTCCTTGAGGTTTCTACCTATCGATGTTCCCACACATTTATATATGTGCTATTATTTAGATAATTTAGTTATTAAAATTATTCCTTTCATTTTACCTATATGGCAGGAATATTTTAGTTAAATTTGTAATTATTTAGCTTATACTAATTACATTATCCTAGAGATGGGAGAGCTCGTGATGCAGGACCAATCACTAAAACCCTAAATGCATTGGCTGAAATTAAATTAATGATTTTTGAGCCACGAAAACAATAAATTTAGGGCTAAAATTAATAAAATTATTATGAGTTTCAATAACATAATTATGCCTCATTCCAACCAGTAATATGGCATGGCGGTCCATTCAAAAATTGGAAACTAGGGTTCTAATGGTAGAAATTGGTGTCCCTCTAGTCTAGGGCATCAAATGACAACCAATCATGGTGGTTTCTGATTCCAGTCTAGGATTGGAGGATTTAAGGATCGACGGTCGAGTTAAACCCTAATTCGGCGATAATATTCAAATTCAAAAGGAGAAAAGGGTTTTGGGTTGATGAAAATGCAATTTAGGGCTCAAAACAATATGGGTTTTAAAAACAAAAAGATTTTCCATGATTAAAATAAAATTTCTAGCAACTATATGGATTCTAAGGTAATAGATTAGGAAAAGTCTCTCTAAGGTGGTAAATTAATAACGAGAACCAAAATATTAAATATAAAATTCCTTGCACCAATAGAAGAGATTAGAGAATAAATTATTGGCCTCGTACCAAACCCATCGCGGGAGAAGAAGAATCGCTCTTGCTTTAATTCATCAATTTCATTCAGTCATCAAAACTAACTCCTTAAAATCAAGTCTCCCTTATACTAAGTAAAGAAACCCTAACTTAACCTAACTTTTAAAGACTAAAATATCCTTTAAAAAACATAAAATAGAAACTTGAAAAAAAAATGCAACTTAATTTCTAAATCCAATTCGCGTGACAACGTCAATTGGCTCCATGGTTGACTGTGTTGAAAGTGACAGTCATCCATGAAATTCTTCACGGTTGGCCGTGAAATGAAATTTCTTTGGAGTCTTCATGCGATACAATTTTTCTCAGACGGAAGAGGCATAGATTTGCACGATCAACCCTGAACATAACTTCACGATCACTTCACACTGTGACATCTAGCACTCTTCTTACCGTCCCATGTGCGCACCTTCCCAAGCTGGGGCCTTCTAGGATGTCCTCCATGTTCACATGGGCATTCAATAGCCTATCCAAAGTGTCATGTGAGGCTTTTTGCGCCTCCAATACACCTTGTATTTGCCGATGTCTGCTGATACCTTAATCGTAGTAGTCATGTGATAATGTAGTACTGTGGCATAGACCTTCATCTCCTGTAGGCATCTTCTCTGTAAGCAAATCTAATTTGTCGGTGAGCCTCAGCTTCTGCCGAGCCAACATCCTCTCATATAAGCAAGCAACATTTTCACATTGTATCATCTGATATGAATTTATATTGTACAGTACATATTGGTCCTTTAGGTGGGCGAGTTGGCATGCAATATCAAGACTTCTGTCCTTGGGGTTATTCACTCTTGAATGAACATATCAGTAGACCTTCACAAGGTTTAATTGGTAGGAGGATTTTCATTATTTACTCAAGGGTGGACTTGGACTTGTCATGTATCTACATGGAGTGTTAATTAGTTTGCTCCTAATATTGATCGATCCTTCAAGAGAGGTCAAAATATATTTCCAAATGATATCTTCATCCTTTTCGCCTAAAAATTGTAGAGGTTTGGGGCTGGTTTCTTCCTCTGCTCTGTATTACCACGCATGACTGTCCGTTTGTGACTTAAAAGAATGTGAGAAACACAAATTACAAAGAATAATAAGATTATATAATCTCTTACACTGATGCTTCCCTAGCAGGTCTAGCTCTCAGTCTCCAAGTATTTTATACCTTATTTTTTCAGGTTAGTGGACCATCACCAACTTCAGTAGATCTAGATATATTGAAGTTATTCTTTCACTGCCAAAAGCTGACTTGCACAGATTTCAGGGGAAATGAAATCTGTAAATGTTAGATTTTGACATGTAATAGCCTTTAAGAGGCTATTACATTAGAATTTGATAAGATATAGCCAGTAATAGGGGCTGGTTTCTATTTTTTCTTAAGTCTGGAATAACTTAGAATATCTTTTTAAATAGGCAAACAAACTGACTTAAATCTTCTAGTCCGATCACTTGTGTCAACTTGTCAGCCCCCCTTATTGAAAATAAAACAAGTGGGGCTAGGTAGCACTGCTTATCAACTCCTTATAGGCTACCATGCTAGTGGGAGCGCTGCCACATGTATTTGCAAACTACCAATGTTTTGTATTAGCACTCTTCAATTTATATTTAAATCTATTGCTATGCTGTAATAAATAATTTACAACCTTAACTACCTCAAAAGAAAGATCTTTCGTGCACATTCTTAACCGGGGTGATTCCACTGTCTTAAATTTTTTAAAGAGTTACATATGAATGCTTCAATTAATTAAGGCTATTAAGTTTCTAATCTATCTCAAATCAAATGTTCTGTTGGCATTGGCTTTCCATTATAAAATTGTTCATTGTATTAATAAAATTAATAATATTTTATGGCTTATCAAGTTCTGTCAGATAATAAATTGATCGACAAGGTGCCAGTTCACACTCCTCGGCGACTAGGTGTTTCAGGCCTCGCATTACACTATGCCAACATCATCAATCAGATTGACAATATTGTGAGTATAATAATCATTTTTCGGTTTCAGTATGCTCGTTGTGGTCAATGACAAGTACTTTTGCTCATACTAAGAAAGAGAAACTGGCAACTCATTAACTGGACAAAGTCAAATTGAACCAACAAAACCAAAATTTTACTCATTTAAGTTGATAATAGTATGCCTTTGTTGGATTAAAGCGTATGAAAAGACCTGTTATTCTGTAGGCTGGAGGAAACAACAACCATGTTTCCATGTGCTAGCAGGAGTGGAGACATGTAGCTTACACTCTCAAGTCTCGAGCTAGCGTTTGATAACATGCTTGCGAGTACTTTTCTTATAAATATTTTTGGGAGCTACAACTTGCACACGAGATTTGTACCATGGCACATGGGTTAAAAAGAAAGACCTACTATTTTTGGGATTTGTGCAACATGTTACACCATCAAAGCCGTCTGATGTGGGCCATGATGTAAAGATCCTTAATGCCAAAGATTGGCATGAAACACAATCTCTATCATTTGATTCAGTGCAGTCAAGTTGTATCATCTGATTTAATGGTTGACTGTGTTAAATCAGATGATAGAGATTGTTTTTTGTGTCAATCTTTGGCGTCAAAGATCTTTACATCATGACCTTTAAATTAGACGACTTAGATGGTGTTCCACGGAGCACTGATCCCAAAAATACCAAGTCTTTCTTTTTAAACCATGTGCCACGGTATCAATCTCGTGTGCAAGTTGTAGCTCCCATATTTTTAATGTTTTACTTTTTTATTGTCAACGTTGAGTTTGAATGGCATGCTGTGTGTAGCCACATCCCTTTCTTTAATGTGGTGATGTTAAGAATTCACAGCACTAATAGGCACTATTATGGGTTCTGGTTCTTTGTCAATTCCACCACAGATATTTATAAGGTGGAGTTGATTGCTGATGGGATTTAAAAATGCAGTGTTTTCTCAAAATATTATGGTTACGTCTTTCTTTGATCATTCATTATGGTTTCTTCTCCTTTATGGAAGCTTCCTTTGTTTTAGCTTGAAAACTGAAGAATAAGAAAATATAACTCGATAAAAATGTGTCCAACTAAATCTCTTTTATCCCTATATTGATGTCTCGAAAATTTTAACTCATGATTTACTACTATGATTCGAATTGAATCATTTGAAAATATTTTCTAAATTCATTGCATGTTTCTTTTTTTAAGAGTCAGATGTATACTGTTATTAATTTGAATATTGGACTTTTTCTTATAAATTTTGATGGAAATTCATTAGGCAATTAAGGTTTTGCTGAGTTGCGGGGGTAGAATAGGTTTTGCTGAGTTGATGGAAATTCATTATGGTTTCTTCTCCTTTTTGGAAGCTTCCTTTGTTTTAGTTTGAAACTGAATAAGAAATATAAATATTGGGTCCTTATTATACTTTTCATATAAATTAATAACTCGATAAAAGTGTGTCCAACTAAATCTCTTTTATCCCTATATTGATGTCTCGGAAACTTTACCTCATGATTTACTCCGATGATTTGAATTGAATCATTTGAAAATATTTTCTAAATTCATAACGTGTTTCTTTTTTTAAGAGTCAGATGTATATACTGTTATTAATTTGAATATTGGACTTTTTCTTGTAAATTTTGACGGAAATTCATTAGGTAATTAAGGTTTTACTGAGTTGCCAGGTAGAATAGTGAAGATAGTGATGGATTGGGGGTAGGTTATGAGGATGTTATTTGTGTCGAAGATTCAAATAGAGTAGATGATTGAACTCCTGAAGGTTTGGGAGTCCCCGTGCATCCTGTTCTAATGACCTAATATCAAAAGATGATTCGTCAAATGCCATTAGATTAGGCAAGTTGTTAGACAGTAGCACCATATTAGTTGCACACTTTCTCAAGCTGTTTTTTGTCATTTTCTTGTCCCTAAGGGTGTGTTGGGGAGCGAGCATTTGGATTTGGGGATTTGGATTTGCAAATTTCCTGTTTGGATGTCTAAGTAATGCATTTGGATTTGGCTCAAGGATTTGTAAATGCTTTGTTTGGCGGTTTAAAAAAATGGATTTTGATTTCATGATTGAAGACCAATATAAGCTTCGTAAATGATTTTAGATGTGTAAATGCTTTCTTCCTCTGTATCTGCCTGTTTAAATTTCAGGATTCCAAACTATGCCGATAACATCAGCCTGTGCACTGCCATTGTAAATTTTTTTTTCTTAAATCTAATGGTAAAACAAGCTTGATAGTCTTGTCTAACTGTAAGAGTCGGAGTTCTAGCTTCACACAAAAAATTTAACCTCAAAATGACTTTTCAAAACTCGGAATGCTTTGGTGAACTTGGACGAGTCATTGAGTCTTGAACTACTCAATCGAGTTCTCAGAAATAGTTGACCCACTTTATGGCTGGGTGCATTTGAAACCATGAGTTCCCCAGTTGAATTGGCAAATTTTAAACCCTCTCATAAAAGGATTTTTCGTGCATTTGATGTCTTTCACATAAACATTTAAACCATCCATTCATCTCACTTGTTGATAAATCAAGAACATCCACAGATTCAATCTTTGAATTGAGTCCAATCATTAGTGACCAGGTGGTTCGTGAATAAATCGGCTTGGAAAAAATTCGGGGAAAAATGGGAATAATTCAGTAGATAAAAAAAGTGCTAAAAGTTTCTCCAAAGGAATATTGATTAACATTAAAAGACACATCAAGAATTCAAAATTCATCTGAGATCAGAACTCCAATTAAGAAAAGGGAGGATTAAGCAGTGAGCCCAATACAATTGTGCTTATTCATCCATTTTTTTTTTCCTGATAAATTATGAAATTTTAATATAATGAAAAGAAAAAATTCTACATCAACAAAGTAATAGCTACTAGTTCAAATGTGGTGTCAAGCCCTTCCAAGAGATCAAAGGCTTCATAAAGAGAACCAATCTTACCAATAGTAAAACATTTTTTCATGTCCTCTAATGAGATGAGGAACTCTGGATTGCCCTTGTTGTGATTTTCTGTCTTGAAAAATCTCCAATGGTATAAAAGAATTGGTATACTCTCAAGGTGGAGGGAAAAAAAGGTTGCTATACACCCCATTGAGCTAATGCAATACATGTATGCCTGAAAATTGGAATACCCAACTGGCTATGGCTCTTAATATGGTCTTGTTAAATAGGAGAAGTTAAACCAGATTTTAGTTTTTGAAACTGACAAATTCACTATCATTATTACATTATAGCAAAACAAGTACTACGATAATCTATTAAAAGTGACATGAAGATTCTGTAGTGAATAAGTAGATGCAGCTTGAGGATATGTTCCGACAGATTTTAAGTTGCAGCAGTCCAAGCGGATCTGGTGAATTTTCAGTCACGTAAGTCCTTCACTTTCACATAACAAGTCTGTCTATTCCAGTCTATTAGAACAAAGGTATTGCTGCAATCTGCTAGGATGAAATAGCGTGATAAAAATTTATTATGATAGAGTCCATGACGAGTGAAGGTACAACATATGCGAGATGGTGTTGAATGATGCAAGAACTTATGACAGAATTAACACAACAATAGCATAAATAGTTTAAATTTAAAAGGGCACGTACCCAACCTATCAATATGTCCAGAAAACAGAAGGAAAGCAAGTTGAACCCTGTCCTTTGCCACCTCCTGAAGAACACCCCAAGCAAAAGGATATTTACAGATTCCTTGTTGCCCATATTCCGTTCATATTAATGATACAAGCGAAAGAAGTCTCTAACAATGAAGTAGATCAGTTAAGCTTACAATCGGGAGCGAAGCTGACAGTATCTACAAATAAAACACTGAAATCATCTCTTAAGTCGAAGTAAGGCACTCCAAAAGTGGCGCTTGCAGGTAAAGGTGATGATCTTTCGCAAAAGGGTGATCACATGGTCAATATGACCCCGAGCAATCCTCTCCTGAAGCCCAAAATGAAGTTCCAATTGGCGAATTTATCCGCGAGCAACCATCTCAAGGCCATTACGTCTCGCGCATTGTCTTCAAAGTCAAAATGAAGCTCCACAAAGCCACTACAGTCTCGATCATGCTCCTCAAATTCAAAGGAAGCTTCACAAGGTCTTTGCAGTCCCGAAAATATTCCTCTAGTTCAAAATGATGCTCGACAAGGTCACCAAAGCCCCGAGCATGCTTCTTGAAATCAGAAAGATACTCCATATGGCCGAGATGGTCCTGAGTTTTCTTTTAAGTTTTCAAATCGAAGCAATGTAAATATAAGGGAAATTTTTTAATGAAAAAGACCATAGTGGTAATCGTTACGATGTTGTCTCTCATCTTAGGAAAATACCTTCTCTATATTAGTAAATGATGTTCTTAATATGGCTCTCGAATTAAGACATTCATTTGTAGCTTACCTAAGTACCCTAGGTGACTTTATAAAAGAAGTCCGACAAGTAGATGTGACTAAATCGAAGGTGTCCGAAGTATTAACCATGATAACCCTAACAGATGACGACCTACGGTTAGGACAGAATGGTCATAACAGACCACTGTTTGGCATAGAGGAGTACTTTTCATCCCATTCTGAGGGTAAAAACGTCTCCAACCTGCAGATGAAAGGGGGATTGACAATTAGTCTAGGTAAATTTGCCTCCAGATAGAAGCAAATCAATTAATTCCCCCGCAGCTATAAAATCAGTGAAACTCAACATAATATGGGTAATTGTGGTTGCATTATTTTTTTCTTCCAGGCTTGTAACTGTATTAAAGTAATTGGCCACACACTAGTATCTAGGAAATGGCAATCCAGGAATCAAAAGGTCAGCCGATAGGGTGTCCCATCTAGCATCACTAAGAGGGCAAATACACAGGGTTAAAAGAAATGAGAAGCTACCACAGGTGAAGCATGGTCGAGGTGGCTTATTTCCCTTCACTTAAGAGTAATCCAACTGCGAGGTTCTCATGCTATCATTAGCTGTCAAACTTAATGGATGATTTGTCCCCAAGGTCAGCTCATGGGAGAAAAAATCTTTCCGTGTGCAAGGTATCTGGGAATATGAGGCATTACTTCTAGCGCCAATCGTGAAGGTAATTCCTATCAATAGGGATTTTTCTATGACGCATTGTACTAAGGACTTCTAAATTTCCAGTAATGTTGTTCATGTTCCTTGTAAGGCATATTGTTTTTCAGTATTATTTGCTCGACATGTTGTTGGAAATATGCTAGTATGCATCTAAATTGTATTTTTATTGTGGTGATTATTTATTTTTAAAGATAATGGATTGTTACTGATTGTGTGCATATGTATTTATCTTAGGTGTGTCGACCAAGTTCTCTTCCTCCAAATACGAGGGACACATTGTACCATGGATTGCCAACTGGCGTTAAGGCATCACTACGCTCTCGGTTACAGTCATTTCATGTTGTGGAAGAGGTATGCCTGATCTGGATGATCTGCATTTCCCACAGTAGACTCATTTTGGTTGATAACAAATAGCTTTTGATGGCTTTGATCATCTAGGCCCTCTTTGAAGCTTTAGTGTATTCCTATTGCAGCATCAGTTGCTTTTATGCTTTCAAGGGGCTTACTGTGAAAGATTGGTGAATTGTTCTCCCAGAATGAGATACTTTTCTCTCTTATAATAATTAACATTAAATATGGTTGACAGTTCACCATGCATATCCAAGTGATCTGAAAATCAGTTTTGAGCATGATGTATGACACGTGATTTTTTGGTCAGTTTTTTGGATGTGTGCCCCCGTGAAATTAAAAAACTGTCTGTCTGATGGTATGCTCAGGATCTCAAGATCCCTTGTGTGGAAGATTGGGGGTGAAAATCGATCTCCATCATCTAATTCAAAGCAGTCAATGGTTTTCGGTGTAGGTCGCCTCCAAGATTCTATGGGTGTTAATAAATGTACCCTATGCTAAATTACTAATAATAATCCAAAAGATAAGCGTAAATAAAAAAGAGCAATTTCGGGGTTTCTTGCTAAATTAGACAAGAGAAAAATCCCATATAAAGCATATAGGGTATATGACAAGCTCATGCATGGTAACTGACCAGTTCCAAACAAAGAATTGGAACAGATCATTAATTGTGGTTTGTGGACACTTGGCACGTGGTTTTATCAAGCGTGTTGTGTGATTCAAAGGATCTAATACAAAGATCTGATGGGTTGAAGATTGCACCGAAAAAAAAATCTTCATCATGTGATTCAAATTGGTCAACTACTGTTAAAGTGAACGGCTACCATATTAATCTTTAAAATCAGTTTCAGCCATTCATTTTTGGATGTTGACTGCTTTGAATCAGATGATAGAAATGTTTTTTGTCCCAATCTTCGAGACCATGTTCACACGGCACACTTTATCAAAAATGGTGCCACACTTAAAAAAAAAGTGACCCGTTCCTTTCTTTGTCTGGAATGGATCAGTTACCTTTTGTGAGCTCATATAAAGAGAAGGATCTGTATCTAACACTTAGATTAATAGAAACTGACTTCTACTAACCAGTGAAGTTAGACTCTTAGTAGTTTTCTTTGACAAAAAGTTTAGGAGTTCTCAAATGATTCTGGTGATAATAAGGTTTCCTTACTGGCTGAGATCTGTCATTATTATATTGTATATGTAACCTTGGTTTACTTAGTTGTAAATGATTTTATGCTTCTGCTAATTGGCTCTTATGGAACAGCAAAGTACTTGTAAAATAGAACATTACAAATTAATTGAATTACCTAAATAATGGATATTAATTGACTAGACAATTTAGCTCTTGAAGAGTCTTATCCACGTTTTTTGGATAGGTAAGCTGGGATTGAACCTGCGACCTAGAGGTTTCAATATTGTCAACCTCCCATCGGGCTACTACAGACACAAGTCCAGTAGCGCTCTTCTTTTTGTACTGACACTTGTGAGAAGCCAGGAGAACTGGCATTTTTGGTTTATTGCCCACTAACCATTTCGCAATATGCATTTATGCAGCTAACTGTTCCCCAGATCAAAGCGGAGATGGAGAAAACCCTCCAGTGGATTGTGCCCATTGCCATGAATACTATCAAGTAGGTTGAATAACTGTAATCAGATGTCCACCTGTGGACACTGAAGTGTTCCTTTAGGGACATATTTGTTCTATATTTGAGGTCTCTACTCTGTAAAATATGCCTTCTAATCTTCTACTTGCATGGTGTTTTTTTTCTTCCCCTACTTTGAACTCGATGGCAATATATATCAGAGCACATCAAGGTTTTGGATGGGTAGGAGAGTGGGCAAATACTGGGTCAGTTTGCTGCTTCCTTCTAACATTTTATTTTGGTTTTTCATGTATTTTGCTTGCAATATATCCCACCCATGTGCATATTATCTCCAGAAACCATTTTCTGATTAGTTTAACAATAGTCTGCATTTTTGTTGTATCACTTTCACAGTACGGAGTTGAACAGTAAAGCGGCCTTACAAAACAACCTGATCCGCATCCAAACACTGTATCACGCCGAAAAGGAGAAGGCAGACGAATACATACTCCAATTGGTGATATGGCTTCACCATCTGGTAAGTAACGCAAAACAAAGAGATCCAGGGTTCAAACCCATCAATGCCATTCGCTCCCCATCCCGAAAGGGCTCATTTTTATTACCAGAAACCCAGCGATTCCCATCTCCACTGCATGACAGTAAAACCAGTAAGGTTCCCCAAATCTCTGATGAAGACCGAGAGATATTGGAAGCAGTAAAGTTCAGAAAGATAGTGCCAGGATTAAGCAAAAGCCAGGAGCTAGTTACCAGCCACAAGAAATTCATCAAACATGGGGGGTTGAGCAGGAGTCTTGGTAACTCTCCAATGAAAGAGTTAAATGCAGACTTAAGCTTGGATTATGAAAGGGCTAAGGCTATGGATGTATTGGATGGTTTGGATCCATTTGACAGCTTTAATATTACAGTTACCTAATATGCATTTCTTGCTTCTTTTTGCCTTCATTATTTTGTCTCATGTGTATGTATTTAAGAGAATTTATTTGTATAAATTATGACAAAATGAGGTATTGTTATTCAAAAGAAATGATAATGATATTGATCTGTGAGATATGACCAAAGGGTCTAATGATTCATTATTGATAGCCATACCATCTGCTGTCTGAAGACTCTCGCACTAGATTTACATCGTGAGAGCGAGTTAGATGTAAGGGAATCTTAATCGAAGAGCGATTTTATTATGTTAAACATCGGATGCCCTGGTTTAGCACAGCCCATGTTCCAATTGGCAGTAGTTTTGTTCATTAGTTTAATGTCTCGATATTTGCCACATTTTTGAATGTCTCCTTTGTTCTTGTAGGAAAGGATCATAATGTTCTTTCTCCATTGCTTATACATTTCTCCCTTTTTAGCATTTTATTGAATAACTTAATCAATTCAGTCTATTTTCTTCCAACGCAATCTAAATTTTTATAACTATTCCAGTTGGTCCTAAGGCTGTTCTTGCATCATTTTTGCTAAGGTTATTTTTCTTTTATCTTTCGAGATTTCGTTGATCATCCATTGATTTTGTTCCTGTTCTTGATCTACTTCGTAGTTAATAGATCCTTAAAGTACTCTTGCCATTTATTTTTTTTATCTCAATTTTTTTTATCAAGGTCCTTTAATCTGCATCTCTAATGTACCTTACTTATCAAGTTCTCTAGTTTTCTTTTTTCTAGTATTGGCAATGCATAGATTTCTTTCTCTCATTCTTTTATTCCTAACCTATTATATAAATTCGTACTTAACTTTACTTGCGACTTTCTTAGCTTTTCTTTTGCGAGTTTATATCTTTCAAGATCATATTTAGTTCTTTTTTTTCCTCATTTGTTAAATTTTTTTTTCTTTTTTTTCTTCTTGGCAATTAATTTTTGAATGCCTGCATTTTATTAATAAGTTTCTTTTTTTACATGTTTTCTACCTTTAGATTCCCTGAGCACCTTAGCAACTTGTTCCTACATATTTGGATCCCCTGCTCATCATCATGCTTCTTTGGCACTCGTTTTCCTTTTAAGAGCTATTATTTTGTTTCCTGCTTCCTACTATATTATTTTTGGGATCCTTTGTCATCTGTTTAGTGACGTAACTTGTGATTTAAACATTCAAAATTATCAATCTATGTTGCATCCTAACTTTATCTTGGAATGACCTTACAATCCTTTTAGTTTCCCTACTCTATTTTCAACAATTAGATTCCAAAGAAGAAAGAACTTCATGGAGAATTTATTGCACAAAAGGATGGAAGCAAGCAAGAAAGTCTAATCAGTCCATTCAAAAGAAAAACAGTAGTAAAATGGCTCCTAACCCTTCTATGTTGTTTAGAATTAGAATTTCATTTTATCGTAAGAAACACATAGAAGCATGTGTGGTTCAACTGGTTTTATTGGATACTGGGGAATTTTGACGTTTTAGGGTGTGTGCCACATGGAAGCAAAATTCGATCATTGATGGTAAGCCCATAATCTCAAGATTCATTGTTTAGAAGATTGGGACTAAAAATAATCTTCATCATCTAATGCAAAGCATTTAATGGTTTTCAACACTAGTAGTGCAAATAGAGCTACCTTTGACTATATAGCCTAATGAGATTGACCAGTCACACTTGAGAATGAACGATTCGGGTATACTAAACCAACTGTTTGAATTTCTAAGAAGATTTCATATTTGGTATCTATATCGATGGCCAAAATTCTTTGTACTCAAGTCACTCTTTGGAATGCACGCTATATAGAACTACCATGAGTTCCATGATCTCAAGTTCTATGGTGCAAAAAAATGGATTGAAAGATAATTTAGATAATTTGTATCAAAGCGATCAAAGGCCATCTAAAATTAATGGTCTGATGGGTTTACGTGGTAGCCTGTAATTTTATGACCGAGATAGTTTTCGTCACAATCTTTTGTACCTAGCAAGTCGGATGGCAGGCACACATCCCAAAAAAGTGACCCGAGTAGCAAGTCACCTCGTATTCGGCTGCTTATCTAATACTAACTTACAATAATATGATACTGCAAAAAAGGAAGGAATCACACCCGGGCTCGTCTCATTAGAGTCCACTAACATTACCACGAATTAAATAAATAATACGCTGCTTATTGAATCAGTTAGGCCTAATACACTGCTTCTAACCTGCGTCATAATCTGAAATTATAAACCTCTACAGAAACTTTTAAAGAGGTTTATAATTTTAATAAGGGAGCATCTCACATGCGGACCTATAATTCTCACTACTCTGATTCAACTTCTATGAAGTATATTTTCCATCATAAAGATTTAATAGACATCACTTGTTTCTTGCAGGTGACTTCTCTTGGCTTCTCAATTTTTCTAGCTGCATGCATAAAATAAAGCCTAAACACACTTGGAAAATTTAGAATGATTGTGAGTGTGTGCCAAATGACATAATAATATAACACATTTTAGTGGTGTAAAATCATTTAAACACTATTTTAGCGTTAAAGTATCAATCAGAGCCATTATTCCTTAAAGGGAAAAGATTCAATTTTCTTTGTTACAATTATACTATGTGCACACCAATTTACTTTTCTGCACAGCTACTTAATAGAAGTTGGGCCCAGTTCACAAGGTTTTCGCTTTTGAGCAGGATTGGGAGAGGTAGATGGTAGACAGCCTTACCCCATTTTGGAGAAGCTGATTCTTAAACTCAAGCTAGTAATCTGCGCTTGCCATCAGAGACCAAGGTCACAATGTAACAACTTTTTGCATGCGCACGTGGCACCCCTCTTCATAGAGTATATAGTAAAGAGCAATATTCTATTGTGTCCTTATTTCAATGTTATTTGAAGGAAAAACTCTAATTATCATATTTAATTAATTAATTAATCATCCCTAACTCCTCCAACAGTCCAACTCCATATTCAAACTAGCTTCTCAGAAAATTGCACCAAAACCACTCCACTCCATTAGAATAAACGACCCACCTCCTTGCTTTCCCTATATAAACTTGCCAATACAACCTTCCACACTTATCCCAGCAAACAAACAATGGAGACCCTCAAAGCCCAAACCAGAACCATCTCCACATCTCTTCTCATCTTCTTCTTCTTCCTCTCTGCCTCTCTCCTCCTCACCCTCCCCACACAAGCAATCACTGATCCAGGAACAATCCAAAGAACCACAAAGCAACAGCTCCTTGCAACCCTCCCATCCACTTCTACCACAACAGAAATCACTCCAACTCCAGAGATCTCTGAACCATTCATAACCTCTCCTTCGGGAAAATACGCTGGATATCTCCTTCGTCGAGAGACCACCCTCGGTGCCGGAGGCTTCGGCAACGACTTCTGTTACATACAAATCCAAGCCGACGGGCAGAGCGTATGGGAATCCGAGTGCGCCGACGTGAGCACCGAAAATGCTTGCACTTTGGTGTTCTCGGACTCGGGGCTCGAGATATTCGACGGGAGCCGATCGACATGGAACACGAACGCCGACGGTGAGCAGTTGGAGACGTTGGAATTGGTTGATGCTGGTGATATGAGGATAAGAGACAAAGATGGTAATCTCATTTGGAAGGCGAGCGATAACCCAATTGCTAATCAGAATTGTGGGTCGATTGGGGCGCCGGATTTGGTCCCGGCGTTGCCTCCTTTTTCTAAGCCTATTGGGGGCCAGCCGCGCGTGTTTGGGCAGCCTGCGCACCAGCAGCAGCAGCAGATCCCATTGGGTGTGCAGCCTCTGAGCCCGTTGGGGGATCAAGAGCAGAAGCAACAGCCATTGAATAGGCCGTTGGGTGGGTTGACTCAGCAAGTTGGGAGTAGTTATAATCAGCCGCTTATCGATAACACTCCTTTTGATAGTGGGTGTGTGAAGGGAATGGTGTGGAAGTTTGGAGTTGGTTTGGGTTGTTTTCTTGCTAATTGGGTGGTTTATGGTTTTGTCTTCTGAAACCTTTTATGAGTTGTGATGATGTCTAGTTTGGAAGAGTAAAATGTTGTGGATTTGAAGCGCTCTCTCTCTCTCTCTCTCTCTTAAGATTTGGGCTTTGTTATGTCTAATTTGTTATGTAATTCATGTTGACATTTGAAATATGTATGGTTCATTTCTTTAGATCATGTATCACCTTTTTTAATCATTTCAACTCACTATTATTAGCCAAGTCGATCTCCCACCTAGGGATTATGATCCAATGTACGCCAAGTCATCAATGGTGTCCCAGCTATTTAGGAAAGAGTACATATTTGGTGTGCGGGTAATCCAATGTACGGGTCAATGTCCCTTTGTTAAAAGATTTAGTACTAGGTGCCTGATCCATTCACCAAGGGAAGTGCTTGGGTAATTCGCTGTGTGTGAAATTTGCCAATCCTCAATGCATATATATTTTTGGGACAACTTACCAAAACATTACTTTTCATTCACCAAAGAAAATTATAAACTATGGACAGATTTTAATAGACAATTTTGTAGACTGGTGTGATGTGACTGGCTGCAATGCTTGCTTGGGCCTCACTATGTGTGCAGTCACTGCCTGCAAAATTATCCACTGTATAACTCTGTCCTTCACCAAAACAACAAAGTCTGATGATTTTTTATCACCAAAACGACTAAACACAGGCACTAAACGACCCTCTTTTTACGGGTATTTCTGTATTTTCGCTTCACAAAAGAAAGTCTGATGATTCTTTATCACCAAAACGACTAAACACAGGCACTAAACGACCCTCCTTTTAGAGGGTATTTCTGTAATTTTTCGCTTCACAAAGGAAATTTGCATTACTTCTCCGCAAAGCTTGCATATTGGTCCCAGCTCCACCAATGTAAGTGTGTGCCTGACAGGATGGCTTGTGAGAAACATGGGAAACGTCTCGGTAAAAAGTTAAATTATTTTATAGTATGCAAATTAGTGACAGTACATTCTATACCAATCACTTGTTTATTTATTTATTATCTTTTATTGGTAAGTGAGGTTTAATGGTCCTCTCTACTTATTATTGTTTAGAAAAGATTTGAAATTTTGGGAAGATCGATAATATAATTAGTGAAAATATACAAACACAATCATAAAATAAACACAGATGATTTTAACGTGAAAAATCTTTTTACAGGTAAAAATTACGGGATCTATTTCAGATTCAAGGTAAACAATCCAGTATGAAAAATATTCTTATAATGCGTATGAATGAAATGCTCTATCACTCATTTCACCAACAACGATCGTTTTTCACAATTGTCCCTTTCATAATGTAAAGTTCACGATGGTCCACTCGATTCACACGAGCCAACAGTAAAACTTGAAACATAACAAATCCAACCTCAGATCACAGAGGTGATAATTTTCTTGAGATTTAGATAGAATCATATTAAATTATTTTAAGGAGAAGAGAAATGGAGAATTCTGAAGAGTATTTTTAACGTGAAGATTTTTTCCTCAAAAAACCTTACTTCCCGAATCACAAATTTTCCTTTTATCCATCGGAACACGGACGTCCGTGAAACACTCCACTTCTCATAACTGTTTGAAACTGTCGGGGCACGGACGTCCGTGAGTTCAGTCACGGACATCTGTCCATCCGACGCACTGAAACTATTTGATACTTTGAAGCACTTCTAAGTTTGATTGTAATTATGATAAAATATCTAACAAGATTAAAAATGAGAGTACATTAAGATTAAATCTTTCTTAAGCAGAGAGTGCAGTGTATCAAAAATATCTATAGATGGGTTCACTTAATAACATTGCTCGCATAAAGACCTTTTTCCGCCAAGAAGTGAGCAAAACTCGTAGTTTTTGAAAGACATGCTTCACAGTCCCACTTGAAAATAATTTCACCCAAGGTTTAATTTTGTTGAGGTCCAAACATTTCCATGCAACTCCTAATATATTCCGAGAGATTAACCTGTGCACTGCCTGAATGCCAACACTTATTTTCTAGGCGAGCGATGGTAATAACAGTTGCGTACTTCTACATACTTCTAGGCGCCGTAGGGACACATGTAAACTTTAAGGTGTTGATAGTAGCTACCTGACTCCAGCACCAAGTGACTTGGTTCATAGCTGACTTTTTGGGACACGGCTCCTTCTTGAAGAAGGGTTTTGCATGTAGCTTTTAGGGACTCGAGCACCAACTGTTATAACGTTTGTTGGGCGATTGATTTTTTTATCAAGATCCTTCCTTACGGCTGGTGATAATACCACAACACTTTATGTTAAAACTACCTTACTTAAATAATGGAAAATTTCATTGACTGCTTTAAATCAGATGACGGAAACCATTTTTCGTCTAATCTTCTACAAAATAGATGTTGATATCATGGTCCTACTATCACACAGTCAGATATTGATTTCGTGGGATCCAAATCCTAAAAAGTGAATGTGAAACCTATTCTAACAATTGTTTTCTTTATTTAAGTGAGGTGGCTGTAACATAGACTAGTAACACCAGCCTAACATATGTATTCTTAGTCGTCAAGTGCATAGCTAATCAGTATATGGCAATCCGATGCGTTGGCCTGCTACCTGCACACCTCAATTGTTGAGCAGGCATACGTAAGTTTTGACCAAAATCTCATACACTGCAACGCCTAACTCTTTCTTATATTATGTGCATGGCCATATGTTTTCTGTTATTGCGGTTGCATCCAAACTATTGAATGTAATGGGCAAAGAGGTCCCTACAGTAACGACGAGTTACCATATCATTTGATTGACTGAACAATTGTTGGTTCATTATGTGAAAATGTCAAAATTACCCTCACCAAGAAACAATTGTTATGCCATGATCACGTGAAACCTATTCTCAACGGATCTTGGATATGAATCGGCTAAATTGACTGACATTTCAAATATCATTTTTTTATTTTTTACAATGTTATAAAATATTTAAAATGGCATTTTCGTTTTTTTGTCTGATGCATGTCGGTTGAAATAACCTTATATGGGCCTATATTTTGGGGTGGCAACGGGACGGGTTTGGGTTGGGCTCGAGTATATCCAAGTTTGGCCCGACAAATTTGAACTTAGCCCAAGCACTGACCGAGCTTGTAGTTGGCTTATGATTCCAAGCCCAAATTTTCAAAGCCCAAGCCTGGCTCGGCCCAATCCATTTATTCCTAGATGAGTTGAATGAATAGGATTATAAGAGAGCTTCAAAGGAGGCTTCTTTAGTCCTTTGTCCTTTCAAAATCTTGGAAATTTTTTTCTATAAGGAAGATAATGTTTTCAATCGTTACTTTATAACATAATTAGAGAAACAGGACTGGGAAGAAAGCGTTTTGCGCTATTATACCGAAACGGAAAATTTTTACATAATCAGGATGCACCCTATTTCAGTGACCTTGAAATCCGTGAATATTAGTTTTAAATTTGTGATTACTCAAAATTTTGAAACCATATAATCCGTGCAGTCCTGATTATCCAAAAGTTTTTTAAATAGTATAATAGTACGAAACTTTTATAATATGAATCCTCTTTTCGCTAAGTCCCCTTACTTTATTGAGAAATGATTTCTTCTTGATATGTGATAGGTGGCTATCAATTATAATTTGTTCTACTTTAAATAGATGGTGTGAGATTAGTGACAGGGATATCAAATAGGAGAGTCTGACAGGCATAAGGGGTTAGGCCTGGGCTCAACTTGTTTAATTATCAGGCTTAAAGTGCTAGCTCAATCCCGGCCTGTGTGTTAAAATTATAAAATACAAAAGAAAATAAGAATAAGAAGGAAGAGAGAAGAAGAAGACAAATTGCCATAATCGAGAAAACTGATGTGTGGGAGTTATCAAATAAGATATATTCTAATACTGCGGGATTTATGAATCATGGCTAAGCCAAACAAGCTATCCAACCCATTGCCACCCCTACCAATGTTTGACCTGTTTGGCTCGATATTTTACCCCACACCAAATCGGGGTGGGGGCAAGGCTAATATGATCGATATTTTAAAAAAATGGCTATAATCTTCTTTTAAGTTAGTTTTTTGGTTTGATTTTG
The DNA here is from genome assembly GCA_021018995.1 of Chloranthus sessilifolius. Classification (NCBI taxonomy): domain Eukaryota; kingdom Viridiplantae; phylum Streptophyta; class Magnoliopsida; order Chloranthales; family Chloranthaceae; genus Chloranthus; species Chloranthus sessilifolius. The sequence goes on from CM037585.1 coordinate 169,130,449, forward strand.
ATGACAATATCCTTAGGCCTCGTTCGGGAGCAAGATTTTACTCAGAATCTAAGTCGAAACTCAGAAAGTCATCAGATTGAGTGATTTTCTGAGCATTTCTTGTGTTCGAGAGTTGGTGTTGGGAACTGGAAATATGATGACTTTCCGAGTGAAAAGGACAGGTCTTCGTATGAGCAAATCGCTCGGATTAACTCAGATTCTGAGCTTAGATTTTAGGGTGTTTTGTATACTTCAGGTTAGTATATATACGAGATCTAACCTCAGCAGCCAACGGTCATCAAAACAGCTGCTTTAAAAATCAGGAAAAAAACTAAAAAGAACAAAAAAAATTGCAGATCGGAGAAGAAGAAGATGACGGTGAGTTGAAAAAAACTCACCATCGCCGATACAATTTTATGGCTCACCGGATTGTCACCGGACTGATACCGGACGATTCCTGGCGTCGAGAGCCATTGGCCGGTGTGTTATATAGTCGGATTTGCATCGCTTACTCTATTAAGATTTCATCACACCGTCAAGAGGCGTCTGCTGTATCCTGCGCTTCTTCTACTGTTTACTCTTCTCTTCAGTATATAAGTATATAAGACAACCGACTCATATATATAATATAATATAATATATTATATATATTATATTAATATACTAATAGCAAATACAAGCAAGCAACATTACTTGCCGTCGCCTTTTAGAGCTGCTGTTATATATATATATATATATATATATATATATATATATATATATATATATATATATATATATAATATAGCTGCTGTGTTATGCATATATCAACCGACTTGATGAATAGGGAGCCATTACTTGCAGTGGCTTTTTAGAGCTGCTGTTATATATATATATATATATTAGAGTGCCTTTAAATCCACCCACCAAGTCTTTGAGTTCACCCGCGTAGAAAGAAATCGACTGCATTGAATCAGATGATGGAGATTGTTTATCGTCTCAATATTTCACGCGATCGATCTTTAGATCATGGGTGTATCATCAGACGGACGATTTTTTATTTCATGTGGTACACACCTATAAAAGGGACCTTAAAATCAATTTTAAGCATGCATGTGATGTTAAGGTCACTTTTCTAAAATGCGTGCCGCGTGAAATAAAATACTGGCCGTTTGATGGTACGCCGATAATTTCAAGATCCATCGTGTGAAAGACTGGATCAGATTGAGTGATTTCCATCGTTTGATTCAGATCGTCTGATTCAGATTGAAACAATAAACAATCTCTATCATCTGAGTCAGATCAGTCAATGGTTCTTGTCTAAACAGTATGTGATACGTTATGCGAATGTTCTTTGTAAGGCGACAAATTGAATAACTTTTCAATGGAGTATTAGTGGCCCATTTTAAAAGTAATGGTCATTGAATCAGATTAAAAAAAAAACTCCGTCAAATATGTTCAGCTCCATTTCGATTGGTTGCCCGTAAATTTTGAGAGAAATCCGAGTATGACACATAAACCGATGATTAAATCACGTTTTTACGGTCATAGCATAATCACTGATTGAATCGATTCTGATGATTTTCTGAGAAGAACTTAAAAACAAAGGATTCTGAGTTTTATAAGAATCTATCAGGAATCTGAGTAACTTAAGAACACATATAGAAAAAATCAGGAATCTGAGTCTGCTAAGAATCTGTCAGAAATTTGAGTGTTAAACAATTTGAACTTTTCTGAGAAAAATCAGGAAACACCTGAACGAGGCCTTAGTGATGACACCATTTTTAATTTGACTAAAAAATCAAGGGAAAATAGAAACTATACACACCACGGGCATAGGGGTTTAGGTTGTTAACACAACCACCCATGTGACGGAGATGAACCTGAGGGCCACTTTGCCCAAGAAATCCAAATGTTTGGATGAATCTCAAATATTAAAAGAGTGAGGAGATCTACACACAATATGAGAAAATTTTAAGGCCTGCAGTGCAATTAACCCAACTTCTAATGACAGCCTGAGAGGTCTTCTTTTAAACTCTAATCATCGTCACCAACGCCTATATCCTCCAACTCCACATTCCTTCTCAAACCCACTCCACCCCCTAAGAATAAATAACGATCCCACTTCTCTATATAAACTTGCTAATACAACCATCAATTCAAAGCAGCAGCAACAGTAATCCCAGAGAGCAGCACAATGGATAGCCTTAAAGCCCAAACCAAAACCATCTTCAAATCTCTTATTTTCTTCCTCTTTGCCTCTCTCCTCACCATCCCCACACAAGCCATCACAAACCCAGGAACAATCCAAAGGACCACAAAACAACAGCTCCTTGCAACCATCCCACCCCCTTCTACTACAACAGAAACCACCCCAACAACAGAAACCTCTAAACCATTCATGACCTCTCCTTCTGGAAAATACGCCGGCTATCTCCTGCGCCGAGAGACCTCTCTCGGTGCTGGAGGCTTCGGCAACGACTTCTGTTACGTACAAATCCAAGCCGATGGCCAGAGCGTGTGGGAATCTGAGTGCGCGGACGTGAGCACCGAAAATGCGTGTACTTTGGTGTTCTCGGACTCTGGGCTCGAGATATTCGATGGGAGCCGGTCGACGTGGGACACGGACGCGGACGGTGAGCAGTTGGAGACGTTAGAGTTGGTTGATGCTGGTGATATGAGAATAAGTGATAAAGATGGCAATATGATTTGGAAGGCGAGCGATAACCCAATTGCTAACCAGAATTGTGGATCCATTGGGGCACCTGATTTGGCCCCGGCGCAGCCTCCTTTCGCGAAGCCGATTGGGGGTCGCCCGCGTGTGTTCGGGCAACCTGTGGTGCAGCAGAGCCCATTGGGCGTTCAGGCCCAGAGTCCTGGTTATCAGGCGCCGAGCCCATTGGGTGTTCAGGCGCAGAGCCCTGGTTATCAGGCTCCGAGCCCAGTGGAGGATCAGGAGCAGCAGGAAGAGCCATTGAACGGTATTCAGGCGCAGAGCCCGTCTGCGTTTCTGGAGGAGCAGCAACAGCCATTGAATCAGCCGTTGGGTGGGTTGAGTCAGCCGTTGGGTGGGTTGAATCAGGGGTTTGGGAGTAGTAATCAGCCTCTTGTTGATAACACTCCTTTTGATAGTGGTTGTGGGAGGGGAATGGTATGGGAATTTGGAGTCGGTTTGGGTTGTTTTCTGGTTACTTGGGTGGTTTATGGGTTTCTCTTCTGAAACCGTTTGTGAGTCGTGGAGGCGGTAGCCGATTGATGGGTGTGAATTTGGTGTTCTCTCTTTCTCTCTCTCACTCTAGATGACTGTTGTGATTTGATTTGTGGTATATGAAATGTGTAAAATTTGTTATGTGCTTCACATTGACATCTTGAAATAGATTTTTAATGCATTTTTTCTTTTCCATCCATGATTGAAGTATTCTTATGATAAGTTACTTCAAACGGTAGCATTACCTGATGTCCAAGGTATTGTAAGCAGGGCTTACCATAAGACGGCGCAATTTTTATTCCATGTGACACAATTTTTAAAAATGGCCCTAGAATCAAGTTTGAGTGTGATTTGTCACATGATTTTTGAATCACTCTATTGAGATCTGTGACACGAGAAACAAAAAAAAATGATCCTTTATTGGTACGCCTGTGCTCTTACGATTCATTATATAAAAGATTGGGAATAAAAATATCATTATCCTCTCAAAGCAATTAATGTTTTTCGGTTGCTTAAAATCAGATTATCAAGGCGTGCAAATATTTATTGTAGCATATTTCAAATGTTTCAAACAATGGAATCTCTTAATGTCCCCTAATACGCGGATCAAGCAGAAAAAAAAAGAAGACAGAAAAGTGTATGCTAGATTGCTACCTATCTGTAAGGGACTTCCTATCATTAATATCTTATGCTTCTCTCTCTCTCTCTCTATCTCTCTTAGCATCTAGTCGAATAATTAAAATCTCAAACTTTCAATATTTTAAAAGAATAAAAGAGACAATGAATAAGCGGACATACACATAATTTGTAATTCAATTTAGCATATGAATCGAGACATTTAAAAATAAATGACTCATAAATCAACAGCGAAAAACATAGATGACAATAGTAACGTGATAAATCCTAACCATGCATCTAAGACAGAAAATAAATTGAAGTTTTACGTAGGGTAAAATGGTCCCAAACGTAAACCCGTAAAAAATACTAATAAAAAGTCTCTTCTGAAAGCGATACATACTAGAACTAAAGAATCTCTTAATACTCAAAGTAGTCCGTCGGATCTACTCCCTCTTCCAGATGGTAGCCGACGTCCTCATCCTCATCAGCCGCATCAGGTACAGCAGCATCCCCATCCCCAGTGATGGAATAGTTAGTGTTCTTACCTGCAACTATTAGATTTTGGGAGGGGGGTGAGTTTACTCAATCGCGTAAACTCAGCAGGTTGTACAATCGATCCACCGTAACATACCCAAGTGATCATGTGTGCAATCGCTTGAGTTGTGATATATTTTGAAATAAACCAAACAACTATAAATAATTACAATAATACTAAGATCTTGTGGCCATCATATCGAAACTGAAAGATGTAATATATAATGAAAAGATATAGCATAAAACGAAATGAATATGATGCACTAATTTCTAATGTCTCTTTGTATCTATCCTGTCAACTTATTCTACGTGGCATATCTTAAAACTTAACATACTTTCATACGCCTATATAACGTACTTTGCTTCTTACTTAATTTACGTATACGACTTGTTCTAGGACCGCTGCTCGAGCCTACCACGCAAGGTTTACGTATAGATAATCATCTAACCTCTGTATCATATCATATCCCACCATCCAACCCGATGAGGTTACATGCATTTAAATCAGTGTCCCCTTACATTTATAACACTGTCGTAGCATATTATCCTTAAGACCCGTCTTGGCTGCAGACGTTGGATCTTGCAGTGACACGCAAGACATGGTAAGTGTAGAAACTTAATTCATATTTTGCTGGCCTTCACAACGTAATTTATCCGTATTCATATCTTACCTTATCTTACATATCAATCATTATCATTTACTTATAACTTAATTTTGAGTGAGCCACGGTGTGATAAGATTCACAAAATCATGCTTTCCAAGGGACGGGTTTCTTAGTAACTTGAATGTACTTCGTGTGGCAGTTCATACTCCTATAGAGGTGTTGCATCTGTACATGGATGCTTACGTTCCAAGTTTCACGTGACCATGAAGGGAATCCCACTATGACGAAGGCTTAAAAGTCACTACAAAAAAATAGACTTTTAGCGACACTTTTTGAGGCATTTGACAAAAAATGTCGCAAAAAATAATTATTGGCGTCATTTTATGATAAAGCGTCACAAAATATGCGAAATAGTTAGATCCCGCCTAATATTCGCGCTCGTTTGCCAAATAATTGGCGGCATATCACTCTTTAGCTAAATATATAGAAACACGAGATATATTCCCTAATAAAACACTTCACTCTTTCTCTCTCGACCCGACGCCAAACGCGGGATATATTTTCGCCCAAACCTCTCTCTCAGAGACCCTATTACCCACCCAAACCCACTCTCTCTCTCTCTCTCCAAAACCACACTCTCTCTTTCTCCATCGAAACCCTATTTCCCACCCAAACCCTTCTCTCCATCGATCCATTGGCGTTGCATGTAATCTGATTCCAACGATCAATTGCTGCCGTTCCAGATCTGATTCCAATGATCCATTGCTGCTGTACCAGATCGGATTCCATCGTTTCATTGCCGCTGTTTGAGATTGGATTCCATCGTTTCATTGCCGCTGTTCGAGATTGGATTCCATCATTCCATTGCTGCAGTTCGAAATCAGACTCCATCCATCCATTTCCGTTGTTCGAAAAGGATTCCATCGATCTCTAGGTTTTTTAATTTCTGAACATCATTTGGATCTGAGAATCGAAACATCAAAGCTAGATTGTCGATTTCGGAACACCGTGCGTACATCTCAGAATATCGTGCGTAGATCTCGGAACATCGTTGAGGTAGCTTTTCGATTTGATCTAGGTTATGTTTTTTTTTCTTAGATCTAGGGTTTTATTCTTAAATTGGGTTTATTTTTATTATTTCTTCAATGCCGTTTGCAATTTTTGTAAAATTTAGTTTAAAAGTAAATCTGTTGGATTCTTTAAAACTTTTTTAGTTTGATTCGTTCTTGTTGAATCGCTTTCTAAGTTTGGTATAATATCTTGAACTAAGGTTCCGTTGAATCTGTTGGTAAAATTTATTATGTTTGTTATGTAGAATTTATCATATCATATTTTTATATTATCAGCCTGATTCTACCAGTTCAAATCATGATTTATAAACTCAGTACAGTCACCCAAAACTTGACCCAGTTGACTCAATCCAGCTGAGTTTCGAGTAGACACGATGGAAACTCAGTTTTTCGAGTTACTTGATCGAGTTTTGAGTCGGGTCGAGTTTTTGAACCATGGTTCAAATGAATTGAATGCGTAATGCATTTCCTTATGGGAATGGCTATTGATATTATACCCTTTTTTATAGATAGTAATTTTCTGATCACTGTCTGATGAATTTAATATTATTTGATGATCTCAGATATGTATATATTATTGGATGATCTCAGATATTATACCCTTTTTTATAGAGCAATAGATCTGAGCAGTAGATTCGAAATCTTGGAGGAACTGAGTCTGTGATTGAAGTTGTAGTTTGTGATTGAATTTAATAATAATAATAATAATAATAATAATAATAATAATAATAATAATAAAATTTCCAAAGGTGAAAAACCAAATATTAATTTCAATAGTCTAAATTTTAACCCTCAAAAAATGATGGAGATGAAGTTCTTATTTTATTTTATTTTTTGTTTCCAAAGATTTGAATAATGAAACCTTGCTCCAGATTGGGTGCCACATAGAGCTCCAAATGGAACCTCGGTGCATAGTATATAACTAAATATACTTGCACCGAATGCTTCTTCGTCTTTTTTTTTTTTCTATTTTTTTCCAACTGCGATCATCAAAGCTCTAGGAGTGTATCATCGATATGTTTGTAACTAGAAAAAGAATCGGTACTTTCCTACCGGCTACCTCCAAAAAGGCATCGATTGCCGATGGCTCATCGTAGAAATGAGCTGATGTGCTATCGTAGAAATGAGCTGATGCTTGTCAACTGTGTGCCAGCAAGGTGAAGCTTGAGGCATCCACAGGCTTTAAAGTGCATGGAAATCAGTGCGCATTCAGCTCATTTTGCGTAATGAGATGTCTGGTCATTGTATACAAATATATCTATCAAAGTAGTGCAAATCAAATGGGTCCAATTGACTCTACCCAACCCGAGAATTGACCTGAATCTGATTTGGACCCAACCAGTTGGACCTGATTGAAAATTGAGTTTGATCCGCTAAATGTTGGAGGAGACCTAACCTGACTCAAACCTAATCCGATTTACATTTGGATTGGGCTCAGTCCTTAAAAATTTTATATATATATATATATATATATATATATATATATATATATATATATATATATATAATTGCTAAAGAGCTTTATTTACCCGTTTTATTTTAATAGCATCTTGATATGGGTTATTAGCCCCACCTTTATGAGAGTTACCCATTTTATTTTAGGGCATTTTGCAAATACCCCCGTTGACTTATCTTGAAATTACAAACAACCCCCTAACTTAAGCCTGCGTTGTTCCTTGTACAAATACCCCCTTACAATTACAGCCGTCAACTTTTCGTTTGGGTTTATTGTTTAACCCTAAGCTACAAATGTGAAAACCCAAAAATGCCCATATTCATTAATTAACACCTATCGCTCCTTTCTTTCAAAGGTCCAATTACCAAACTTCTTCCTTCCTTCCTTCCATTAGACCCAACCCAATTGTATAGTCCGGTTCACACCCCCTAACGGACCCATTTGCACCCTTGTATCAAACTTTGCACTCACATTAGTCACGGACCTTGACATCTGTAAATGTTATTTCTGACAAGGTTCTTCCACGAGAAGCTTGACTAAGCCTTCCCTTGCACCAAGAAGTGGCCCCAAAATAATTATATCGCTATTTTTGGTAAATAGAGATTGGTCAGTACCCTAGTAAATATTATTTATTTGTACACCAATCTCATACCATCAATCAATCCTCCCAATTTTTACCTGGAGTACTATTGCAATGATCAATGGGTTGATTAATGGCCAGAGATTTATTCCTAGAATGCGATTTATAAACCTAGGAATCCAGCAATATGCTTCAATCACAAACTACAACTTCAAAATCCATCCTAAAAAAAAAACCGTTTAGTGTTGATATATGCCCCTCACGTCATCACTTAAGTGATCACGTGAGGGGGCAGGGAGATTACTCTCGGGATTACTTGTGATCACAGATTTAAGTTTCTTTTAGTTTTGAGTTGTATAATTTAGGGTTGTTAGTTATGGTAAAAATAGGAGGTTAAAATATATTAGTTTCTATTATTACTTCAAAAAAATTATTGCTTAAGAGACTGAAACTCTTTCTTTATTTGGAACATTACTTTGTTAATAACTAAGAGCCTAGAGGCTCTAGTATATATATTTATTTTCCAAACAGTTTGGAACAGATTGAATACAATATTTTATTCTTTGTATAGTGTTGCTGTTGATAGAGATCTTTATCTTAGACTATTGAAACTTTCTGCAGAAAATTTGAACCCTATCCCTTTGTGGAAAAGTTGCCTTCATCTCCACCGCTGCTATACTCTGCTGATTATTTTCATGTTGATGAACTGCTGTTGATTCCCTTTCTTTGTAGTACACCAGTATTACAGTTCTTAATGTTCTACACTTAAGAACATTAATTGTTGATTTGAAGTCACCCAAAGATTTTTAGATCATGGCACACGTGCACATTTTAGTTCACATGCTACACATCCCAGAAACTGGCCCGAGCACTAAGTCACCTAGCACTCACTCCACTTAACCAATAGGTCTAGGATTAGGTTGAGATTTAAATAAATGGGTCAAGTTGGGCTCGGGTTTAATGTTTAAATTAAAAGGTTGACCATGGCTTGACCTATTTGAACCCTTAGATTTTTCACAATTTAACTTTAAACAAGATAATGTTTAAATTAAGTTGCTAATCACAGATTATATGTCACGGATTGTGGGAGCCTTGACATTGTGATAGTCAGCTTTTGATTGGATCTAATGGAGTAATACAGGCTTCATAAAAGGAGTTCTACTTTAAGGGTCCCTATCTGTTTGTATAATGTTTGTGTTGCCATTATTTAAGCTTCTTTAAATATGATAGTGAAGGACTAGATGTCTTTTTTTTGCTCTTTTTTAAGTTTCAGACTGATATATGCTGTCAATTGTTATAGCATCGGAATTTGTGCATTAGAAATCGGTTCTCTCTCTCTCTCTCTCTTTATATATATATATATATACACACACAAGGGCCAGGGATATGGGTTCGAATGCATGGATGATTCTTGCATTTGAACCAGGTGGGGTCCACGTGGCCTAGAGTCTGTTGGATGTGGTTTGAAACTTGATAGCTTTATGCTTATTGTAGTTTATTACTGCGATTCATGTGATTTGTATCGTGAATTTATGGTTTTGCTCTAAGATTTGATCTAGGTTTGTTAATGCTTACCAATGCAAGTGAGAATAAAATGAAATGTCTGTCTGAAAAGTTACATGAAATGTCAAATGTTATTGCTTTTAGATAAATTCAATGTGCTTTAGGTCAACATTTTGTTAACTTTTAGATAAAGATTATTACTGGATTATAGTCTTTATTTTAAGAATTTAGATAAAGATTATCACTGAATTTAGAACTGTCCATGAAATTCAAATGGACAGTTTGAGATTAACAACTTCATTACTTGTTCACACATGATTTATAAGTTTGTTTAAAGAATTTGATGATACCATCTCTCTATTCTTCATTTGTTTTAGGGTTTTGAATACTAACGGAAGAAGCAAGAACGTTTATCGATTCAATTTTGGACATTATGGATAAGAGTTGGATCCAAAAGCATAGGAATACTGAAGAGTTCGTGAAAGGAGTAAAATGATTTATTGCTTTTGCTGTAGCCCATGAAACTAGTCTCCAAGGTAAGTTCAAGTGTCTGTGCATTAAATGTGGTAATGTAGTATACCAAGATGAGAGTACAATATATGCCCATTCAGTATGCAACGGGTTCATCCGGAATTACACCACATGGTATTTACATGGAGAGGACATTCTTCAGACGAGTGCTATAAAAGATGATATGATAGACGATGGATTTGATGAGGACGATACTGGTGACGATATGAGGACTATGTTGCATGATGCGTTTGGAATCCCATTTCCAAGAGAAGATTTGGATTCTTCGACTAAGCGAACAAATGATATACCCAATGCAAGTACTGCTAAATTCTATAAATTGACACAAGATGTCGAAAAGGATTTGTATCCAGGCTGTAAATCACACACAACTCTGTCTTTTGTTATTAGGCTATGGCATATTAAATGTATGGGTGGATGGAGCAATGCTTCATTTAGTATGTTGCTTGACTTGTTAAGAGAGACACTTCCAGAGGGTTCTACGTTGCCAGAGACGTTTTCACAAAGCAAGAAAATTATTTCGGACTTGGGTCTAAATTATAATAAAATTGATGCATGTCCAAATGATTGTATGTTATATTGGAAAGAGTCAGTTGACAAGCAATCATGTGACGTTTGTGGCACTTCACGATGGAAGACTCAAGAAGATCATTCAAAAAGTAGTAAGAAGAAGAGTCCAGCAAAGATTCTACGTCACTTCCCTTTGAAACCACGACTTCAAAGGTTGTACATGTCATCAAAAATTGCATCTGACATGAGATGGCACGATGAGGGTCGTACCAAAGATGGTATATTAAGACATCCTGCAGATTCTCAAGCATGGAAATATTTTGACCTCATCAACCCTACTTTTGCAGCTGATTCTCGTAATGTTAGACTTGGGTTGGCAAGTGACGGATTCAACCCTTTCAGGACAATGAGTATTGCACATAGTACATGGCCTGTGATAGTTATTCCCTATAACTTACCACCATGGGTGTGTATGAAGCAACCAAATATGATCTTGTCGTTGCTTATACTAGGTCCATCTAGCCCCGGAAATGATATTGATGTTTACTTAAGGCCCTTGATTGATGAATTAAAAGAGTTGTGAGAATTTGGGGTCGATACTTATGATGCTTCAAGGAAAACTTTATTTCAATTGCATGCATCCTTGCTTTGGACCATTAGTGATTTCCCGGGATATGCAATATTATCAGGCTGGAGTACGAAAGGGAAGTTGGCATGTCCTTCATGTCATAAAGATACGTGTAGCCAATACTTATCCAATGGTAGGAAGAATTGTTATATGGGTCATCGTCGATTCTTACCTTCGAATCATGGATTTCGAAAACAGAAACAATCTTTCGATGATACTGTAGAGATAGGAAAAGCTCCAAACCCACTTTCTGGGATTGATGTGTTGGACGAATTAGCAAATATTACATATACTTTTGGAAAGCAACAAGCACGAAAAAAACCTAGAAATGTGGAAAATGGTCAAATGCCATACAATTGGAAGAAGAAGAGTATATTCTTTGAATTGCCATATTGGGAGCATAATTTACTTAGGCATAATTTAGATGTGATGCATATTGAGAAGAATGTATGTGATAATATTCTTGGAACTTTACTGAATATTGAAGGAAAAATGAAGGATAGTTCAAAGGCACGTCTCGACTTGGAGAAAATGGGATTGAGACATGAACTCCACCCTAATTGGCATGAAGGAAATATCTGAGCTTATCTACCATCCGCATGTTACTTCTTGGATAAAAATGAAAAAGAGAAGTTCTGTAGTGTATTGAAGAATTTAAAGATTCCGGATGGTTATTCCTCTAATATTTCAAGGTGCGTGAAAGTTAAACAACACACGATATTTGGTCTGAAAAGTCACGATTCTCATGTCATACTACAACAATTTCTTCCCCTGGCAATTCGAAAATTATTGCCCAAACATGTAATAACTACTTTGATAGAATTGAGCACATTCTTGCGAGAATTGTGCTCGAAAGTTTGTAGGGTTGATGATTTAAAAAGTCTCGAGAAGCGTATTGTGGTAGTCCTCTGCCACATGGAGCGAATCTTTCCACCAGCATTTTTTGATTTTATGGTTCACTTGCCCATTCATTTGGCATCTGAAGCACTGTTGGGTGGTCCAGCCCAGTACCGATGGATGTATCCAATCGAAAGGTATAACCCTATAAATATGAAATTAATTTTTTATTATGAAATCATCTGATATTTCACTCATATAAGAATATTTTTTTCATTCAGATATTTGTTCACGTTAAAGTCATATATGCGCAATAGGGCTCAACCTGAAGGGTCCATTGCCGAAGGATACATTGCAGAAGAATGCCTCACATTCTGCTCGAGGCATTTACAAAATGTTGAAACAAGGTTAAATCGACCCCCAAGGAATCATGATGAAATTGTGCTTAGGGGTGCCTCAACATTCATACTAAGTGAGGTAGAATGGATGCAAGCACGTCGATACATCCTTTTCAACCACGAAATGGTCACGAGTTATCTAGAGTAAGTATCTTCAAACTTCATGAATTTTTTTTTTCATTATTATGCCTGCTACTTATTTGAGATCTTTACAAGCAGACAGCATATTGAGGTACTAAGTTTCTCAAATGCGCGCCCACATGATAGACAAAAAATGCACAACGAACAGTTCATTGATTGGTTTGAAGAACATGTAAGTTCAAACAACCCACATAAAATTATAGACCTTATTTTAAGAATTTAGAAGTGTCTTTAACCTTCTTGTGCACGTGAAACAGGTTGAAATGTTGCAAGAATCTAATACACCATTACCTGAAGGTCTTCATTTACTTGCAAAAGGTCCACACTCTGTAGCTCATAGGTTCACTAGTTATAATATTAATAGATATAAATTTCGAACCGTTGATAAAGAGAAGAGAGCTAAAACACAAAATAGTGGTGTTGCTGTCACAGCTATGATTATGAGCTACACAAGTGTAAAGGATAGACGACCCGTTACAGGGGAGGTAACTTATTATGGACAGTTAACGAACATAATTGAGTTGGCATATTCTCAAGACCTCAAGTTTATGTTGTTCAAATGTGACTGGTTTGATGTGATTACTCAAGGAAGAGGAATTAAAACTGATGAGTTGGGATTTACTCTTGTAAATTTCAAAAGATTGTTATTTCAATCCAAGCAAGTTACTGATGAGCCGTACGTGTTGGCATCTCAAGCTAAGCAGGTTTTCTATGTGGAGGATCCAACATAACCTAATTGGCATATTGTCATGAAGAATAAGTCTAGGGACTTATTTGATATGAGTAGTGAAGATGATGAGCTATTGGATAGTGAGGTATACGGAAACCACCGGGCAAATGACATTGTAGAGGATGATAATGATGTTGTTAATTGGGTGAGGGAAGATGTGGTTGGAGCCACCGTTGATGTTCCTCTCCGGTCACGTTTTGAACAAACTCATTCCAATGATTCCATGAGAGTTCATAATTTTACATTGGATGCAATTGAGTGAGTGATTTTTAAATTTCTTTGGGCACACACCTTGCCAACAAATTGTGGTTGAAGTTCTCTAATCTTAATTCAAATGTTGTTGCTTTTAGATAAATTCAATGTGCTTTAGGTTTTATTCATGTATGCGTCTTCATCTGGAGAGGCCTTGTTCTTGTTGTGGCAGCTTGAAGGTACTTTTTTATTAAGTGCCTAGTCTGTTCATGGCACATTTAATAAACGAGGTTGAATTTATTAAAATCAACGAATCTCACAATGAAGAGGGTTGCATTCCCCTATAGTATTACAATTTTGCCAATTTTTTGTTCATTCCATACTTCTAATTGCTTGTTATAACTGCATTCGCAGCAAGACCATAGTATATAATTTATCAACAGAGAATGTGCAGTAACTGCCCACCAGGATTATGTTGGGTTTTTTAGGTATGCCAGGGCTTACATCTTATGTTGGGTAAAGTTTCATGAAATCTGCTCTTCCAAGAAAGAAAAGGTATTATACTGCACATTTTTATCTTAGATCCTATATCTGACTAGTGATATTAAATAGCATATTCCTCAAACATTAATATATGGGCCCATGGAAAACTCAGGTTGATCTCTTGAAGAATAAATTTGGCTTCGATGAATTTGGCTTCGATCATGAGAGTGGACTTATAAATGAATCAGTGTAAAAATAAATAAAAGTTAGTGTATAGTTATAGGCTCATAGCCTTCAAAAAATTGAATCAATAATAACAAAGAGAAGGAGAATTGATATACAATTTGTATTGGGTTCATTGTCAACTGTTTGCATGGTCAGCAGTTTACGGATTTCACAGATGTGAAGACAACCGACCTAATCTCCTCATCCGAAAAGGGCGACTCGAGAGCACCTCTCTTAACCTCCAAAACCATGTCAAACTGAAGACCATCTAACTTTGGCCGGTTCACCCCATCACTCGAGTAGAGCTGTTTGTAGTAATTAACCGGTTGTAGCCCAATCTCTTCCTCCGAAGTAAATGAGTGTTCCCCAACTTCAACTTTTGAAATTCGATTCCGAGCCCTTCTACCATTCGCAAAATTGTGAAAGAACTTGGTATTCTCGTCCCCTTATGGAAGCTAATGAATCTTCAATTTCTGCCTCCAAATGGTCTCCTCTTGAAGACATTTCAGATTATAGTCGATGCGGAGTGCCATTCGAATATCCCTCTCCTCGTGCAAGCCCCTTTCTTCATCAAGACCATCAAAAGTCTTGATGTCGTGCAAGAGATGCTCGTTAGCCAAGGAAACATCGCAGAAGACATCCTTGTTCCACTTCTTAACTGCTCCTTAATTCTTTTAATCTTCGAAGCAAGGATATACGTAGCTGAGCCAACAATCCCCTCCTCCCACCACATAGGCATGAGATTGTAAAAATCTTCACTTCTGATGACGGGGACACCGACATCGTAAACATCGGATATGAACATTTTCGCGTGTACCTACGTCGGAAGAAGCGGAATGGAAATAAGAACTAGGCGTAAAGACGAAGTGGCGGGATTTAAAGATGAAATTTGGGTGAATTGGAGGAACATGATCATTTCGATCGATCGAGTTTCAATTTTGATCGATCGAACTATGTCGTCAGAAAACACTATTTCTGGAGTGACATATATATAATTCGATCGATCAAATTTTATATTCGATCGATCGAATTCCAGCGACGAATTTTTGATATATGTTTTTTCAATCGATCGAAGCCAAATTTATTCTTTATTTATGAATTCTGAAGTCATGAGAGTGGACTTATAAATGAATCAGTGTAAAAATAAATAAAAGTTAGTGTATAGTTATAGGCTCATAGCCTTTAAAAAATTGAATCAATAATAACAAAAGAGAAGGAGAATTGATATACAATTTGTATCGGGTTCATTGCCAACTGTTTGCATGGTCAACAGTTATATTTTATCTATGAATTTTGAAGTCATGAGAGTGGACTTATAAACGAATCAGTGTAAAAATAAATAAAAGTTAGTGTATAGTTATAGGCTCATAGCCTTCAAAAAATTGAATCAATAATAACAAAAGAGAAGGAGAATTGATATACAATTTGTATCGGGTTCATTGTCAACTGTTTGCATGGCCAACAGTTTACGGATTTCACAGATGTTAGAAATCTGCTAGTGGACTGAGATTGGCCCGAGAATATGCGGTTCATGTACCTACTACTAGCTAGTGGACTGAGGTTGCACCTAGAAAGTTCTATAATTGCTGCGCTGGAAGAAAAAAATGATGTGCTTGTAGCAGCTCTCTTTTATCAGATTCATTTGCATATGTTTTCAATCTATATTGTCTACATACTGTATATTGATTTATCGGCTGATGAACTGGACAGTCAAAATGATTTACTACTTGTCCCAACTTCCAAGCCAAATACTAAACTTCCATCATCGTTGGGTCATGAATTGAACTAGTGTCGTTGATCAACTACTTGTCACAACTTCCAAAAGTAGTATAAACAGCATAATAATATTAATTATTATCAACATAGAACCTATAGTGAAAATGATCAAACATGTGACATACTAGATCAAATGAACTCACATGCGACAGAAAATTTGACTTCAACTATTTGGGTAAGTGGCACAGCTGAAACACTAGTCAAATGACAAGTATTTACACTAACTACAAAGTCGTTGTTTTTATGTTGTTAGCTGTGTGTGTGAGTATATTATTATGAATTGAGGGTAGCAGATCTCTCCTTTAGGAGGATTTAATAAGTAATATTTGTTTGTGACCATATTGAGCTCACTAGTAAGAACTCACCATTTTGGTTTTGCTGCACAAGAACACACTGAAACCTACATTATTTGTGATTTAACCAACTGGTCTAAGCCTACTAATGCCTACTAATTACCTGCCCCTCAAACTCCTGAACATCAAACTAATATGCACCATAACATCATCTATAGTTAAAATGGTGTTCTACCAAACCCAGTTGGTAACTTTTTCACCCAAGCCCGCTGATCACTTATATCATCACACCAAGAGATAATTCCAGACTGCATGATCTAGATAGACCTTGCCTTGTTTCAGTTTAAAGTTGCTAATTTTCAACTTTCATAAATTCGAAGTTGCCCGACAAATTGACAGATTGAAGGCTCAAAAAATGTAAAATGCATCACTTACAAAATCTATTAAATCTTATAATAATGTCAAAGTCTTGCAAGGGCCTGGCAATGGAACTCATAAAGTGCCTCAGTGAAACTGATTGTGTTAAGGTCCCAACTCTTTTCTCTTCTCATCTCCTTAACTCTACATGCTTATTCTTGATGATATATATATACATATATACTAATAAAAAAAAACTCATCTTCTGGTTAGGTTAATCTGCAATAATCCATTGGTTCAATCAGCGGATTCAATTATTCACTACTTGGGGTCCCTGCCCCTGTATTAACTAATCAAAATGGGACTCCATATAGGGAAGGGGGCAAACAAAAGCTCTCTCGATGCAGATAAAGGTGTGAAACAATTGCTAACACTATTTTTTTATTATTATGGAAAATGAGATATTGCATTAAACTGAATTTGAAAACACAAGAGACATAATCTGAGTGGGTAAAGAATCTCCCCAAGTAATGGCGCCCTTATATTATCCCTTGACTTGACAATTGCATTGATTGATAGAGACAATTTTTTTCTATTTAAGAGGCCGGACAATGGGGCGAAATTGCAAGTTTTTTATATTATTTTTCTAGGTCTTTCTGTTATTTTGTTATTGCTAAGTTGGGTCAGACTTCAGGTCAACTGGAGGTTTTATTTGTCTTTTTATATTGGACTGCTATATATGAAAGCAAGGTAGAAAATGTGGGGAGATCTGGTATTAACTTTTTTTATACATAAGTAACATAATTATCTCATCAGTATTAAAAAGTATATTAGTTATACTAATCCCTGCTCCTATTTACGTTGTTAACCTTTTGTTTGGTTCTGGGGTAGCAGTAATTTTACTAGTCTATTTACATTGTTAACCTTTTTTTTAGGTGCAAATTGCTTCCTCTCTTTGTTTATAATGTTAGCATTTTTTAGCTGGAAGTTCCATCTATAAGAAATAGTCATTAGTAGCTCATTTTTCTGCAATCACTTTTGATTAATTTGACTAGCCTTGGTTTTTCTTCAGCTGCATCAGTTGATGCCATCTGTAATTACTTGCCTTGTTGCCAAAAGGTTGGGGCATAGATTTGCAGACAACCACTGGGAGCTCAGAGATTTCACTGCAAACCTGGTCGCTTCAATATGCAAAAAGTAAGGCCCTTCAATTCTAATGCTTACATTTAATTCATTTCTTTACACTCTGAAATTAGCTCGTAATTTCATTTTGAATACCATAGTAACTGGAATATCTGTATGCCATACTTGGATCACACACAAATTAGGCTTCTCTGCCATGCCATAAAACTATGAATGTTGCATACTATATAGTATATGCTTGGATTTTTATTTTATTTTATTTTTGTCAGGCTGGGGGGTGGGGGGGGGGGGGGAGACTATATTTAGTAGGGGTGGCAATGGACCACGCTAGGCTAAGCCCGAGCCCATGGCAGGTTTTGATCCCAACCCTAGCCCACAATAAATTTCCAAAGCCCAGCCTGGCCTGACCATTTATTAGTAAATTATTTATTGATTTACAAACATTAACCATATATTTAAAAAATTTAAAAATTGATACAATGCAAATATCTAATAAGAAGCTAATATCTATTTCCAAGTAAGTCTAAAGCTTAAAAATAGAAAATCTATTGTTCTGTAAGGGTTCTCTTTATGTATAATATATTGATTATGTTTTTAATTAACTTCTGATGATATGGTTACCGCATTAGTGTTCTGATAGTAAATGAGTTGATGCAGATCTGATGGTTTTAGTCATGTAAATTGAACCTTTACCACTGGTCAATGAATCGGTTTGATGATGGTTTTAGTCTTGTAGAAGCTGGTAGCACACCAAAGTGGGAGACAAGTCCATAAATTAACAGATGCGATTATCGTGATGTAAAAGTCCAAACCCTCAAACCCCACACGTAGGGAGTTTCTTTAGTTACATAGTCTAGTTGGAATTCTTTATTACAAATTAAACAATATGGTGTGGCCCACTAGACTATGGTGAATAAATATAGTGTGCTCTCAGTGGCATCTCTAAATCCCAAATTGAGAATAACTCCACTAAAACGATGAAACTACACATGAAACGCCTACTTCAAATCATAAATCAACTTGGCAAGTACACAACTTTCCCTATCTCCCCCTAAAGTAGAAAGTCGGGCGGAGGATCTATACATACATTTACATTGTCATATATTTGCATACCTTCATCATCGTAATAATCCAAATTATACCAGCTTATTTGTTTACGATTTAAGCATACCGCTGGAGAGTTTTAAATGTTTGAATCATGTCCATTAAGATTAGCATTCTAAAATCCAGTTGATACTTGAGTAGGAAAATAAATAAAACCAATATGCAAATCAAGATAGTATTGTTGCAGCAATTTCAAAAGAAAGTTGCAATTTTTTTGGTGCTTAAATGTCGGTCAGGAGCCATTATCCCATGTCAAAATCTGAATTTAAATTTTGCAGAAAGCCCCACATACCAGTTGTTTGGCTGCAACATTAAGGAATTCAGACAGACGTGGATGCAAATTCGCAGGAGAAACCTGTCCATATAGCATCACAAAGAATTGTTAAGCCATAAACACTAAAGGCATGAACTTTTTCAAAGTTCCAAACAGGAAATTTTTCAACTCACTCTTGCAAGGTCTCCAAGAAGTGCAAGGGCACTTTGCTGAATATCAACAATATCATCCACACAACATTGCAAAAGTAAGTCTCTCAAATTACTTTGTGCAACCTACAAAAGAAGATTCATCAATGTATAGGAGCACATATTTCTGATCATGTGGAAGTAACAATATATCACTGATGAATATATATATGTTCTGTAAATAGACACACCTGAAACATCCCTCTAGCATAGATGTATATATTTTTGGTTATGTTAATGCTTTTGATCTAGGGTTTGCTTAAATGTACAACTAATAATATGAAAATTGAGTTTTTTTGCATGCATTTGGCATTGCAGAGCTTCATTAAATTTCATTAATATTGGATGGGCTATATGAAAGTGCTCTGAGCCTTGGACATTTATCTCTGACTCCATGTGCTGCTACATTACAACAGGAAAATTCAGGAAGAAGGGTTGGATATACAAACAACTAGAAATGCAGACCACTTTGGTGCGGTTGTTCATCATCTTTCTTTAACTCGCAACAAGCATTGTCTCATGGCTTACATGTGAGCACAAAAGTTTTAATATCTCATTTTTCCATTAATGAATTCTTAGTACTGATAAAGTAGAGTGCTGCCTTCTGACAGGTGAGGCTGATAAAGTATAGTGCTTCCTTATTTGACAACTTGCCCATGGATAATTTGGAAGAGCGGACTAAACGAGGTCCAACCATTTGCAAGTATCTGAATGGTTTGGAAGACGGTGTTAAAATAGATGTTGGCATCGATATCAATTTTTGTCAACCAACAGAAAATTCTACTTTATTAGCAAATTTTTGTGGTACATTAGCAAGGGATGGAAGCATATTGCGTATTGATAAAAAGTCTTGGCGTACGGTGGATAAAAAGTCGAAAGCACATGTATGGGACACAATTTTGGTAAGATTTGTAATTTAATATTTACTTTTTTAACACGTAAGGGAGTAAAATAATTATAATATAAGTTTTACCCTATCTATGCAGACAAGATTTGAAATTGATAAGAGCCTACGAGGCTATGTAATGAAGTCAGTCGAAAAAAAATAGAGAGACCATAAGTCTCGTTTGAAGACCAAGTACTACAAAAAACATGCAATTGATGGTATTCGAATGCCACCTTGCCCTCCTAATGTACATTAGAAGCAATGGGAAACCCTCGTTCACTATTGGCGATCAAAAGATGGAAAGGTAAATTTTAATTATGTAATATTTTAACTAGAAAAAATAAGTATTACAATCTCATTATCAATCAACTTTGTAATATAGCAAATAAGCAGAAGAAATAAGGATATTCGAAAATGCCAGATTCTACCTTATACATCTGGCTCAAAAAGCTTTGCTAGAATTCGCTATGAGGAGGTATGCATTTTATTTAATGTATTCACTTTTAATTAGTTGCATGTTGTTTATTATATTATTTAAGTGTGCACCAAAGTGACTGACTATTTTTTTGACACAGCGAATGAAGAGTGAGACACAGACTACGCCTAGCCGAGTAGATGTGTTTATGAAGACGCATTCCCGTAAAGATGACAAGCCTGTCAATGCTGAGGCTGAGACCAAGATGGTAAATTTACCAATCTTCTTGCTAATATTGTGTGTTTAAATTATAAACTTTTGATAATTATAAGTGGGCTAAAATTTAAATAGAAGCTACTATGTAAGCAATGATGCAAGACTTTATACAAAACCCACCTGTGAGCTCTGATGGTTCAACATCCCAAATGGATGTGTATACTTACGCGATGGGAGATGAGAAAGCTGGTCATGTCCGGGGCCTTGGATTAGGGCCTACCCCATCGAGTTATTTTCAATTAAGCTCCAGCTATCGTGGGTTACAGAGTGAGCTCACTACAATGAAGGGGCAAGTGCAAGAAGTCCAGACCCATCTAGCTGAAAAAACAGTCATGATGGACGCCCAAATAGAGAAAAAAGTAGTAGAAAGAACGGCCATATTGGAGGCCCAAATGTAAGAAAAGTTGGAAGAAAAAACTGCTGCAATGGAGGCCAAGATGCAAGAATTTATGAAGCTGATGCAAATTTTAACACAGGTATATGTAACTATTCTTTATTTATTTTTTGTTGTATTTATTCATTCATTTTTTAAATAAAGCAACTACCTTCTTTTAATTTGCATGATTTTTATAGTCAATTGTTAAGTAGATGAAGTTTTTTTTTTAAAATTTTGCAGGCTAGCAGCAACAGAGACAATGTATAAACAAAGCGAATAGTTAAAATTTTGGTAAATTTTCGATCAAATTTACGATAAAAACTTTCAGTCAAATTTCTAGTAGCATTTGGTCTATGGAAATTATCCTTCCATAACATTGATCTGAAGGGCTGAGTGTTGACTCTCTCTTTGACTTTCTTGTCTTTTAGAAGAAGAAAGAAGAAGAACCTGTTAAATCACATTTTTTTAAAAGAGGAAATAGTTGCCTATACTTGCTGAATGTTACCTGTTAAATAACATTGATCTGAAAGACCTACAAAAACATTTATGTTAAGAGTTAGTCTACAATGGGTGTCTACCGATCATGTGCATTAAAGCAGTCCACACATCTATGTGACTGCATGACGTGCACGAACTTCCATGCATTAAAAGTCCGTGCATGTTGTGCAGTAACACAGATGTGTGGTGCTGTGCCCACCTATTATTGCTATTATGATGTTTGTCATTGTGCACGGGCTGGCTTTGCAAAGAGGATGCTCCGAGGCAACTAGGGTGGTATTGAACCAGGCCAGCCCATTGTCCTGGCCTACCAAGGGCCAGCTTTGGGCCAGGTTGGGCATGATTCATAGGATCGCATGGTAAGCGGTCAAGCTCAGGCCTCTTGTAATTGGCCCATTGGAGGACCTTACTATTAGTTTAAATAATTGTTAGGTATATACATATGGATTACATAGTTAATAAATCTTGTCAGGGACTCGAGATACGATTTGAATACATTTTAAGTGTACTCTCCACTATTATTAGACCCAAGAGCTTTAATAGACTTGCCAAACCGAGTTTGAACCAAGTTATCAAAGTTATAGCTCATAGTATTGGGAGCTACTGTGGTGCCCAAAAAATCACGGTCATTGAGGGATTTGAACTTTCCAATCTATACATTCTATAATCGATATTAGAGATCTCTAATTGGATGGTTCCAATTCTTTGATATATGTCACGTTGTATAAATGGGTGCCCTTTCATGGAAATATATATCTGTCAAGCGGTCACAGGAGTCAGTCTCATTATTCAGGCATTTTTTTTTTGTATTCTTTGAATATTGGCCTCTGTCTTCTGTAGTGAGTTTAAATCCACAAGGTTAGTGTCTATCCAAATGTGAGTTTGTGCTTGTGCTTCTTGGAGAATCATCCGCCTCGATGCCAATAGTCTTGGAAAAATATCCATCTTGGATGGAAATTTGCTGCTTTACAAATATTTTCTCTTGCAATGTTCAGTTATATCTCCTTCATTAACTAAAAGTTGATGCCATTTTTGCTTTGGATTTTTGAACTAATCTAGTACCTCTTTGTTTCACAGCCCGTGCGAGATCACTTCAAAAATAACAAAGAAGCCAAAGAACTATTGAAATGAATGCTCCTTCAAATCAGTTCTGATCTCTATTTAATTTATCCTTTTGCTGGGTGGCCTTCCCATTTCAGTTTATTGTTTTTCCGGGAATCAAGAATCAAAATGACTGACCAGAGTTGAAGAAGCAAAAAATTTCTTAGCTATAACGAAATGAATTACGATTTCATTGCAACAAATTATTTGCCTTGTGTTGATTTCATTGCAACAAATTAAAGTGGAGCAAATTAAATCATTATTGTTAGATGACACATGGTACGAACTACCATTTTCAAACCTCTTTCGAGAGAAGATCTACACTTTTTATGAACCATTGTAAATCTTATCCTTTTTTAGGATAGAAGGCGAGGACCCGCCAACATTGAGCTGATTCATTATCGAAAAAAATAAAAACATTCATGCATGCATCTGATTTCTCACAACTTTCCTTTAGATCTCTTAGTCTTTCCTTTCTTCTATTGTTGCATGTATTATAGTTATCCTTCCTACATAGTTACTTCAAGCCTCCTTTGGATTGCCCATACCATCTCAAGTCTCAACAACATTATTGTGATCCTCTTTTTAAGGGTACTATCTAAAATTCTGATTTTAGATTCGTCCGATCAATAATGGCCACAAAATGAGACCGATTGACCTTGCAACTTTATATTATTATATATAATAATATCCATTAATTATTATATATAACAGGATGGGCTAGGTTTTGAGTTTCTAGTAGAAGCCCGACCCTGATTAATTTAGGTTGGATCATGCTAATTAGCTTGGTCCGGGTCCCAAGCCAGGCTTATACCTAGGGTTCTCTATGGGTCAAACATTATCGATAATGTCCAAACCCTCAAACTATCTTTCGTATATATCCGGAATCAGTTCCTACACACACTTATATCTTAGCTAGATTTAAGTGGAACTCACTCCATAGATCATGGAATGAATGTTAGAAGGCACATCTTTATCCATCTGATTTTAAGTGTTTTATAATAGGCATCAACTCTTTATACTTCTCCTTCAGAGTTGGTATTCGGTATCTGATGGTGGTGATCAGGTCAATCTCCCTCTGCCATTCTTGGGAAAAGCATGTATATTTTTTTGTGTAAGGTCAAAGCATACTTCACTAATTTGTGTGCTCATAAATAGTTGTGCGCCTCCCAAGGCTTGACTAAGTGGCCAGGGGGAGATTGACCCAGGCACCACCGACAGTACTTGGGTCAAGTTCCTATTACCAACTCTTTCTTTTATGGCCTTTTTTCTTATTAAACTCAGTTGCAATCATTCAACTAGAACTCCAACGGATCTCTTGTGAGTTGTGATAACAAATTTAGGACATACAAAATGTTTTTCTATTTTGCAGGCTTACCGAATTACCCGATGATTCAAATGTGTGACTAATTTACTGTATGACTTTTAGAACCCAATTATGTTAATAGAGATTAGGGGGGTCAAGAATTGCCACCATTTATGATTTTTGTATACATTTGGAGGGTATGGATATTGAACACAACATCTACTTAGAGATGGCTAAACTCCTAAATTTTGCATGCCAAAAGTTTTTATCGTCTTTCATTTTCTTTTACTTTGTCTAAAATCTTGTTTTTATAGTTCTTTTCCTTTCTGGATTTGAATAATAATAATAATAATAATAATAATAATAATAAGTTATGGCTTTTAAAAGCCTAGCTGCGAGAACCTCGGGTCTATCTGAGCCAATCAGATTAGGCTAGTAATCGCCTCGTTTAATTGCAATTAGCTTTGATAATATTTATAATTTTGTGTGTTTGGTTGCAGGATCAATTGGGAAGGAATGTGCAGATGTGTAGCGAATGCCATTGTTCAATTTTGAATTGTGGATTCCCTCTGGTTGAAGTTTTAAAACAGTTTTGTTTGTTTTTAGTATCTTAATTTCTATTGCAACTAAAGTGTTTTTTTCGTAGATGGTGTATAAGATTTAATTACTTTTAAGAATTACTTTAAATTATAGGGATCGTTTGAAACTTTTGAGCTTTGCACTCACAAAGTAGGCTTTGTATTTTTTTGAGACTTATGTCATGGATGGAAATACCATCTTTGCTATCTGATTGATTGAAAGCCATCATCTAAATTTCTTAAGAAGAAAAATATTGGTTGTGTTTGGGTTAGCTCTTATAAGCGCAGAAGCAGCTCTCTGTCAGAGTAGATAAACTTTGCTCTCGCAGATAACAAACAAAGAGCAGTTTTATCACTTAAAACAGCTTTCCATTAGAGCAAATGGGGCGAGGAGTTGTGTTACCAAATATGAAACAACTCTCTGTTGGAGCCAAAGAATAAAAGAGCTACATTACCAACTGGGGCAAGGAGCAAATTTCAGTTTTCGCGGCGTTTTGAAAGTGCCGCGATTGTAGTACTATTAGTGGCGTTTATGACCTATTAGAGGCATTTATGAAATGCCGCCCTGCATACCTATTGAGGCGTTTATCATACCTATCGCGGCGTTTATCAGAAGAAAAGTCGGCGTTTTGGAAGTGCTGCGGGTAGGACTATTAGCGGCGTTTATAAAACGTCGGGCCATGAATTTATCGCGGCGTTTATCAAAAGAAATGCTGGCATTTGTTTAGTGCCGCAATTACGAACATATTTGCGGAGTTTTGAAAGTGCCGCAATTGCGAAACTATTAACGGCGTTTCTGAAACGCCGCTAACAACGCCCCCAATACTTTTCCCGACATTTCAATTGTAGGCGTTTGTGGAAAACGCCACTATTGAATCTGCGACGCTTTATTAGGCTTTCGCGGCGTTTTATAAACGCCGCCAAAAGTCAATTTTTTTGTAGTGAGTCGTGTGACATAGCTTATTCCTTTTTAATCATGCATATGCCCTATCGTAATTTTTCTATGTAATGCATGTCATATGATGGAAGGTCTTTCCTGACTAAACGAGCTAGTTCATACGCCTTACATACTTGTGACCATAATATAATAATTAAAATTTAAACATAACAAATATTTCATACGTAATTTTGGAAAAACTTTTATAGGCCGTTAGATTGCTTATAGAGCAATTGGGTCTTCTGTTTTTAAAGTTTTCTAAGATTTGTATAGTTTCTGTGTCAGGACTTTTTTCTAGTTTAACTCAAAAGCGGGTTAATGAGGCGGTCAAATAAGCCCTTTAACCTAGTTGTACAATGATTCATACCCATGCCTAATTTTTTTAAACTTTCGAGCCTCGAAACATTCCTCCAAATTTTAGTGACACTCTTCTGATCCGATATATTATATTATATCATTATCATGATCGTTTTTAAAGTTGGTCCTATGGGCCAGTTGGGCCTTGAATTCTCAAAAGTTAAGGGTCGAAGGTAACCCATGGTGTTATTCCATGTGGCACCTAGGGATGCTAACAAAACAATTAGACTTCGAACCATTCATAATCTAATATGAACCATTAGATGGTCAGACAATAAAATTTCATCTAAGGTTTGGTCTTTTGTCCCGACCCTGATTCGACTTCTAGCACACTAGATCTTCCAGTCAACATTTTACAAGATCTAGGAGTTACGTGCACACTTTGGGTGCCTACCATGTGGCGATCGGGTTGAACGGACCTAAACTATCAGATACTTAAAAAAGATAATTTTGCGGTGTTAGGTCTTTGAGCCTAATTTATTTCGGCCTCTAAAGCCTCAGATCTAAGGGTTAATCTTTTCGTGATCGATGGTATCTATATAGTGTTTCCATTTCTTGATTTTTGTATCGATTTCTCTGATTCTGAACCGTTAGATATCTCAAGAATTTTAATTTGGGGAGACGGTCCATGTTTGTACCATTTCTTGGGTCGGGCCTACAAGGTCCAACTTTGAATCTCGTTTGTTTGAATCCAGTGGTGTTAAGGGGTGGTTGCACCAAACCATATCATGTAAGTTCTCCAATGCACCCAACTATAATGGTTGGCACATGCAAGCTATCACCGGCATTGTCGGCATTTGGTTGGGCCGATCCCCGGATTTCATTTTATCCCGGCTCGGAGAGATTTTATATTTTTAAACCAAATAAGGTAGGGGCTCTTGTGAGCTTCTCCCTCTAATTTCTCTATCTATTCTCTCTCTAAATTTTTCAATCAAAGGTTGGCCCTCTCTTTCTTTCTCTCTCAAAATTTCTCAGTTAAAGGTTGGGCCCATGGGTCAAAATATCGGATTACCGATATGTATCGTCCGAGCTCCAAAACGATACGTATCGGTATCGATTGGTATCGGATGATACATTGATACATATTGAATGTATCGAACGATACATTCAATGTATCGAACGATATATTCAATGTATCGTTTGATACCAATGCCAATATGTATCGGTATCAGCCAAAATTTTGATCCATGGTTGGGCCTCTCATTCTTTCTCTCTCTAAATTTCTCAGTTAAAAGTTGGGCCTCTCATTCTTTCTCTCTCTAAATTTCTCAGTCAAAGGTTGGGCCTCTCTTTCTTTCTCTCTCTAAATTTCTCAGTCAAAGTTTGAGCCTCTCTTTTAAACACCTTAAGTTTCTCTCACTAAAATCATGGGTCTCTTTACTTAAAACCGTGAGTTTCTCTCTCTAAGACCAAGGGTCTTCTCACTGCTAAAAACCTTGGGTTTCTCTCTCCAAATCCTATGTTATATATTTATCTATATAAACATAAAACAATATTATATATCTATCTATTTATCTATATATTTATATATATATACAATTTTTCCTTTTATTTTTGGTTTATGAGTCTCTGTTAAAGAAATGTTAGTGCCAAGGAGGAGAAGAGGATGAAAGGAGCCTGGCTCCTGGTAATCATATTTGTAAATCTGGGTCTTCTCTCCATTCTCTCTCTAAATTCTATGTGAGAAAATCGTGGGTCTTTTCTCTGTTAAAACCATGAGTTTTCTCTCTCTAAAACCATGGGTATTTCTCTATCCAAATTTCTCTTGTAATCTTAGGTTGGGCATTCCCACACTTTCTCTAAATTTCTTCTCTTAGGTCGGGTTTTCTCTCACTATAAGTCTCTAGTTTAGCTTTCTCAGGTTCGTTCTTCAATTTCTGTAACAGGGTTTTAAAATGGAGAAGAGAAAGGTCCCTGTAGCTCTCTCTCTCTACTGTAAACACATATATATGTAATATAAAACCTTATATATAACTATTATATATCTATATATATAAAACATCAACTATTATATACCTATATATAGAATTTCTGTTATTATATATCTATGCATAAAATTTTCATCCCTTTTTTTTCCTTTGTTTTTTTTTATATCTCTGTTACGTACTGAGACGTGTGAAGAAGAGGGAGGGGATCTTATTTGGTGTATTCTTATACACACCCATAAACGTGTAGCTATAAGTATTATTATATTTAGGATACTTGTATATTATAAAGAGATATTTAATTATTTAATTAATTAATTATTTTTTCTTCTTCTTCTTCAAAATTAAAATAGCCATTAATGGAGTAAGGAAATAAAATACATTTTTCTTTTATTTTCAAAAGAGAAACTGAATATGTTAAGATTGATCGAGGGGCATGCACCTGTTAGAGTGTGTATATGATTTTCGGGGTGATTATGATCGATTCGGCGATGCAACAACCTACGCGTCGATTCGGCGATGCGGGCGATGCAGCAGCCTACGTGTCTTCGGCAATGCGGTTTCGGTGGTGCACTCGGGGATGTAGTTCCGTGGATGATTCGACGTAAGGGACGTAGGGAGCGGTGTATGGGATGACAATTTTTGTGAGTCTAGATGAGGAGAAGGGGATAGCAACCGGGAGAAAGTAGGTGGCAGCAATGGCTGTGTCGGGCTTTGTTCTTGAAGAGAGAAGGAGACGAGAGAGGTTGAGAGAAGGAGACGAGAGAGGTTGAAGATATCCCTCAGTTTATCTTGCATACGGGATTTAATAGGTGAAGTTGAACGAGGAAGGGCATCATTAAGCAAGCGATCTAGCACAAAAGGCAACCACTATATCTATAAATTTAGTATATACCTTAATATATACACATATTTATATAATATATAAATATAGAAGAGAGGGAATAGGGGTTGCCTTAGTCTACCGTCGGTGCCAACTAAGGTGGCTAGATCCTAAAAACAGAATTAACTTTCTTTCTATTGTGGTGTAGGCTGGGATAGTGTGTGGAGCATGCACACGGAGTTCGGTGCTTCACTGCATCTCACACCATCGAATGACCCTCTTAGGATCCAAGTCATAACAAAAGGGTTGGGGGTTTGGTCAAGTCCAACTAGTTGAACTCTAAATGTAGTTCAACCAATTTTCAAACCATTAGATGCAAGGGAATCTTGACTTTTATCTTTATCGGTTTGCATTCACTTTTGGAAACAGAGCATCCAATAGTCTCAAACATTGGTTGAACCACATTTAGAGGAGTCCAACTAGTTGGACCCGACCAAAGCCCGAAAGGGTTAGGGTTGTTAGAGCAACTCCAATGGTCTATCTTAAAACTACCATGGACAGCCTAAGGGCTAGTTTTGGGATACACGTTTGCTCTTGACCGCTCCAATAGCCATCCCAAATTTAATATAAATATAAGAAACTAACTTAGTATCCTACATACCAAACTGGTATCCTATTTAAAAAAAATACTATATTTTAATTTATTAAAACTTTTTTAAAAAAATTTTATTTGTAAATGAACAAACTCTCCAACAGCTAGTAGATTTGAAAATATGTATTAAAATAATAAATTTAGAATACATGACTGGAGTGCACCATATCCTAAAGTTTTATTTTACAAATTTGGTATCTCAAATTTGCCACATAAGGTGAAAAATGGGATAGACCATTAGAAATGCTCTAACCATCTTAGTCCATTAAGATATTTTTCTAATTTTCCAAACTTTAATTTTGCTTTAGTATTATGCCACATGGCATGCATCTAAAATCAATGTAAGTAGCCCAAGTGGCAGTCAGTGAGGGGGCCATACCGACCCAGAGATTGTAGCAAGTTGATGACTAGCACAAGCTCCCAAAGTCACGATCTATTTCTTTATGATCTAACCATTTGATAGTATGCTCATGGTCTAGATCTTTGTTGTGTGTAAGATTGAGACGAAAAACAATCTCTATCATTTTATTCAAAGCAGTCAATTGTTTTTTTTTTTCCTCTGCATTGGTTGCCTTAGAGATTTGGCAAGTACGAATATAATAAAAAAGGGTTGCAAGCTTTAACTAAGGCTGTGTTTGGGATTATGCAGTCTGTTTAGAAGAAAAGATTTAAATTGCTCTTTTAAAGCAATCAAATTCAGCTCTTTCACTCTCTGGGAGAGGTAAGAGCACTTACAATCAAACACGGTCCCATATTAAAAATGCTCTGCGCCCGAGCAAAGAAGTGGTCGTTGCCTCCAAAGAGCAGCCCCAAACACAGCTAAGCCACTCTACAAAGTATCACCCGGTCATATATTTTTGTGCTCAGTACACTTCGAGGCAGACAACTACCAGAGCCACCAGACCTCTACACAAATATTTTTTTTTGAGTACCAGTGTCTACAGCCGAAGATTCTACATTTGCAACCAGGGTTTTGGCTATTAAAATCGTTGACTGGATTGAATCATATGATCAAGATTTTTTTTATCCCAATATCTCACGTAATAGATCTTGAGATCATGGCTCACCTATCAGACGGCTAGATGTTGATTCCACGTAGAACACATCCTCAAAAGTGCCCCCAAGAACCCTTGTCATGGTAAGTTCACAATCACGATCACTATTTGGAGATGTGTTGCATGTGAAGTCAAAATATAACTGTCTGATAGGTGCGTCATTATCTCAAGATATGTTGGACGAAAGAATAGAACGAAAATCAAGCTTGATCATCATATTCATGGCAGTCAACGGTTTTAATGAGCAAAACAGGTACCCTTATTTTTTATTCCTTAAAAGAGTAAATTTTTGTTTAAAAAAAATAAGAAAGCAAAGAGTTATTTCATTACAAAACGCCAAACCAGCATGAAAATTGTTCCGCTGTCAAACTTCATAGCATCTTTGACGGTTTGACCACCACGGTAATTAAGGTAGAACAATTACACAATTTAACCCGAGCATTGTGTCGTAAACGAACCAGCCAGGCCCAAATCCAAGAGTAATTCGGGCCCCACCGTACACGCAATTGGAACACTTTGTGCCGGCTTTTGCTTATAGAGCAGCAGCGTCTAGTTAGTAGCTCTATGCCTCAAAATCAGATGGCTGCCGTTAACCCAATTCCCATCTCTCTAACCGTCACCCTTTTATGTGTACTTTTACTGATGAACAGCAGCAACATCACATGCCGTCAATTCGAGATAAAAGAGGCGACCATCGACGACATCCATCTAGCATTCAAAGAAAACAAGCTCACATCCAGAAAACTCGTCCAATTCTACCTCCATGAGATTCTAACCCTCAACCTCTTGGTCCACGCGGTGATCGAGGTGAACCCTGACGCCCTCTCTCAGGCTGACAAGGCCGACAGAGAAAGGAGTGAGAAAGGGGTTCGCGGAGGACTTCATGGGATCCCGGTTCTTCTCAAGGATAACATTGCAACCGCCGACCGGCTCAACACAACCGCCGGTTCGCTTGCTCTCCTCGGTTCTGTCGTCCCTCGCGACGCTGGTGTTGTGGAGAAGCTGAGGAGAGCAGGGGCTGTCATCTTGGGCAAAGCGAGCATGAGCGAATGGGCTGCCTTTCGTTCCCTTTCTGCCCCTAGCGGATGGTCAGCCCGAGGAGGTCAAGGCAAAGTAAGTGGGCGGTTGAAGGGGTATAATTGTCTTTTTCACTCATTTATATCATCGGTAAAATCATAAAAATTAATTTTATGAAGTTTCGGCTTTCAGCATATTATATTATATTATAATATAATATAATATAATATAATATAATATAATATAGACGGAGGCTCTTTCACGTTTTCACCTTTACCCAAACTAACCAGCTCCAAGCCTAAGCGACCCTAAGGATAGCAAAAAGTCTAAATTACCCCCTTTCTTTAACGCACAAAAACATCATCTTCTTCCTCATTTTAATCTGGTACAGTTTTTAAAAGTCAGAGGTGGCGAAGGTGACTGCGTCTTCTCCTCAATCCAAACTATTCCGATCAGCTATTTGGATCGACCCAGATACACATTTTTCATTAGAGACTGTAGCAGATTAGAATGAGGAAGAAGAGGATACACCTATATAATTTAAAATTTTAAATATTTACATTTTTCTATATTTACGCGATGTGAAACGAGATCTATGTCATCAGATTTGAAGACTACAATATAAAATCGATAATTCTAAAGATAGATATGAGAAAAAGGGGATATCGACTCTGTACACAGTCGGTACCGATCATTTTAAGAGTCGTCATCGATTCTGTACAAAGTCGTCATTGGCTCTATACAGAGTCGCCATCGATTATATTAAAAAAAAAAAAAAAATTTATGTAATCGATGACGATTCTCGAGATTGAGTCGATGACTTCATCGAAGTCGATTATAAAAAAAAAAAAAAAAAAAAAATTAAAATTTTTTTTTTTAATTATTTTTTTTTATGTAATCGATAACGATTTTGTACCGAGTCGATGCCGATTCTGTACTGAGTCGTTATCTTTTTTTTTATTTTTTTATTTTTTATTTTTTATTTTTTTTAGTAGTGTGATTTCGATCTGCATGTAATCGTCATCGATTACATAATTTTTATTTTTTATTTTTTATTTTTTATATAATCGATGGCGACTCTGTATATAGTCGATGGCGACTCTGTATATAGTCGATGACGACTCTGTACAGAGTCGATGACAACTCTTAAAATGATCGGTACCGACTATGTACATAATCGATATCGACTGTGTACAGAGTCGATATCGCATTTTTCTCATATCTATCTTTGGAACTATCGATTTTATATTGTCGCCTTCAAATCAGACGGCGTATTTGGGTCGATCCAAATAGCAACTCAGAATAGTTTGGATCGGAATAAATCCCGTTTCACATCGCATAAACATAGAAAAATGCAAATATTTAAAATTTTAAATTATATAGGTGTATCATCTTCTTCCTTATTCTAATCTGCTACAGTCTCTGACGAAAAAGGTGTATCTGGGTCGATCCAAATAGCAGATCGGAATAGTTTGGATTGAGGAGAAGACGCCATTACCTTTGCCACCTCTGACTTTTAAAAACTGTACCAGACTAAAATGAAGAAGAAGATGATGTTTTTGTGCGTTAAAGAAAGGGGGTAATTTGGGTATTTTGCTAACCTAAGGGTCGGCTAGGCTTGGAGCTGGTTGGTTTGGGTAAAAGTGAAACTATAGGGCTTCTGACGTAAAAGGCGTATCTGACAGGGCCGGTCAGGTAAATTTCCCCTAGATAAACAACACACGCGTCATCGTCTTCTTCTCGATCATTCGTACACGCCAAGGTTAGCGGAAAACCACCAGGTGGTCGCAACTATCATTGGAAATCGTCTGAACACTTATTTTCCTCCTCCTCCAGCCAACTCTAAATCACAAGACTATGGAAACCACTATCGGATGGCCACTAACCTCTCTTCTTCCTTTTCTCCATTCATTCCTAACTAACTAAGCCACGGAAACCACCATCCCACGGCCATTAATCTCTCGTCTTCCTTTTTTTGGGTTAACTATTGTCTTTGACATCTTGGTGATTCCTTTTTGAATGTCTGTAAAGTGTCTCGTTGAGAACCCACCGAGAGGTATTACAATTCATCCATAGCTATCCACCCATAGTGTTCAGGACAATATGATATTTCTCAAGCCCCCGGGAAACTTAAAATCTTTTCCCTTTAGCGGAACTGCTGCCGAGAGGTATTAAAACGCCTCGTTAGCTATACGCCGATAGATAAAGGGGTGCATAACTTACTATGTGCACTACAAATTGTTAGGGTTTGCATCTGAAAAAAAATAACAAAAACCTTTAAAATACATTTACACCGATAAAGTGGGGTGAATAAGGGTACCCTAAAGATTTATAGTTAAAATTGCCAAACGACCATTCTCCCTATTAAGCATAGAGTAGCATTTGTGTCACATGACATTTAGTAGAAGCGTATTTTAGTAATTTTAAGGGCAATGGTCAGGTCCTACCTATTTTAGTAATTTTAAGGGCAATGGTCAGGTCCTACTAGGTAGAACTAGATTTCCAGTCCTACCCCATCCGGTGCCCTTGGAAATAGGAGAATCTTGACTTTCTTGGTTTTCACTTTCTATAGCACGATGTGCAGTCAAGATTCTCCTATTTCCAAGGGTTGCAGATGGAGTAGAATTGACAATCCGGTTCTACGTGGTAGGACCTGACCACTATTATAAATATTTCTCATATGTTGATAGAAATCATAAAATTGACTTTTTAAGTACTTTTTTCCAAAATTTAAATCGCATGTTTCCTCACACATTGACGAAATGACATTTTAAGAACCTTGGAAAGTGTGTTATTCCTTTTCCGTAAAACTATTAGCGATACACTGGATACTAGCTGTTCCTAACGGCTCGTCCATGTCAACCCTAGTGGTTATCGCATTCCCTTTGTTGCTACCAGCTGTATACAAAGAAAATGTTCTAGAGTCTTCTTGGGGTATTATTTAAAAGCTCTGTAACAGGTCATCTTCATCAAGGAGAAAAGACAATCTTCTAAGAAATGAGTTTCTATATGGTATCAGCTGCCGACCCTGGCCAACGCCCACGTTCAATCCAACGGGCTCGAGCCCCCTTCAATCCAAACCGTAAATTCCAACGAGCGTCACCTACCTCCCATGGCATCCTACTCTTCTTCTTCATCTTCATCTTACCCTAATACCTCAAATCTACCCTCGGGACTCCTCTTCTTCATCTCCAATCTTCACAACTTTGTCACCGTCAAGCCTGACTCTTCCAACTTTATCACCTGGAAAACCTAGATTTACATGTTGGAAATTATTAGGATCTTCCCGCAATCAAAAGGGGAATTAAATTAAATTTTAACACACCTTACACTGTAGAGTTTTTCACGCGAGGATTTAGCCTTGAGCGATCTTAGTAATAATCCGACGACGATTTGATAGAGAGTCTTCTCTTTCTTTGCACACCATAGAGAAGATGAGCTTTTCTTGAATTCTTCTAATTCAATTGATACGTATATTGTGTGTAGAAAGAGGGACTCTACATCCCTTTAAATAGGTTAGAAACTTGCCCATCAAGGAATCTAACGATTAGGATTATCACACTTAAGTTAGGGTAAAACCACAACCCTTGATTTAATTAGAAATTTTTAGTTTGACCATAACTAGTGTTCCACCATCTCTCTAAGTTAACAACTTAGACTGTTTGACCTTGACCATGACGTGTGACTTAAGAGGCAACAGTCTCCCACTTGGACCTTAAGACCAATTGATTTTTTTTTTTTTTTTTTTTTGAAATATTTTGAAAACCAAGACCAAATTGTTCCTTTAAGAAAATTTGACATGGTGCACCGATTTTGAGAATCTTAGAGAGATATATTCTTTCATCTCCATTTCAAGCACCATTAGTGAGGATCATGAATGCACTAGTGTTCTCAATATTGACACTAGGACAGTTCCATGGTCACAAAACTAACACTACTTGAAACATCAACGTCCTTAACCTGTACGTGATTATTGTAAACAATGTGGCACGAGAGCTGTAGTACTCTTAAAGGTTGGTCTTATACTCATTCTCGTGGAGTCATGTTTCATGCCAATGCATGTCACTCTGATGTAACCTTGCATCCCGCTTTGTGACAAACCAGTCACCTTTTTATTAGAGTGAAGACATGACCAACGTGGATCCAACTCATGTTTAGCCCAAACAAACTTGAGTGTCAAACACTCCAGGCTATTTTGTGACAATCGCCACCATACCTGTGACAACCGCCACCATATCTTGTGACAAAGCGCCACCTTGTTATGGATAATGATCCCATAACCGATAAATGATAACCTGCAATAATATAATAATTTGATCTCAAAATAAAAGTATGTATATAAATGCAGTGAAAAATCCATGATCCATAGTAGAAAAGAAACAATAATAACAGGTCCAAATAAAAACAAATCTAGAACTGAGTCAATAACTCAACAAGTCCCATCCGGGTCACGTGCTCCTTGAAAACCTTCGGTGGCAAACCCTTGGTAAGGGGATCTGCAATCATAAGCTCCGTACTAATGTGAGGAATCTCTATAACACCATCTCGAACGTTCTCATATACAACGAAATACTTGACATCGAAATACTTATTCCTCCTAGTAACCTTTTCATGTTTCTCAAACTTGGTCACAGCCTCATTGTCATAAGAGATGATAAGTGGACGATGAATGGAATCAATAATCTTTAGATCTCCAATGAAATTCTTCAATCATAATGCATGACGAGTAGCCTCATAACAACCAATAATCTCGGCGTACATAGTCGAATCTGCCATCAAAGTTTGTTTGGCGCTTCTTCAAGAAATAACGCCCTCCGCAAGTAGAAACCAATAACCTGCTGTCGATTTGATGCTATCCTTACAACCAGTAAAATCAGAATCTGAATATCCGACAACCTTAAGCTCATCTGATCTACAATAGGTCAACATAAAATCTTTGGTTCTTTGTAAGTAACGAAGTACATTCTTCGTAGCTTTCTAATGCGCTAATCCTGGATTAGACTGATATTGGCTAAGTAGGGTGACAACGAAACTGATATCGGGACGTAGACAAACCATTGCATACATAAGACTACCCACAACTGAAGCATACTCCTTTTGATCTACTTGTTATTTTTTTGCCTCAGTTCTGGGCTGTAGATCCTGGGACATAATGTCACCCTTCAAAACAGGTGCTTCACCTGGAGCGCATCTATCCATGTCGTATCGTATAAGTACTTTCTCTATGTAGGCCTTCTGCAAAATACCTAAACAACCGGTAGCCCTATCACGATGAATTTTGATGCCAAGTACATACTCGCAATACCCAAATCCTTCATATCAAAAGCCTTGGATAGAAAACTTTTGGTATCGTGGAGAAAATGAATGTTGTTACTTGCAAGTAGTATATCATCCACGTAGAGAACGAGAATGACAAATTTGCTCCCACTCTTTCTGAGATATATACAACGATCAATAATATTTTTCTTAAACCCATAATTAGTGACAACGTTATCGAATTTCAAATACCATTGCCTAAAAGCTTGCTTGAATCCATAAATGGACTCATTCAATTTGCAAACTAGTTGTTCTTTTCCTTTAATCACAAAACCCACTGGCTGGGACATATATATGTCTTCTACAAGGTCTCCATTTAGAAAAGCAGTCTTCACGTCCATTTGATGTAGTTCGAGATCGTAATGTGCAACCAAAGCCATCACAATCCTCAATGAATCCTTAGAAGCTATCGGAGAGTAGGTCTCATCATAGTCAATGCCTTCCTTCTGCCTGAAACCCTTCGCGACAAGTCTCGCTTTGAATCTTTCAATCTTGCCACTCGAGTCTCTTTTAGTCTTATAAACTCATTTGCATTCAACCGCCTTGCGATCCACTGGCAAATCCACAAGGTCCCAAACCTTGTTCTTTTCCATGGACAATAACTCCTCTCTCATGGCCTCCTGCCAGTGTGAGGAATCATTGCTACCAATAGCCAGCTGAAAAGTCGATGGATCATCAAGATGAACACCCTCAAATTGAGCCTCTTGTATATACATCTCATAGAAATATGGAATAGCAGGTTTACGCTAACGCTCAGATCTTCGGGGCTGAGTCGGTAGTACTGGTGAAACATGAGGTGGAATAGGACATTCTTCTTCAATTGGAGCCGTCACTGGATTTGTCTGAATCAAAGTATCAACATGTATAGGATCAGGTGGTGAAGGAAGAAAAGCATTACCACCGGATGAAGGCACAAAGTTAAATTAAGAGTTCTCAATAAAAGTAATATTATTCTGACGTGAACTCCCACTGGATTCGCCATTCTCCAAAAAATTGGCTATATGAGTCTCAGCAATATCAATGATTCTTCTAGGACAATAAAATCTCCAGGTCCTAGAACGATGTCCATAACTGATAAAATAACAACTAATTATGCGAGGATCTAACTTCTTAATGTTGGGATTATAAAACTTAGCTTCGGCTTCACAACCCATTATATGTAAATGTCCGAGCTTTGGATCCTTAGTTGTCCATCTCTTGTAAGGAGTCTCGGGTACAACCTTGTAGGGAACCCTGTTAAAAATATAAACTGTTGTCTTCAAGGCTTCACCTCAAAACTCTTCTTTAAGTGTAGAGTGACTTAGCATGCTACGAACAGTCTCCTGATAAGTACGATTTTTTCTTTCTGAAACACCATTTTACCGCGGAGTGGCAGGAGAAGTATATTGTGGAACAATGCCTTGAGTCTGTAAGTACTCCACGAATGGTCCATGATTGATACCATCAGGACCCATTCGATTGAAGTATTCTCCACCTCTATCTGAACGCACAATCTTTATCTTCTTCCAAAGTTGATTTTCTACTTCCAACTGATAAGTCTTGAAGACCTCTAAAGCTTGATCTTTCGTCTCCAATAAGAAGACGTATGTGTATCTGGAGTAGTCATCAATAAAGGTAATAAATTACCTTTTGCCGCCACGAGCAGTAATCGAAAAAGGCCCACAAATATCGATATGTATCAACTGCAAAACTTCAGTGGCCCGAGAGGCGGAAAACTTCCTCTGTTTGGAAGTTTTACCCTTCATACAATCCATACAATTTTCAAAATCGGTGAAATCTAATGATCTAATAATACCAGATCTAACTAACGATTCCAGTCTCTTCTTTGATATGTGACCCAACCTTCTATGCCATAAGGCTGCAGAATCATCCCTAAGTAAAGAGCGCTTTGACCCAGAAGGTGTTGAGTTCGAAGCCTCAGCAACCAAAGCAATGGTGCGAGAATAATCAACAGATAGCAAATATAAACTATAAACTAAAATACCACGACCAACCACATAACCATCAAAAGAAATATCCAAACCTATATTGCTGAAAGTAAAAATATAATCACAGTCTGCAAGTCTAGATAACGAAATAATGTTCCTCCTAAAGGAGGGAATAAAATATGTCCCATGTAAAGTCAAAGTATGTCCAGAGTCCAAAACTAAATCACAGGTGCCGACGTTCTCCACCTGCATCGCCTGGTCGTTCCCAAGGAACAACCTATCCTCCTGTTTGGGTCTTCTCCTACTTCTGAGCACCTGAAAAGAGTGCGTAACATGCACAGAAGCACCAGAGTCAGCCAACTAGGAATGAGGAGGACAATCAACTGAAAATGTCTGAGAGAGTACTAAAACTCTAGGAATACCTTCAGGTTGCTTCGCTAGCCACTTCTTATAATTCACACATTTGCTCTTGAAGCGGCCTTCCTTGCTGCAAAATCAGCAATCGCTTACACTTTCAGACTGGCCCTGAGTACGCGCTGCCTTTCCAAAACTTTGACCCTTGCCTTTACCCTTATTCTGAAATTTTTGTTGTGGCCGGCTTCCTGGATTCCTCTTAGGACCTTTCTTCTTAAAATTCTTTTTACTGGAGCTGGAAGTCCCCGTATGAGCAGATTCATGTCGCTCGCCTTTAAGCCTCTTTTCTTCAATGACGCACATCTGAGTTAACTTGTTCAAGTCCCAGTTCTGCTCTTGCGAATTATAATTGACCTTAAAAATCTCGAAAGCCTTAGGGAGGGAAGCAACTCCAATGTAGACTATCAACTCTTCATCGATGTTAAGCCCGTATTCTTTAATACCCAAATAGATTTGAGACAACTTCAATAAGTGATCTCTCACATTCCTACTGTCATCATACCGAAGGTGCATGAGATCATGCATGTAATCATATGCAACCTGCTTCTTACTACCAATACATTGTTTCTTAATAAGAGCGATTAATTCAGAAGCAGTCTCAGTAGCAGGTATGCCACCCTTGAAAGAGGCAATAATGGTGGCTCTGATAATTAATATGGCTAAAGAGTTAGCCTTATTCCATTTCTCAGAAAATTCCTTATCCTTGGCAGGAGAATCTTGGGTAACCGCCGCAGGTTTAGGTGTTGTAAACACAAAGGACATGTCTAAAATCCCAAAACAAACATCGAGAGTCATTTTCCTAGTGTTGAAGTTGGACTCAGAAAGCAGCTCAACTCCTGCTATGTGTTTGGTAATTGACAAGAGATCCATCGCTGCAAAATTTTAATTTAGGATAACCTTTTAAAAGTCAACACAAAAACAAATTTTAATTAATTCTTTAGATTTAATCCCTTTCGCTTAAACCAGGAGTTTTGGTTCAAACGTATGAAGTGACACTATGTGCACATGTCAACTTCAAGGAAAGCACTTGGCAACATCACGACTCACCTTTGGGCAGACACCATGATTTACCCTTGCTTCCCACTGCGTAAAAAAAGGCCATAGACCTAGCCTCTATGGTTTGATTAGAATCAGACACTTCCTTTGGGCAAATAGGGTTATCCTATCTAACCATCCCATACAAGACTTCTATTCGCACACACTACGTCAAGTACTTATGACACCTTTGGACCGTACACAAACACTCAACGCAATGGTACGCCTAGTGATCTTAATAGATAAAATATCTAAGATTCAAAAACTACAAGGTTTGTGAATTGTCTACCTTTGAACAAGAACCAACTCACTTGCCAAGCATCCCCAAACGATTACTCGGTTCTCCATAAACCCAATAGGAAAGAACCAACCCTTATGATCCATAAATGTCATATTTCAGTTCTTAGAATTAAGGGTCCAATGTTAAATTTATACATATTCAGATTAAAAAATGTAAGGAATAGATTCCAATTCAACTTTAATATGTTCACATATTTAACTTTAAGTTGAATTCTTTTTCATCAAAATAATCTGAAATTTAATATGAAAAGATGGTACAAAATCCAAAGCACATAACTTTAAGTGAAATAGACATGTAGATCAAAACCTTAATTGAACATTTCATGAATGATAAAACTTTTAAGAGTGTGCATGAGACATGTATCTTGAGCAATTAAATACAAATAAATCATGAATTTAAAATTAATTGCAACTTTAATTAAAGGCACTCAAATATAAAATAATTATCCGATTAAAAAATGTCAAAAAAGGCATCACGTCATGTAATGTTACAACAGGAAGCTCCTATAAAAAAATAGGCCTCAAAAATAGATCCTGAACGTCTGAGAAAGTCAAAATTCATATATACTGTCCAAAATTTGAACTTGTATATAGCCCATAAATGACCCGAAAAGAATAAGGAATAATTGGGCCAAAAATGGGCCTTAATTGAATGGGCCGAATCCAGGTCATGCACCATGGGCCGGGAATGCGACTGTACCATGGGCTGGGAATTAATTGTGCCAGACTATGGGCTGGATCGGGTCATGGACCATGGGCCGATGATGGATTGGATCAGACTATGGGGCGGATCGGGTCATGACCCAAGGTCCTAGTTGAGTAATGGACTGGACCGAACCATGGGTCGGATTGGGTCATGACCCAAGTCCGGTCGGTTTGGTCCATGGGCCGAGTCGGGTCGGTTTGGGTCGAATTGAGTGAAATTGTCAAGTCATATATAGTAAGGGAAACTCCCCACTACACATACAAGTAATACCTTGTATTATTGAAAAAAGAATGACCCAAAACAGCAACAGCAAGTTTCCTTGAAGTTTTTTTTTTTTTTTTTTGTCGTCTTCCTCAAGACTTCCTTTTTGTGGACGTCTTCTTCTAAGCAAAACAGAACCAGAGAACTTCCTGGAGCGTCTTGACTTTGAGCCTCTTTTATTTACAGCTACCTTACAAACTTCCACCACCACCCGGATGGCCGGTGACTCCGGTGATGGCCGGCGACACCCCGGTTGCCGGTAAAATCACATTTTACCCCGAAAACCTTAAAAAATTATTAATAAATTTATTATAAATTGATTTACACCGGCAACACTTAATTAATATGATTATTTACACTGGCAAATTAAAAAATCCGGCGTAACCCTTAACGATGAGAATCGGTACGGTAAAGTCGATTACGGGTTTAACTTTGATACCACTTGTTGGAAATTATTAGGATTTTCTCGCAATCAAAAACGGAATTAAATTAAACTTTAGCATACCTTACACCGTAGAGTTTTTCACGCGAGGATTTAGCCTTGAGCGATCCGAGTAATAATCCGGCGACGATTTGATGGTGAGTCTTCTCTTTCTTTGCACACTGTAGAGAAGATGGGTTTCTCTTGAATTCTTCTAATTCAATTAATACGTATATTGTGTGTAGAAAGAGAGACTCTACATCCCTTTAAATAGGTTAGAAACTTGCCCATCAAGGAATCTAACGATTAGGATTACCACACTT
Organism: Chloranthus sessilifolius; assembly: GCA_021018995.1. NCBI lineage: Eukaryota > Viridiplantae > Streptophyta > Magnoliopsida > Chloranthales > Chloranthaceae > Chloranthus > Chloranthus sessilifolius. The sequence goes on from CM037585.1 coordinate 169,172,697, forward strand.
AAGTTAGGGTAAAATCACAACCCTTGATTTAATTAGAAAATTCTAGTTTGACCATAACTAGTGTTCCACCATCTCTCTAAGTTAACAACTTGGACTGTTTGACCTTGACCATGATGTGTGACTTAAGGGCAATATTACAATGGTCTGAAAGCCAATCCCCTATTAGGCTGTCACTGGTTCGCCCCCTTGTCCCAAGCCAGAGATCACCGACTCTGCTGGAAATCAATCCCCAAACCCTGAATATCTTCAATGGGTCAACATTGACAATCAACTAATCAGCAGTATCACTGCAACTCTTTCACCATCTGTTCTTCCCTACACCATTGGTCTCTCCAACACCTAGGAAATATGGGATACTTTGTCTCAACAATTCATGTCTCTTTCAACCTCTCACATTCATGAGCTGAAGACCAACCGCTACAATCTCAAAAAAGGGGCTCTCACCATGGCAGAATTTCTCAAAGAGATCAAGACCAACACTGGCAAGCTCGTTGCTATCGGTGCCCCTATGCTGGAAGACAATATCATCTATTTCACTCTTCGCAATGATCTTCCAAACGAATATGCTCCGTTCAAATGCACCATCCGAACTTGTTCACCACTGATCAAACTCCTGAGCTCAACTGTCTCCTTGGATCGGAAGAGATAAATTTGGCCGTTGAAAATGAATCACCCCCTCCCCCCCTCTGCTGAATTCAACACTGCCCTGGCAGCAACCTCCAGCCGCAACCCACCTTGTGGCAGATGATCTGCATACACATTTCATCAGCACACTCCATCTCCTAACAATCCTTCTCAGTTCTCTAATCCATTTCCACAAAATTATCGCGGAGGACACTGGGCCGGGCGTAACAGCAACCGTGGTTGCGGACAACCATCTGTGCCCATGAGGGGTCGCGGCAACAGCCGTATCTACTGTCAAGTGTGTGGACGCCGCAACCACACCGCTACAGAGTGCTGACATTGACTCGATCTAAAGTATCAAGGATCGTCTCCCTCATCTCAGCAACAAGCGTATGTAGCCTCTTCCTCTTCCTCCTCTGTTCCCATTTCCAACTGGTATGTGGGCCAGCAACCACATCACAAGTGATTTATCTAACCTGTCCATCCACAATGACTACCAAGGCGCTGATCAGGTGGTAGTAGGTAATGGCACTAGCTTACCCATGATGCATACGGGCTCTGGGCTACTCCCAGGCCCCTCTCAACCCTTGTCTCTCTGCATAATTTTACATGTTCCTGGAATTAGTCACAATCTTGTCTCTGTTCATGGTCTTGCCAAAGACAATATATAATTGTGTACTTGTTTTTTACTCTTCTGGCTTCTTTATTCATGACAAAACAACGAGTCGCATTCTCGTTAAGGGCCACTCTAAAGACAGGCTCTATCCCATTCCCAGAACCTCTATTTCCCCTGTTCTTCTCTGTGCTGGTTCGTCGTCTTCCATTTGGCATCACAAGCTCGCTCATCTGTCGTCGAATGTCTTTAATATTTTAGTACGCAAATACAAATTACCTTATTCTAGTCATTTTAATGTTGTTTGTGAACCTAGCAATGTAGGAAAATCGCATAGATTTCCTTTTACTTTGTCCTCAACATTCGTATCTAAACCTTTGGAATTAATACACACGGATGTCTGGGGTCCGCCCCCAATTGTGTCTTTTCGCGGGTATCATTTTTATGTTTTATTTATCGATGATTATAGTCGTTTTTGTTGGTTGTACACGATGAAACAAAAATCTGAAGTATTCACCAAATTCGTTGAGTTTAAAGCTATTGTTGAAAATCAATTGCAATTTAAAATCAAAGTTCTTTGGTCAGACAATGGTGGTGAATTTGTGAACAAAAATATGTCCCAATTTCTTTCCCAACATGGCATTATCCATCAAACAACATGCCCTCATAAACCGGAACAAAATGGTGTCGCCGAGCAGAAGCACTACCACTTAATTGAGACCACCATCACCCTCCATCATTGCTCAATGCCCACTTCTTATTGGCTTGATGCACTATCCACTGTGGTGTTCACCATTAATCGTCTACCTAGCTCAGCCATTCATTTTGAAATACCATATGAAAAACTTTTTCCTTCCCCTGACTACACTATTCTCAAGTTGTTTGGCTGCCAATGCTTCCCCTGACTACAACCATATTCTCAACATAAACTCACACCCAAATAACGGCCCTGTGTATTCTTTGGTTACTGTCCTACAACAAAAGGCTACAAGTGTCTTGATGTCCAATCTGGGAGGGTGTTCACCTCAAGACACGTTCGGTTCTTTGAAACTGAATGCTCCTTTTCCTTGAGCACCAACAATGCTACTTCCATCACCCATACCAGCCCCACCATCAACCCAACATCTCTCATCCCCTCTCCCCAGCTCTTACAAGGTCCTCACTTCACTCCCCACCATCCCCATCTACTCTCCATGACTCAGGCACCATCCCTTCTCCATATAATGAGGCTACAATTCCACAACCCTTCTAATCACCTATTGCATCTCATGTGCCAGCCACTAGCCCAGAACCACTACCTCCAACCCAACTCTCTGTCCAACAACGTGTTGCCATCAACCAACATCCCATGAAAACAAGATCAAAATGTGGGTTTTGCAAGCCCAACAAAAATTATGCACTCATTCTTCCAACTCAGCAGTTCACCGAACCACGTAACTTTACCGTCGCATCTCAGTTACATCAATGGCGCAAAGCTATGTTAGACGAGTACAATGCTCTTGTCACACAAGGCACTTGGACTCTTGTCCCCAAGCCTAAAAACAGAGTTCCTGTTGGGTGCAAATGGATCCATCGCATGAAGACTAATGCAGATGGCACCCTTTCACGCTACAAGCCCCGTCTAGTAGCCAAAGGGTTTCATCAAGAAGAAGGTGTTGACTACCATGAGACGTTCAGCCCGGTCGTCAAACATCCGACAATCCGCATCATTCTATCATTGGCAATACACCAAAATTGGCCCATCAAGCAATTGGATGTATCCAGTGCCTTTCTACACGATTTTTTGGACGAGGAAGTCTATATGGAGCAGCCCCGAGGATTTGTCGATGCGTCTTTCCCCCACCATGTTTGCAAACTGCGCAAGGCCATCTACGGCCTTAAACAAGCACCACGTGCCTGGTTTTCCATGTTCTCAAAGTTTCTCCTACACCATGGGTTCCGTCACAGCTCAGCTGATCCGTCTCTCTTCATTCGACACCATGACGACCACATCCGCATTATCTTAGTCTATGTCGATGATATTCTTGTTACCGGCAACAACACTAATCAGATTCATCATCTACTCCAGCAAATGACATGAAAGGTCTCGGTGCACTAAATTTTTTCCTCGGCATTGAAGTTCTCTGGACACCTTCTGGCATCATTCTATCTCAATCTAAATACAGAGCTGAGATCCTCGCTAGAGCTGCCATGCAGGACTGCAAACCCTACTCTTCACTCTCTACCGCCAAACCTCCTTCCGATCCCAATGGCGACTGATGAGTACTGAAAAATGAGGATATTTCACCCCTAAATACCTATATTTAGCTGTCCGATGAAGGCTATCTGATGAGATTGATTAGATTTGAAGTGTTTCAGGTAAATACAAGCCAAGTATAGAAAACAGTACAAGAATTCTGAATATAATGCCAAAACACTGCAACTTCGGGTAATCAAGAACTTCGTGCGACTTGCAGCTAAATTTGGACCTTCAAGACGGCCGAATTACAAAATTGTCAAAACATGAAAGTTGTAGATCTTTTCGTCAGCTTTCCAACGGCGCAAGAATCGTCTCAATCCGAGTTCGGATGAGTTATGGCCAAAAATACCAAGCAAAGGTTCCGAACCAAGAAGAAGTGTTGAATTCGATGCATCGACCCTGGTCGATTAATCGAGCCAAAATTTGAGTCGACACGAATCGACCTTTGAAAGTCTGTTTTTGGGGTTCTCTGTCGGCGCGATGCATCGACATCCCTTGGTCGATTAATCGACCCTAAAAAATTGGCTTGGGAGACCTCCGCGCGATGGGTCTATTTAAAGCAACTCAAACACTTCGGGAAAAGGAGATTAGAATTAGAGTTTTTTTTAGAGAGTTTTAGTTTTTAGTGTTCTTAGTTTTTAGCTATTGTTTTTCATAGTTAGACCTAGAAATATGGAAGTTTTATTATTTCTTTTTAAGAGCTTTGTTCCTTTTAATTTTTCAAGATTTCATTCCTTCCTTCATAAATTTTGTTCAAAGTTTATTCTCGCATTTATTTCGCTTCAAGATTATCATCCGTGTGGATCAACGTAATTTATTTTGAAGTTTGAGGTAATTTTAATTAATGTTATTTTCCCGTCTTTATTTATTTATGTCATTTACTTACAATATGTGTGACTAAATTTATAGGGATGGGGATCTAATGATTCCCATCCGAGGGATGTACTTTTAATAATATAAATTGAGGATTAAAATATGAGATTTTATTTTTATGGTTGTTGTGCTATCATGAATGGATGAAATCCCCGCCACTAACCGGGATCGCGTGTGCCGAGTCATGCCCGGGATCTCAGATCTGTGACGGTAATTTTACCCAATCATTGTTATGGTCTTTTTGCTTTCATCGTGTGGATCTAATTACGATTATGTTCTGGGATCGAGTGTGCCGAGCCATGCCCTGGATCTTGGTTCTGTAATGGTAATTTTATCTTAAATAATCCCTAATCTGAATAAAGTGTGCCGAGCCATGCCCTTGATTTCAGATTTATAAGTGGTATTCTTGTTGGAATTTTCACCCACCTTGGGGATGACTTTTATTTGAACCTGAGATCATGTGTGCCTAGCCGTGCCCTTGATCCCAGATCTATATATGAAAATCATCTAAGTCCTGATTGCAGGGATGCAACGTGGAACCTATTAGGGTGTTGACCATTGATCTTCCATAAAAGATGTTTGTTACCAATGAAATATCTCATAATTTAATCCTTAGATTTATATTATAGGAAGAACGGACCAAAGATGGGAGGATTTAGCATCTTCATCTTTATCATCATCTTCACTTTTATTTGTGAATTATCAAATTGAATTTTAGTTTCTAGTCATTAATTACCATCTCATCAACCGCTTAAATCATAAAACTAGTAGAATACTATTAGATCTTAATAGATTTCTAGAATTGCTTGTCTCTTTTAGATGTTTCAACATTAATCCTTGTGGGAACGATCTCGTACTCCGCACCCACTATATACAAACCGATTCGTGCACTTGCGAGTAAAACATTACATTAAAAATATCACACCAGCGACCATCCATTCCATGATCCCAAACTTTACTGCAACTTAGTCGGGGCACTGCAATACCTAACCATAAATAGACCAGATCTTTCCTTTGTCGTCAACAACGTCTGCCAACACATGGCATCACCAACAGTGTCGAATTTCACTGCTGTTAAACATCTACTCAGATACGTCAAAGGTACCATTAGTCACGGGCTCTTGTTTCAGAATGGTCCACTTCATCTCACAGCCTACAGTGATGCTGATTGGGCAGGCGATAAGAATGATTGCAGGTCCACAACGGGATTTTGTTTGTTCCTTGGCCCGAATCTGGTTTCATGGTGTGCAAAGAAACAATGCACTGTTGCACGATCATCAACAGAGGCGGAATATCGCTCGATGGCCCACACAGCAGCTGACATCACTTGGGTGCAGATGCTTCTACGTGACCTTCATCATCCTCTGCGTCCAACTCCTATCATTTGGTGTGACAACATTAATGCCATCTCTCTTGCCTCGAACCCTATATTTCACGCTCGCACCAAACACATCGAAGTGGACTATCATTTCGTTTGGGAAAACATCGTTAATAAAGAACTCCAAGTCCGACATGTCTCCACCCATGATCAGATCGCCGATATATTCACAAAACCTCTGCCGTTGTCTCGATTCCAGACACTACAGAACAAGTTGATGGTTAAAGAGATACCCATCAACTTGAGGGGGCATGTTAGCGATACACTGGATACTAGCCATTCCTAACGGCTCGTCCACATCAGCCGTAGTGGTTATCGCATTCCCTTTGTTGCTACCAGCTGTATATAAAGAAAATGTTCTAGAGTCTTCTTGGGTTATTATTTAAAAGCTCTGTAACATGTCATCTTCTTCAAGGAGAAGACATTCTTCTAAGAAATGAGTTTCTATAGAAACCATCTGAAGTAGTATAAAATGCTTAAAATTTCTTAAAGTAGTCACGTTTTTCTAATTTTCTCTTCTTACGTGTGTAGAATCCATACGTTTTATCAGCAGACCCGTGTGGCTCAAGCAGTGGATCAGCAATTGGGGTGGCTGCAAATCTGGTGGCGGTGTCGTTGGGCACCGAAACTGACGGTTCGATCCTGTGCCCTGCAAGTTCCAACGGTGTTGTGGGAATCAAACCAACTGTTGGCCTCACCAGCCGAGCTGGGGTCATCCCTATTTCTCCTAGACAGGACACAATTGGGTAATATGGGTTCGATGTTTTTTTCTTTTCTTGTTATATAATAGACTCGAACAACTATGGATGAATCTAATAAGCTTTTTGGGTCTTCAGTCCAATCTGTAGGACAGTATCGGATGGGGTTTATGTATTGGATGCGATCGTGGGCTTCGATCCGAGGGATGGTAAAGCAACAAGAATAGGGGAGAAGCTCATTCCTTGTGGGGGTTACAAGCAGTTTCTAAAGGCAGAGGGGCTCAAAGGAAAGAGGTTGGGGATCGTTAGAAAACCTTTCTTTGATTTCCCTCACGGCTCTGCTGCCTTACATGCTTACGAGGAGCATTTCAACATCCTCAGGTAACACCGTAACAACAATAATTGAGTCCTGGATCACTTGTTAGGCACATTTCTGTAAACAAATGTGCCGGTTTTGGGCAAACAACCAACAGCCATATTACTTGCCAGTACCAGGTTGACCCGCTCATTGGCCAGCAAGCTATTATGTTCCTGGTCTTCCATTTTGGTTTTTAACATTAAGCGGTTGGAGTCTTAAGAAGAAGAAATCAAACTTTACTCCGGTCTAAGCGAACGCTACAAAAGTATTTGTTTAGTCGTAATTTACTTACATGCCGCTTCTAATGTGACATGGGTGGGGTAACAAAGATCCTGTTGGCCGACCTGGTGCCAACTTGGCCATTAAATAATGGAAAATTATAAACGGAGGACAAATTTGTTGAGGACGAAGTGCAGGCGGATATGGTGCGACGTGTCGGACTTCACTGGCTTGCATTAATTGAGCCCCACTGCACTTGCAGCCAATTGCATTGCGCCACATCAGCCACCTGCACTTGTCTTCATAAAATCTGTCCTTATAACACTCTCCTTAAATAATAGTTTTTTTATTGGATGAGGGGCGTGCACACTGTGTAGTGATGTAGTTTGCAATTGACTGTGGAGAGAGCCAACATGGTAGTTGAGCTGATAAAGTGTGGGCAATGGTCAGGTCCAACTGGTCGAAACTGATTTTGTGTTCAACCATATTTATAGCCATCACGGTTTCCATTTTTATAAGATTACATATAATCATGATTCTCTTTCATCAAAAGGTTGTAAAATTTGTTGAACACGATATATCCTGTTCGAGCAGTTGGACCCGATCATTTTGATCTGGGATATTAAATATTGCATGTAATGCCTTTACAATTAAGATTATAACATGGTTTGGAGATTTACATGGTGTCTGTTCATCTTAAATCTGTGCACTTCAAGATTGAGTCGAACCAATTTGGGTAAATCTTATCAGAGGCCCTCGCATCCAAGGAATCACCTTATAGCGAGGGTTGTCAACGGGTTCGGTTTGACCAAAATTTTGGCTGCTCATTGGGCGCCTGACCCTATTTTGCATGTTTTTTATACATAAAATATCTTGTTAAACCGATCAGACCAGATTTTTGCCTGACCAGGTTGGACCTGACCTCTTAGTTGACCCGACGGCAAGGCCTGGTTGGATGTCTCATGTTCAAACTGACCTGATGGGTCAAAGTTTATGAGCTCAACCCGCTAAATTATTGGGTCCGGTCGGGTATCGAGTTGATCCGAGTCCCGACCCATTGACAGACCTACTTATAGCTACTTAGATCCCTGAGGTGTCTTGGGTTAGAATGCCTATACAAGCCAAAATTCCTATTTAAAACCAAGCGCAACAAAACCTTTCATAAGATATTGGGTTATTTTATAAGCATTAAACCTATGCATTATAATAAAAATGTTCTAGTATAAATAGTTTAATTATCATATTTCCCGAATCTCTGGCCATTACATGGTGCAATGCTAAAAGACTTGGGTTAGCGTTCAGAGACCAACCACTGTGTGTAAAAGGTGAGAGGCTAAGTTTGGGATGGGTAATGGCCACTATATGAAACACACTTAATGGTTTATTTTTGATAGCCCAATCGAATTAGGGTTTCTATGAGGAGAGCTTGGGAACCCACGAGGCTTTGAAAAGGGAGACTGCTACAGATATGGCAACAACTGCTACGGAGAGGGAAAAACGAGAATAGAGCTTATCTTGAGGATGTTTTTTCAGAATAGTTAAGTTTTCTCCTATTGCTTCCTTATGGCTTCTTCTTCAGAAGCAGGCATCCCTGGTGGATTAGGGAGATGGAGATCCCTTCTTCATTCAGGCAATGGTTCTAGTCCGATTCAATTGGGGCGACTAGATCTGATAGATGAGTGCAAAGGCGTGGAGTGCATCATATGTCCCTTTGACGAGATTGAGGAAGAGAGTATGAGATGGTGTTTCACGCCTGTGGGTTATCTCATTGGTAAAAGACCTTACTTCCAAGGGCTGAAATCTGCTATTGAACGGTTATGGAAGGTTCTAAATTCTGAGCTATGAACTATAGGAGGACGTCCCCTTGTTCTTCGTAAATGAGTGCCTAACACTAAACCTGAAAGAGAACTTTTAGTAACCATGCCAATATGGATTAGGTTGCTGAAGCTTCCTCTATGTTTATGGTCTAAGAAAATACTCAGTAGAATTGGAAGTAGTCATGCAAATGGCCCTACCTGATGCGGGACAAAGACCCTGAACTACGTGAATGGTATGATTTAATTAATTGCCGAAATTAAACTAAATTAATTAAACAATAAATTTGAAAATAATGCGGATACCTTCGGGTTCGTAGTTTTCCTATGGAAAATCGCTCTAGATTCGAGTAGGGTCCGGTTAGTGCGCTAGATCCATTAGATTCGCGGTGTGGATCGGTCTAGAGGTAGAACTCTAGCTTTTCCAGATTAGGGCGCCGCTCGTGGGTCAATGATGGAATCACAAGTCCTCTAAGGGTTCTGATTTGGGTTGGTTTGATGGCTCGGATGAAGTCTGGGCTTGAATTGGATCGATCCGAGGACTTAGATGGGATCTAGGATTTATAAACTTCAGGATATTTAAAGGTTGGATGGCTGATTTTAGGATTTTGAGATTGGTTCGAATCAATGGTGCAGATTTAGGAATTTTGGGAAAAGATAACGGCTGGATTTGAAGTTTATGGGATCAAAACAAGTAGAGAAATTAAAATAAAATCAAGAGATAGAAGATAAATTTTGAGCTTCACACCAAACCCTTCTCGGGAAGCAAAGAAGAATCACTCTTCAACAATGGCTCATCTCAAACACACAAGCAATAGCTTTCATTCATAATCAATAACTAATTACATTATTTTTTTTAAGAGACCTTATATAGGAGGTCTCTAAAACATAAGAAAACCCTAAAACAAATACTAAAAGACAAGTATTCCCCTAGAAACTCAACTTCGAATTCTGTAGAAAAACTCATGTTCACGACAGTCAATCGATCGACACTTGGAATTCAATCGATTGACTTATATATATAATTTGGTCTTTGATCGCAGCACAGTCAATCGATCGACATCTGGTATTCGATCGATTGACTTATATATATATATATATATATATATATATATATATATATATATATATATATATATATATGTCGCCAAAATTAGTCCCTCACAGGCCACAGTCAATCGATCGAATTTCAGGAGTCAATCGATTGACTGTGCATTGCTCCAGCACGCTGATTCTGATCTTTGAGCCTAGTTTTGATTTCCTTTTCGTTTCTTTTGCGCTTGAAATCTATTTGCGCCCCAAATCCAAGACTTTCGATCTTGGCGTTCGCCGTCATTCTCCCCTACTGAAAATGTTTCATCACCGATGAAACACGGATGTAGTACAGATCAAGTGTATGGAGACCCGAACGGTAGAACTCCTCGCAACTAACCCAAGCAATTTCGACATCTGGTAATGTCTGAGTATCATCTCGATCGATTGTATCGGAGCGCACACTGTAAATATCTCAACGACAAACCAAATAATCCAGCTCACCAACCCACTCTACCAAATATTTTTGAAGCTTCTCATCAACTCTCCCAAGCCCGAAAGTCTTCATCACCGATGAAATGTGATTGCGATATCGGTCGGAAATACCGAAACTCAAGTGACGAACTCTCTCATGGTTGGCCCTTGCACTCTCGATGGTCGACTCATCAACCCTCTGCATCTCATAAATCAGAAGCTCTTTGCCACAGGTGAATGCCACAATACTATCTAAAATTCTCTCAATTACCTCATTTCTCTGCCTTCTTGGGGAGGGAAGGGGTATTGGTTGGAAAGTTTAAATAGGGGTTGCTTGGAACGGGTTGCAAGGAGGTGGGGTTGAGCTCAAAGAAGAAACTAGGTCCTCCACATTGAACGTAGAGCTGACCCCGATATGTAGAAGAAGTTCGATAACGTACGCATTAGGTCCGCTCCTTGCCACAATTCTAATGGGCCCAGTGTTACGGGTTTGGAACTTCTTTGCGATTCCCGAGGGGATCGTTCAGGTCCAATCCGAACCATTGCATGATCATTTAATTGGAATTCCATAAAAGCCTTAGGTAACTGCATCGATATTTTGAGAATTTCATTGCATTAATTAATTTTAATGCAAATTTCGGCATGCAATGCGAAATGAGACTCAAAACTTTGACTCACAATAAGAATCGGAATGTGAGGCGGTATGCGAATCGAGATTATGATGTGTATGCGTATCTATGGACTCAATACTCGCATGTGCATGCAACGCTAACGACTCACGTGCAGTGGCCTCTATCAACACTAGTGACTCATGTGTAGTGGACTCTACCAACACTAGTGACTCATGTGTGATCGAATCAAGTAACATTAATGGCTCATGTACACTCGACTCAATTAACTCGTGTGTGCTCGTGTCAACTAAAACCAAAGGTTCAAGTGCACTCGACTCTACCACGAACAAGGATTCATGCAAAACGGGTTCTACGGTCACGCACCAACAAATCGTGTGTATGTGACTCGTTTGACTCACGTGTGGGTGACTCAACAACACTACTCACAAGGGAAATAGAATCCTCTTTAACACAAGCTAGACTCCCATCAGCTTCTTCCATCCCCTCTTCACTCACAAGGGAAATAGAATCCTCTTTAACACAAGCTAGACTCTCATCAGCTTCTTCCATCCCCTCTTCACTCACCATGGTTCTAGGGTCCTACACTTCCTCTTCTACTTTCATATTTTCCAGCTCCTTAGAACTTTCGCTTTTAGTCAATAAATTCGGAGTGTAAAATTCTGTAGTGCATTGATAAGCAAAGTGTTCGAACCCTTGACACTTTAGACAATCAGGATACTTATTTGTTTTGGTTCTCAAACTCCGTAGAAGGTGATGGTGTGTCAAAGGAACATACTTTTCAATAAGTGTCACCTTCATATCCTCCCATATAGAGATGGGTTTAATCCGACGAAACTCAATACGGAGTTCTATATGAATCCAAAAAATTTTGGTATTACCCTTAAACTTTGTTGTTACTAGCCTAATTTTGTATTCATCTAGTACGCCATACCAATCAAAATACTCCTCTACACTAAACAACCACTCCACAAAGGTTTTAGGGTCCGTCGTACCCTCAATATATGGGACCTCATTCTGAATAGATTTTAGAAATTTTTTGGCAGGGTCATACTCAAGTTCATGATGATGAGGATATACCCGAACTCTAATCTCATTACAACTTTTGGAATTTTGCCAAGAATTTGGAGTGTAGTGGTTCTCTCTTTTGGCTAGCACCCTTTCATGACGGGTAACGAATTCATGATGACGTGTAAGTGACTCATACATGATGTTTGACACAAACACAACCTTGACACAATTCTATGGACCACACAACAGTTGAAGAATTTTAACAAACACATGACGTGCACACAAAATGACATGACATCAAAGACATCGAAATGACATGCACATGTGACTCAAATTGAATATGGACTTTTGTCGAACACAAGATGTGCACAATGATGAATACAAATGAAATAAAATTCTATTAAATTAAAATGTCATGCACATATGAACCAACAATGAATGAGGACTTTTATCAAACACTAGATGTGCACAAATAAAAATTGAAATAAGATGCAATGAAAATTAAAATGTAATGGAATTAAATGTCACACAAATATGCCCTAACCGAGAACTTAAGCTCTGATATCAAAACTGATGCGAGACAAAGACCCTAAACTACGTGAATGCTATGATTTAATTAATTGCCGAAATTAAACTAAATTAATTAAACAATAAATCTGAAAATAATGCGGATACATACCTTCGAGTTTCGTAGTTTTCCATTGGAAAATCGTGCTAGATTCGAGGACGGTTCAGTCCGTGCGCTAGATCCGTTAGATTCGCTGTGTAGATCGGTCTAGAGGTAGAACTCTAGCTTTTTTAGATTAGGGCGCCGCTCGTGGGTCAATGATGGAATCACAAGTCCTCTAAGGGTTCTTATTCGGGTTGGTTTGATGGCTCGGATGAAGTCTGGGCTTGAATCGGATCGATCCGAGGACTTAGATGAGATCTAGGATTTATAAACTTCGGGGTATTAAAGGTTGGATGACTGATTTTAGGATTTTGAGATTGGTTCGAATCAATGGTGCAAATTTAGGAATTTTGGGAAAAGATAACGGCTGGATTTGAAGTTTATGGGATCAAAACAAGCAGAGAAATTAAAATAAAATCAAGAGATAGAAGATAGATTTTGGGCTTCACACTCTTGGCTTCATACCAAACCCTTCTCGGGAAGCGAAGAAGAATCACTCTTCAGCAATGGCTCATCTCAAGCTCACAAGCAGTAGCTTTCATTCATAATCAATAACTAATTACATTATTTTTTTTAAAAGACCTTATATAGGAGGCCTTTAAAACATAAGAAAACCCTAAAACAAATACTAAAAGACAAGTATGCCCCTACAAACTCAACTTCGAATTTTGTAGAAAAACCCATGTTCGCGACAGTCAATCGATTGACACCTTGAATTCGATCGATTGACTTATATATAATTTGGTCTTTGGTCACATCACAGTCAATCGATCGACATCTGGTATTCGATCGATTGCCTTATATATATATATATATATATATATATATATATATATATATATATATATATGTTGCCAGAATTGGTTCCTCACAGGCCATTGTCAATTGATCGAATTCCAGGAGTCAATCGATTGACTGTGCATTGCTCCAGCACGCTGATTCTGATCTTTGAGCCTGGTTCTGATTTCCTTTTCGCTTCTTTTGCACTAGAAATCTGTTGCGGCCCAAATCCGAGACTTTCGAGCTTGGCGTTCCCCGTCACTACCACTAGTAGATAAAGTCTGGCATATGCGAGGATTTGCGTCGAAGTGGATACTTCGTTCAAATTTCCTGAATTCATCAATATCAAGTCCGAGGGTGGGGAGATCCACAAGTAGAAGATCACGTATGATTGGAAACCATGAAGAGAAATCGTGCCCTATAAAAATAAAGACTAATGAAGCCTCAAGGAAGGTTCTCACGAGATGGACTCCGATGAGGAAGGCTATACAAAATGACAAAAATTCTACATCAAATGCCAGGCAAGAATCTGATGAACAAGAAACTGCTAAACAAGGATCGGCTGATCGAGAACCTATTGATCAAGAGCTGCAGATGCAGGAGGATGAAGGAAGAATAGAAGAAGATGCTGCGGATGCCCATTCCAATGGTGGATCTGACCACACAGATTTCTGTGCTAATGAAATCCCTGAAGGACAAGGTGGTGATTCACCATTTGTAGTTGTCAATTCTTCCACGGATTCGAGAGTTACTATCCCTGAAATTTCGCAAAGAATGCTGGAGAATGAAATTGAGGAAGGAGGGCAATTCAGTTTTGGAAGGGGTAGAAACGTATGCGCCTGGTTTAGAAACCCAAGATTTCGAGCCTCCTTTTCAACATCCGATTCAGCAGTTTGTGGCTGATTCCTATAAAGAAGGTGGAGGTAGAGCAGTAAATCTGGAAGTTGCTATACCAGTGGAGAATCCAGATTTTCAAGGAATACTTGTTCACCCCAAAGAGAATACACACATGGAATCTCAAGGTACATTTCTGTTTAGAAACAAAAAGAATATTATTGCCTAGAATCATGGGAATTCCGAGGAGAGAGAAGAAAAAAGGTAAGAAAATTATGATCCAAGCTCTTCCTTTCCAGACTGGTAAGGAGAGAGATGAGGACAGGGATACCCTACAACACCTTTAATTTTTCCATGATCCTTAGCTGAAATGTAAGGGGCACAAGCCGTATCTCAAAGAGAAGGGAAATTAGAAACTTAATCCGATCGCATAAGGTGGATATTGCGTGTATTATAGAAACCAGAGTTAACGAGAAAAAGGCTGGTAAAATTGTCAGAGCTATTAACAGTGGCTGGCATAAGATCTACACGTAGGCTCTATAGAATTTGGATTCTCTGGAATCCAGACAACTATACTATAACTGAAGTTGAGTAATTCGATCAGTATATTCACAGCATGGTTATGAGGAACAAAGATCACTTTAAATTCAATCTGATAGCTATCTATGGTTCGAATCTAAATGTGGACAGGAATAAGCTCTGAGGTGACATAGTTAGAATGGTTGCAATTGTAAATGACCCTTGGCTTCTCTGTGGCGACTATAACACTATCAGATTCAGGCATGAAAAAATTGGGGGCAATCAGGTCCCACTCCGAATTCTCAAGGAATTGAATTCAATACTTGCATTGAAGATGAGAATTTGATGGACCTTCGTAGTTCTGGTCATGAATAGTTGTGGAGTAATAAATCCTCTACGCCTAGAAGGATTTTGTGCAAGCTTGATAGAGTGTTGGTAAATTCTTCTTGGAATAATTGTTTCCCAAATGGTGCGGTTGAATACCTACTAGCTGATGCCTCTGATCACATCCCTTTGTTGATAGAATTGGTACCCAAGCATGCACCCTACGGGTTCCTAAACCTTTTAAATACTTTAGAGTCTGGAATAACGAACCAAAATTTAAAGATGTTATCAAGGGTGCATGGAACTGCGAAGTCAATGGCAACCCGATGTACCGGCTACAGTAGAAATTGAAGAAGACTAAAGCAGCTATTAGGGCGTGGAATAAAAATAAATTTGGGCTAATTGAAAATAGAAGTGAGGCTGCTATGAACATACTAGATGATATTCAGGAAAGGATTTAGAGTGATCCTCTTGATGAACACCTTGCTAAGGAGGAGGTTGTAGCTACCAAAGAATACCAGAAAGAACTCACGACTGAAGAGAATTTTGTGAGACAAAAAGCTAAAGCCCATTGGCTTTCCAACGGTGATAGGAATATGAAATTCTTTTATGCTGCCATTGCGGCTAGGAGGTCGAACAATACCATCCACAAAGTTATTAATGGGAATGGTGACAAAATCGTGAATCCTGAAGGCATCGGTAGAGAGGCTTGTCAATACTTCCAAAATGTTTTTACCCCATCCTCCTTTGCACCAACCCCACCAATCCTTTTTAAAAGGAAGATCTCTGAAGAACAGGTGGAGTTCAGTACTAGAGATGTTACTAATGCAGAAATTTTGGGAGTAATCGCTAACTCGCCAAACAACAAAGAACCTGGGCTTGATGGGTTCCCTGTAGAATTTTACAAAGATCATTGGGAGATTGTGGGCAGCAATGTCATCCATGCAGTACGAAACTTTTTAAGTTCTAAGAAGTTATTGATATCCATGAATTCCACGCTTATAACCTTGGTTCCTAAAACTGATAGTGTGAATTCTATGGACAAGTTCAAGCCTATTGCTTTGTGTAACTTTCTATACAAAGAAATCACAAAAATTGTCTAATAGATTGGCGCAACTTCTCCCGAATCTTATTAGCCCTAACCAATCCACATTTATTAAAGGGAGAAAGATTAATGAGAACATATTACTGGCTCATGAATTGGTTCACAAGTTCCATTTATCTTATGAACCTAAAGCGTTCTGTGTGAAAATTGATATTTAAAAAGCCTATGATAAAGTTAGATGAGATTTTATCCTGAATATTCTGGCTCAATTGCAGTTTAATGAAATGTGGTGTAGTTGGATTGAAGAGTGCATCTCCTCCCCGAAATTTTCGTTAAATATAAATGGAACCTTAAGGGTTTCTTTTCAAGTAGATGTGGGCTGCGGCATGGTAACCCTATCTCACCATTACTTTTTACTATAGTAATGGAGGTCCTTACTGTGTCCCTCGATGAGAAAGTTTGCCAAGGAATTATCAAAATCCCAAATATTGACAATGTCCCATCGGTTTCTCACCTTATGTTTGCTGATGATTTATTATTCTTTTCCAATGATGATGAGCGCTCAGCCAGAGAAATCAAAATTGTTCTTGATGAGTTCTTCCATGCTTTGGGTCTCAAAATCAATCTCATGAAGAGTTCTATCATTTTTAGTGAAGCATGCATTAATAAAGACAACATCAAGCACGAATTGCAATTCTTGGAGGGACAACTTCCGATGAGATATCTTGGTGTACCTATGTTCTCCAGCCTAATGACTTACTCGCATTGTGGAGCATTGTTAGACAAGATCAGAACCCATATTGGCAGTTGGAAAAGTTTGTTCCTATCATGGGTTAAAAAGCACGATACGTGTCATACGTCTGTCTCGATGACGAGACGCATCGATTCGTTCGAGTCCAATGCCGATACGCATCGGTATCGAACGATATTTTGATCCATGGTTCCTATATTTTGCTGGGCGTTTGGAACTAATTCGATCAGTTCTCAATAGCTTCCAGATCTTTTGGTATGATATTTTCTACTTATGAGAAAAGTCTTAGATGAGATTGAAGGCATGTTCTCTAAATTTCTATGGAATGACACTAATGACACCAACCGTATCCACATGGTTAGTTGGGACCAAGTTTGCAAGCCAAAAACTGAGGGAGGACTTGGCATCTGCAGGCTTCAAGATTGGAATGATGCTGGTATGGTGAAAAATTTCTGGAATCTGATATATAATAAATTTATACATTATGGGCTAGATGGATGATCGCTAGATACATTGGGCAGAGTGATTGTTGGTTCTACAACCTTTGCAATGATGCCTCTTGGTCTTGGCGTGGCACTATGCGGGTCAGAGACACTATAATGGTGAACGCTCAGTATGTAATTGGAGATGGTTCTGGAGTTAAATTTTGGGAAGACCCATGGGTTGGAAACTACACACTACTTCGAAAATATAGAAGGAAGATGATCTTACAGTCTGGTATTCATGAAGATGCAAAGGTGGAATCTCCAGAGTCCGACTACTCACAGTATGCACAATGCTTGGGAAGAAATCAGAGGCCCCTATGCCCCCATTGCGGATACCCCAGGTCGGCTGGTGTGGGTAGATGCAGCTGATGGTGAGCTCACCCTCAAACATACCTGGAATGCCATCAGAGAGGTTGCGCCGCCTTCTTCCTGGTGTAAATTTATTTGGCACCAAAATTATATCCCCAAATATAGCTTCTGTGCATGACAATGTATCAATCGGAGATTACCTACTCGGGAGAATTTGTGTAAAAGAGGCCTCACTTATCTCAAGATGTATTCTCCGTTAGAATGCTTGTGAAACCAATGCCCACATCTTTTTTGAATGTGGCTACTCTAAGTGGATTTGGAGATCACTTCTCACTAGGTTGCAGATTGGAAAATGTGTTGTTGGCAAGATTGAAGAAGAGTTACAATATTGCATGGAGAAAGCAAAGGGAAAGAGCAAAAAAACAAGGATGATCCGTATGCCTTCTCGGCTTTCACATGGAACATCTGGGGGGAGCGTAACAAAAGAATCTTTGATAATTCTCAAACCCATAAAAAAATTCTCCTCAACCGTATCGCTGAGGAGATAGTGATGCGTATTTTAGATCCGTCTGTTTGAATCGTGATCGGATAAAGAGGAGACGTCAAAAGAGAAAGTGAACCCACGAATGGGTTTTAAAAAAAAAAAGATCTGTTTGATAAGAAAGAAGAAAATTCAAAATTTATTACGGTCTTCAACTTTCAATCCCGTCACTTTTATGTTTGGCCTATTTTGAAGTGTCAAACGAAGTCGGATTGATGCGAACTTAGTCATATTTGAAAGCTTATCGAAGTAGCTTTCCAACGAGCCAAAATTTGAGCAATTTCGACAAGTATTGAAGAAGTTATGGTCAATTTTCGGAAGCTGGACATAAAGTGACGAATTTCAAGAATCCTAATTGAATTAGGATTATTTTCTTTTATTATTTTATTTTAGAAAGTAAGAGTTGTTTCTTTTATTAGAAATAGGATTAGTTTCTTTATTGTTTTAGGACTTTATTGTTTTAGAAGAATTATGATATTTCTTTTATTTGAATTAGGAATTAGAATTATATTAGGATTTCTAATTTTATGCATTGGTTAGCCTATTTAAAGGCTTGTAAATATTTTTATCATAAGTTTTTGGTTAATGAAAATTGCTTATGCAAATTGAGAGTCCTAAACTTTCGTGAGGGTGTGATTCTCTCAAAACGGAGAGCGATTCTTCGATTTCCGCTTGCGGTTTGATGCGAGGCCAACTCTTCTTCCATCTCTATTCTTTAGATCTACAATTTGCGTAAGTAGTGTAATCCTAATTATTTTATTGATATCATAAAAGCCCTAAATCAATATTTTGTTCATCATTAATTTTATTAGCCTTTTATTTTCGTTTGGTATCGAGAGAGCCCGCTTGCGAGTTTGTTCGACGCCCTAAAACTATCGAAGATCTAGCCGTTCATAAGAACCCTAGTCTTCTAGATCCGCGATAGGGAACGTACACGAAAGTAACACTATTTTGGGCTGAAATTAAATCACCTAATTGAATTTCTAAAATTTTTGTGATAATTTGTTATAAGAAATTATTATTTTAATTTTTTTAGGTTTAAAAAAATTTAAAAAAAAAAAAAAAAGCCTTGCTTTTGTCTAGAAAATTTTTTGTCTGATTTTTGTTTGAAATTTTTTGTCTATCTTTTGTCTAGCTTTTGTCTAAAATTTTTGTCTACCTTTTGTCTAAAAATTTTGTCTGTAATTTTTATCTAACTTTTGTCTGAAAATGTTCGTCTAACTTTTTGTCTGCATTTAAAAAAAATATATTAAAAAAATAATAATAATATTTTTTTAAAGCTTTTGTCAAAGTTTTTTTTTTTTTTTTTGTCTAACTTTTATCTTACATCACTTAGTGTCATAATTGCATGTCATTTCAATCTTATTGCATTTTATTTCATTAGTGTGCATGTCTAGTGTTTGACAAAAGTCCTCATCCATTGTTGGTTCACAGTGTGTCTTTTTTAGTATTGTGTCTGAGTTGTGTTTGTGCCAAGCATCATATATGAGTCACTTACATATCAACGTGACTTCCTTACCCATCATGAAAGGGTACTAGCCAAATAAGAAAATCGCTACACTCCAAATTATTGGCAGTCTCAAAAATCATGATGAAACTAGAGTTAGGGGATTCCCTCATCATCGTAAACCCGAGTATGACCCAGTCGAGAAGTTTCTCAAATCTATTCGAGATGAGGTTCCAAATTTTGAGGGATGGATGAATCCCAAAACCTTCGTGGAGTGGTTGTCTAGTGTAAAAGAATATTTTGATTGGTATGGCGTACCAAAGGAGTACAAAATTAGGCTAGCAAAAACAAAGTTGGAGGGTAATGCCAAAATTTTTTGGACTCGCGTAGAACGTCGTACTAAATCTCTTCAAAATAAACGCATCTCTACATGGGAGGATATGAAAGTAAGACTTATTGAAAAGTATGTTCCTTTAACACACCGTCACCTTCTTCGGAGTTTGAAAAGTAAGACAAATAAGTGTCTTGTTGCCTTAAGTGTCAAGGGTTTGGACATTTTGCATACCAATGCCCCATGAAATTTCTCACTCCGAATTTATTGACTAAAAGAGAGAGTCCCAAGGAGTCGAAAAATAGGGAAGTGAAAGAAGTGTACGACCCTAGTACCGTGCTGAGTGAAGAGGAGATAGAAGAAGCTGATGAAAGTCTAGTGTGTGTTAAAGAGACTTCTATTTCCCTTGGGAGTAGTGATGTTGAGTCACTCACACTTGAACCAATCGAGCCATTTGCCTGAGTCATTGGTACCCGTAGAGTTGGGCACGCATAACTTGTTGGTGCCCATTGGGTCAAAATACATATGAGTCTATCGAACTGGGTACACAAGAACCATTAGTGCTAATTGAATCGAGTATCCCAGAGTCTTTGATTTTGGTTGAAATGAGTACACACGAGTTAATCGAGTAGAGTGTACATGAGCCATTAACACCCTTTGCGTCATTCACACAAGAGTCGTTAGTGGCAGTAGTGTCACTTACACATGAGCCTATAGAGTTTGTAGATGCAGGTACACCTTTTTTAGGCACAACAACAAAACCTTTAGGCACATCCTTTGATGCCCATCCACCTGAGCCCAATTCTATTTACTCATTGATTTCCAAATACCCGCCTGAACAATATGTGAAGAGCATAGATAGAAAAGTTTTGGGGGATCCATATTTTGTTACTAAGGTAAAGACATACCAAGCATATCGAAAGTATCTTCTTAAGTGGAAAGGTAAACCGAAAATTGACAACACTTGGACTGCAAGGAGAACGCAATCTAAGAAACATCAGGCATACCTCATCCAGTGGAAGGGTAAGCTGAAAACTAGAATACACATAGATTTTCTCCCAATGTCCATTCATCAAAGGTCATCAGAGTCTGCATCCAGTTTTGCATATTGCATTCATGAGTTACATGCTGAGATTAAGAAAAGAATTAATTTAAAGAATGAAAAATATAAATTCTCTGCAGATTCTCATAGACGGTTCAAAGAATTCCAAGAGGGTGATTTTGTGATGGTTCGAAATATACCCGAGCGATTCCCGCAAGGAGTTGCAAAGAAGTTACAAGCTTGTGGTGCTGGACCCTATCAGATCTTGAAGCGTGCCGGTTCTAATGCTTATATCTTAGATCTTCCGTCGGAATTGGGGATTAGCACGACTTTCAATGTGGAGGACCTTGTTCCATTTCATGGCCCTTCAACTATCCCTGCCAACCCCTTTGAGCCTTCTACATCCTAGGATCCAATTATTCTCCTTCCCACACCGTTACCCCTACCTACTCGGCAAATCTGTGAGATCATCGAAGATGTGCTGGAAGATCAGATTGTATCCGCCAACCAAGGGGGATTTCAGAAGTATTTGATCAAGTGGAAGAACAAGAGTGATTCAGAGAGCATGTGGATTACACAAAAGTTTCAACAGATTGACCCGGATCTTTTGGAGCTCTATCACAACCATGGGAACGTCCGATTCTAGCCGCTTCCGATCGAAGTTCCATATATACTGTCTGTGATCGCGACCGTGAAAACTCATGCTAACCAAAGTTCGAGGTCGAACTTTTTCAAAGTAGAGGAGATTGATGCGTATTTTAGATTCGTCTGTTTGAATCGTGATCGGATAAAGAGGAGACATCAAAAGAGGAAGTGGACCCAAGAATGAGTTTTTAAAAAAAAAATATCCGTTTGATAAGAAAGAAGAAAATTCAAAATTTATTACGGTCTTCAACTTTCAATCCCGTCACTTTTATGTTTGGCCTATTTTGAAGTGTCAAACGAAGTCGGATTGATACGAACTTGGTCATATTTGAAAGCTTATCGAAGTAGCTTTCCAACGAGCCAAAATTTGAGCAATTTCGACAAGTATTGAAGAAGTTATGGTCAATTTTTAGAAGCTGGACATAAAGTGACGAATTTCAAGAATCCTAATTGAATTAGGATTAGTCTTTTTTATTATTTTATTTTAGAAAGTAAGAGTTGTTTCTTTTATTAGAAATATGATTAGTTTCTTTATTGTTTTAGGACTTTATTGTTTTAGAAGAATTAGGATATTTCTTTTATTTGAATTAGGAATTAGAGTTATACTAGGATTTCTAATTTTATGCACTGGTTAGCCTATTTAAAGGCTTGTAAACACTTTTATCATAAGTTTTTGGTTAATGAAAATTGCTTATGCAAATTGAGAGTTCTAAACTTTCGTGAGGGTGTGATTATCTCAAAACGAAGAGCGATTCTTCGATTCCCGCTTGCGGTTTGGTGCGAGGCCAACTCTTCTTTCATCTCTATCTTCTTTAGATTTACGATTTGCGCAAGTAGCGTAATCCTAATTATTTTATTGATATCATAAAAGCCCTAAATCAATATTTTGTTCATCATTAATTTTATTATTCTTTTATTTTCATTTGGTATCGAGAGAGCCCGTTTGCGAGTTCGTTCGACGCCCTAAAACTATCGAAGATCTAGCCATTCATAAGAACCCTAGTCTTCTAGATCCGTGATAAGGAACGTACACGAAAATAACACTATTTTGGGCTGAAATTAAATCACCTAATTGAATTTTTAGAATTTTCGTGATAATTTGTTATGAGAAATTGTTATTTTAATTGATTAAATTAATTTTAATCCTAATCTCAACCCTAATTTGTATGTAGTAAGTTCCCGCATCAGATAGCCATCAAAATTGAAGGAGAAAACTGTATTAACTGTTCAGTACGGATGGATTGTTCGCGGAGGATAGAGATGGGATAGGAGGAGTTTTCCGAAATCATGAGGATAACCTGATGGCACAATTTGCAGGGCCGACACATAGCAAGGAGACTATCGAGATAAAACTATTGGCAATCAAGTATTGTATTCTAATGGCGCGGAAGATGGAAATCACAAATTTGATTATTGAATCAGATAACATAGTGGCTGTCCAATGTATTCAAGACAAATAATAAAAACCATGGCATCTTGTTCATTGAAGACATCAAGAGGACAATGAATGATTTTGAGTCATGCCCAATCTCTTACACTTATCGAGAAACTAACAGGTGTGCTGATCTACTGGCTAAATCGGGAATGAGTCTCAACGACACTATTCAATGGTACTCGGTTGAAGATTGTTCTTTTATTCTGCACTCTCTCATCAGAGATGATTTGTTTTTATCGTACAACCGTATGTAATCATCTCAATTTATTTTTTCTTTAATAAGAAAGGGTGAGGACCCTATAACCTCAAGCTGAACTACCAAAAAAAAAATGGCCTCTATATTTCTATGAATTGCCATACTAACACATATGACTGATGTATTGGCCCTTTCATCAAGTTTCAAATTATATGCTAATTGTAGGAAACTGTCTACATAGGAACAAAGGTGCTGTTTTGGTAGACAATTTGGAGATAGCCAACTTAAGTACCATACTAAATTTCACTGAAAGTGGAGAAGAAATTGCATTGCTGGCTGAGTTCAAGCTCTTCCTAAACGCTTACCTATCAGAGCTTATTCAATCTCCGGTCAGGTTGCTTGCTGATGTAATAGCCTTCAACGAAAAGAACTCCGCTCAGGTACACACTTTGTTAAACTTCATCAAATGACCAAAGCTTTTTATTACAAGCCAAAAATATCATAGGTAATATGAACCCTTTTATCACTATGAGTACGAGGTTCATATTGGCTGGGCCCTGTGCCGCCATTACAGAGAGGCCACTTCCTCCTCTTAGAAAATGAAAGGCCTTGCTGTGGCTTGGAAGGCCATTCGTCACTGCTTATTGAATGATAAATCTCTACCTTTTACACAGGAAATGATCGACAAATTCGGTCAGGATATCTTTTTGGCGGCTCAGGCCACGACCGGGTTGGGTGATGCAGAGAAGGGTGCGGTTAAGAATATGCTGAGACTGTCAAAGGATGGGTTCAAGCGGTTGATGATGGATGAGAATTTGGATGCCCTGGTGACTCCGGGTTCAATGGTCTCTCCTTTACTGGCCATTGGGGGATTCCCGGGAATCAGTGTTCCGGCGGGGTATGGACGAGATGGGACGCCCTTTGGGATATGTTTTGGGGGGCTAACAGGTTCAGAACCAACGTTGATTGAGATAGCTTATGGTTTTGAGCAGGCCACCAAGATTAGAAAGCCTCCTTCCTTCAAAACTTGAAATCTCTCCATGAGTGTCTCCATATCATTCAGGACTAGAGTGACATGAGTGTCTTTTAATTAAACTTGTTCATGATCAATGAATCATGGAGCTATACATCAACTATGGTTGACTTTCAATTTTTTAGTAGGGGGACAAATCAAGGTTTAAAAGCTCCAAATTTGGTTAAGGTTGCATACGGTTCAGGTTTGGGTTGGGGCGGGTTGAATCTGAACCCAACCTGCCACTCTTGACCTCAACCGGAACCGAACCCTGAGTTGTCAAACCCCCAACCCAAACTTCACCCGCCCCAACCTGTTTAGCAAAACCTTGAGTCGAGAATTTCAACCAGACTCGACCCAACAGGTGGCATATAACCCGACCTGTGGCGGGTTAGGTAGCTTGACTATGCACTCCTAATTTTGATACTAGTACCATACCATTTGTACGGATACACTTAAAACTTTAGCATGTTTTAAATATCGGCCATGCCCGAGATCTATTCGGATGATATGGATTGATTTAACCAGCCTAAAGTCCACCCTGACCCGCTCGGGATATGGCCGAGAATATAAAAGCCCAAACCAGGGATATTGCTGGCTGGACTATGGCCCAGCCTTGGCTCGCTAGAACCGGTTGAAGATAGGAAGCCAAGGCTAGGCCAGGGCTTCTCCATAATAGATCTTAAGATCATGGCGCGCCTATGTTAGATGTTGATTCCACATGGCACCCATCCCCGTTATAATTGTTGAGTTGCAAGTGCCAAATTTACACTTCTTTGGCAAATCCTGCTTGGCCGTGTAGCACAATGGATGTTCCCCCAGATTGCAAACTCAAGGCAGCTTCAAGCCAGCTTACCCATTACAAAAGTATCTGCAAAGAGAATTATGGAGTGGGCCGGGCTTTTTGGGCTGCTGCTACTAAGCCCTAGCCCAACTCCCGGACTTAAAAGCTCAGCCATAGACCCTGCATTTCAGGCAGAGTGCCAGCTCGGCCCATTTGGTGTGGGTCGTGGACTCGATACCAATTCCTAAACAAATATGCCGGATGAAACCAATGTAAATGACTTTCCATTTCGATCGGAACTAGGAATTAAGTTTTTTTACTAAAACAGCAAGTAATAAAATCCTTACAGTCCATAATTAAATAAAAAGATTTTGCAAAATATTCGGACAACGTTAAATAGGAAATTTCCAAAAGAAAAAATGTTTGGAACGTCTACGTTCAGCTAATGTGAGGGCTTCCTCTCTATTTAAAAGGCCTTTACAGATTCTGTAGGCAGAAGCTAAAACAAAATGCAAGGAAGATCGGTTTTACTGGTTGCTTTGATCTTCTACCTTTCATCAGTCATCCCCTCAACACAAAGCCATGATGAAGAAACCTTCACACATTTTGGTAAAGAGAAGGTGACCCATCTCCATTTCTATCTCAACGACATCCTAAGCGGCAAGAACCCATCCGCGGTCTTGGTTGCACAGCCGAACAACACCGACTTTTCTTCTTCTCCGACACCATTTGGTACCGTCTATGTCGTCGATGATCCCCTAACAGACGGCCCTGATCCGATATCGAAGGTCATCGGCAACGCGCAAGGACTCTACATATCGTCGGGCCAAGGCACTTTGTCGCTAGTATTGGCAATGGACTTTGGGTTCACTGCAGGGAAGTATAATGGGAGTTCTATAAGCGTGTTTTCGAGGAACCCAGTTATGGAAGGGGATAATAGGGAGCTTTCGGTGGTTGGAGGGAGAGGGAAGTTTCGGTTGGCAAGGGGGTTTGCGTTGGTTAATACGTATTATTTGAATGTTACAAATGGGGACGCCATTCTCGAATATAATGTTACTCTGTTGCACTATTAGGTAATCAAAATGATTTGGTTGCATATGTGGAAAGTCTTTGGTGGATAGGCTGAACACCTTCTGTCATGGCTATCTCTTTAATTTATGCATATTTTCTAGAATTATCTTATTGTCTTTTTTTTTATTATTATTATTTATAATAACGTTTGAGATTAGATGGGCCTCACCCTTTCATTAAAAAAAATTCGAAACAGATACAAGGCAGCAGACTGAAAAGGGAAGCTTTGGTATGGCCATCAACCCCCTAAGTTGGCCCACCAAAGGAGAGAAACAAGGACACTACAAACACCCAAACCACAACACCTTGAATTGTCACATTATCACAAGTTAAAAACTCCCTATACTTAATAAAATTCACACTAACTAATTCATATAAACTACCCGGCCGGTATGTCAATATGTATCGGTCCTCTTTCACAATAATGATTATAAAAGAAAAAGACCAATAGATCATTTTTTTTTTATCATAAGTGTAGATTTGAATTACATAATTATAATAATAAAAAAAAAAGAATTGCATTGCTTTCTCTTCTTTTGCACTCGTGTAGAATTGAAATCATGTTCAATAACTAATCCAAACGTTCCAATGAATTGCTTGCCATTAGATGGTCAACGGTTTTGACCATTAAAAACGAGAATTGATAATGGATGGTAAAGTTGTTAATGGGCCGGTCTGGCAGTTCATACACGCCTAACCACGGCCATCTGTTTGTAAATCGAGCTTAAAACTTAAGCTTGGTATAAACCGGTGAAGAGTGAGGATCTAGCCCTCAAATTTAAATTTGGGTCAGGCCCAATTCAATTATTAATGGCTTCCAAATTTTAGTCCCAAACTCGGCTTGATGATATATTGAATTATAGCTCGAAAAAATAAGCCCAACCCAATGATAACTCTAGTAGACGTTTATTATCTCCCAAGAGGATCTTAGAGCATCTCCAGCAAAGATGGTTAAATTTGAATAGTTAAAACCTCATTTTGAGCCCACTCTTTATTTTAGCTATTGCCTTTTTAAAAAAGTTTCTAGTAAGGATGACTATTTTAGCTACTCCTTTTTAAAAATAATATTTTTTGTTTTTATTTTAATTAATTTAAAGTATATGGCAAGTATA
Source organism: Chloranthus sessilifolius (assembly GCA_021018995.1). NCBI lineage: Eukaryota > Viridiplantae > Streptophyta > Magnoliopsida > Chloranthales > Chloranthaceae > Chloranthus > Chloranthus sessilifolius. The sequence continues at coordinate 169,199,992 of CM037585.1, forward strand.
TGGCAAGTAGAGAGAGAAATAGAGAGAGGGAGTGAGAGAGAGAGACATTTAATAGTATTTTATTAATAGCGAATGGGTTAGGATTTACTATATGGCGCGTGAAGTGGGACTCGCCATCTTTAACGAGTCCCGTAGCAAATTTGTTGGAGCATATCTCTAAAATAGCGATTTTGGTGTTTTACAAAATCTGCTAGAGATGTTCTAAATTTGAATAGCCAAAACTCCCTTTTGAGCCTACACTTTATTTTAGCTATTGCATTTTTAAATAAGTTTTCAGTAAGGATAATTATTTTAGCTACTCTTTTTTTAATATAATATATATTTTTTTAAATATATTTAAGATATATAACAAGTAGAGAGAGAGAAATGGAGAGAGAAAGAGAGTTGCCAAAATATATAATTATAAATGGGTGGGTGTATATATGAGTGACATCACCATTATATATGGATCTAAGAACCTTATTTTTTAAAAAAAAAGGGTTTGAGCCTATAGCACAATGAATAATTGACAATATCGCCGCGTTAAGGTTGCATGTTCAAGGCCCCGCATACCTATAGGAGAAACCTTATCATACGGGCATGGTATGAGCATCTTACGTACTAAAGGGCCATTGCTTGATGCAATCGTAAAGGCTTAAATCGTTATTTGAAAACAGATTCGAGTCCAATGAGCAGCCACTTTAATACATGTATGGACTTTGGCTCGTAATGGCCAAGAGTCTCTTAGACTCTGCTCCATTCCATACCCTGGTGCATGGTCCTATGCCCTGGTTCCACAGCCTCAACCATGCCTAAGTGAGAACTTAGGGCCTGCCCAACTCCGGCAGCCCAATTATCAATTGAGTTTAGAATTTGGGCCATAGCCACTATCGAACCGAACACAATGCAAATCCTGCATATATATATATATATATATATATATATATATATATATATATATATATATATATATATATTGTGGGTTGTGTAAGTACCTGTTTGTCACGTTCTATGACAAAAATTGTGTAAATCTCCTTTAGGCTATGTGTGTGTGTCAAGATGGATGAATCTACCTTAATAATGTAAGTCTAATAATCACTCTCCAAGCCCCGTAATATGTTTGTTTTAAAAGAAATTTAAAATCCTAGAACCTGAGTGCTGTTTTATGCAATGGCAGCGCACTGTAATAATTTTGACAGCGTGCTGTTATAGATATCATAGTGCGCTGTTACAACAGCTCGCCATCATATATATGACAGCGTGCCGTTGGTTCATGGGACAACAAACTTCGAACTTCTGTTTTCTTTTATGACGAGGGCTTTTTAGACTTTTCCTGTTTTTAAGGTTTTAGGGTTTTTGATAAAAGCTTCTTGAAAAGGGAAGGGAGATGAAGAAAGCTAGAGAGAGCTTCTTTCTCCTTGAGCTAAAACCCAAAACTCCATCTTCTTCCACCTCTTGAACTTTTGATTCGGAGAAATAGTTTATTCAAAAGGTGTTACTTTCTTCTTCACTTTCTACATCCTATTTGCTCAAGTGAGTTGAGTTTTTTGCTCAAGTAAGTTGAGTATTTTGCTCCCTAGAGATTAGGGTATATGATTGATAGCTTTATGGATCTCAAGGTAGATCGTTGTGCGTTCATCAACGGTGGAGGAGTGCATTCAAATCGGAAAGCTATGGAGGCGACCTGTGATGGGAAGTTGGGTTGCATGGGAGTTTGATAGGGCATGTGCATTTGTTGGTATATCATTCGAAACTCTTTATAATTCATTTATTCATAGTAGATTTGGTGTGTGGACTTCGGTCCCGTGATTTTTTTCCAGTGATTGGGTTTCCACGTATATTTCGTGTTGTGGTGATTGTTGCTTATAGTGTAATCTCTAGATTAATTAGAAATAATCGAATAACCCAATCTAATTCCGTGAATTGACAGAATTTCAATTGGTATCAGAGCAGGTTCGCTCGGATTTGATTCTTTTTTAATCGAGCGTCTATGGCTGATTCGGGTATTACTGATTTACCTAGAGAGGGCATTTCTACAATACGACCTCCTCTGTTTGATGGTCACAATTATCCTTATTGGAAGGCTAGGATGAGGGTCTTTCTTAGATCTATGGATATCATGGTTTGGTCTGCGGTTGAGATTGGTTGGTCACCACCTCAAGAAATGGTCTAGTTAGATGGAATTGAGAAAATCACTATTCAACCCGCTAACTGTTACAGTAGTGAAGAAAAACAGGCTGCTAATGATAACTCTAGAGCATTGTATGTCATTTTTGGAGCTGTAACGGCTTCTGAGTTTAAAAGGATTTGTAATTGTGAGGTGGCTAGAGAAGCCTGGAAGATCCTAGAGACCACTTGTGAAGGGACTTTACAAGTAAAGATTAACAAATTGCAAATGCTGACAACGCAATTTGAAAATCTTCGGATGGAAGATGATGAAAATTTTACAGACTTCTATACTAAGCTTAATGATATAGTCAATGACTCCTTCTACCTTGGAGAGGAGATTCCACCTAATAAAATTGTCAGGAAGGTTTTAAGATCCTTACCTGAAAGGTTTAGACCTAAGGTGACTGTCATCTCTGAGAGTAAAGACATTGACCGGATCAATATCGATGAGCTTGTGGGATCACTTCAAACCTATGAATCTGATATTCAGGGTGGTCAAAAGAAGAAAAATATTACTTTTCGGTCCTCTAAAAAAAAAGATTGTGATAAGGAGTGTGAGTGTGATGATGATGACTTTGCCTTGTTTACCAAAAAAATCAAAAATAAATTCAAAAATATAGAAAGTGTCGGCAAGTCTTATGAAAATCAAAATGATCTCACCAAGAAACCCCATAAGAATCCATTGGAGAAAATTCAATGCTTTAAGTGTCACGGCTACGGGCATTTTGCTTCTGAATGTCCCAATAAGAAGATATTTGTTCAGAAGTCTAAAGCCATGGCCGTGGCAAAAGAAGATGACTCGAGTGACGAGTGTTCCTCAGATGAGTCAAATGTATCCCAACATGGGTTTCGGGCTTTTGTTGCCTCCATTTATGAGGAGACCATGGTTCCCCTCTTGCGAGCCCTATTATTTCAGATGATGAAGAGGATGAAGTGGGCATATTTGAAGTTTACGATGAACTTTATCTTGTTAGTGTCCAATTGAACAAAGAGAAGATAAAGTTGATCAAAGATGTGTCATCTCTCACATCCTCATGTGTTTTTAAAAATATGGAGAACTATTTTTGAGTTGAAAATGTTAAAATTTTAAAAAATGAGGTAAAAACTCTGAGGGACAAAATCAAATTTTTAGAATTTGAAGGAGCTGAGTATTGCTCCAAATACAACAGTCTGTGTATTGAGAATGAAAAGCTCAAAAAGGAGCTTTCAAATGAAAAGGTCACCCTAAAAAAATTACACAAGGCTAGGGTGAACACCCAAAGAGCTTGGGATGCGTGCAAAGGTTGGAATGATAAAATCGGTTTGGGTTTTAAAGAAGTAAATCACCTTACTAATGGGAACAAAGGAAAAGAAAAATTGAAATATGCTCCAAAACCCCCAGGAAATAGGAACAGTGGATCTTCATCTGTTTTACCTCCTCTTTTGCCTAAACACCTCATATCCTCCAAGGGCTAGTGGCAAAAAGAGTTGCTTCTACTGTGGTAGGAAAGGACACATAAATTTCACATGTCCTGTTAGAAAAGTAAATCTTTTTAGTCAAAAGTATGACCCGATAGCTATCTATCGATTGAGGGCTCTTAAAAATTTAATGGAGTGGAAATGGGTGAGAAAAAATATTGTTTGCCATGTGCATCGATGAGTAGGGTCTTCGTGTTTTGTTTTATTTTGTTTTGTAGATCCTCTCTTGTGATTATTTTCATGTTTATTGCTTTTTTGTTCGCTCAAGAATTTTATTCGTATTTGAACTTCTTGGTAATACTATCGTTTGATATGATGCATCTATTATGTTACCCATCGTGAATTGTACTTGTACTATTTTTGTTAGATCGTGGTTATAGAGGTGCTAGATCTATCTTGTGTTCTTGATTTTCATTACTATTTTGAAATTGTCTCATGAGAACTTTGATCTCTCATCTTCTATCCTTGCTTAGTTCATATGTTATTGTACTAAAAGTGACTTTCTGACCCTATAGTATCTCATGTGGTTATGTGAAGCTCTTCTTACTATAGTTATAGTCACAATACGCATCTAATTAGTATAAGTTAGCGTATCACCCCGTCGGTTATGTGAGATAACTTCCATTGATCTGGACGATTTAAAAATATAGGGAATTGTGTCTTGTAAATCATTTATTTTTGCCCCAAGTATGTGTCCTAGTTTTAAAATTTTTATGAAAAATCTGAAAAAAGAATGTCAAGTGGAAAAGACAATCAGGGGGGGTAAAATCTTGTGTGTTTTGGTCATCACATTATGAGAGCTACCCACTGCAAGCCGCTTCGACGGTCTTGCTGAGCGTCTTACTCACGTACGCACTGTGCTTACAAGCACGCTCCAATAGCAGGAGAGGCAATGGCAACATGTATGACATGAGTGTGATGTGTCCTTAAACCACCTCTGAGCAATGCTCCGGATAGTAATGTTATTTCTTGGTGTGTTTGTATGCTGGTTGAACCTGCAATGTGAAGATGAGACTTCATTGTTTTCATGAGAAATGTTTGTTTGTTACCGGAATCTTGAATATCTCTGTTGGTCTATCACTAAAACAGCTCCGCCTTGACTATTGGATTGTATGAACTTTATTCAAGATGGGTGTTGTATTTTTTTGTGCATCATATCATTCTTGGTTATCATCAATGCGTTTGAACCTGTTTTTTTTTTCAATGAGCGATTTTTTTTTTATAATTTGTTTTGTTGAATTTTTTTGGTTTTGGTGGCTTTTGGTTCTCTAGCATTGTTGTTTTGGTTTTTTTTCTGTTGGTTTTTTTGGTCTATTGGGCGTATTGTCACGGAGTTACTCTTTGCGACGTAATCTCTCGTGCGACAACTAGCTTTTCTTTGAACTAGCTTAGCCTACTCGTGTTTCAAACCTGCACGGTAACGCATTAGGTTAGAAACTATGCAGATTCTCGAATGCAATTCATATAGCTATACGCAGCGACATTTCTAGGGGCAGCCCCACTTAAAGTATAGGTCCGCACCGTGAGGGTGGTCGTGGACCACCAACACGATGGCTCCAGCGCACGATGCGATAGGAGCGACCTAACACCTATGCGAGGCCCGGATGCGCAAACTCAAGCCCACAAGGCTATCATACGCGTTCCGTAGGGGATCTCTTAGGCCAGTGACACGTCACGTGGCTGTTAGATCCCTTCCCCATATATATGGTTTAAACATCAACAGTGCCTAAATGGCAGGAGGACCTCAAACCCCTTGGTTTGACATATCGCAACGCCCTCTCGCATCGCTAGCCCAACTTGGCTCAGTCGCGTCTGCATCACGTGCCCTGCTGGCACTGCATCACGACCAAACTGCCACCATGTCGCGTGACCTCCTGGCCCACGATCGAAGCTCTTAGAGTACCAATGGCGAAGCCCTCATGGCTTGGTGATGCACCGACGATGCCCCAGCTTCAACGCACCAATGCCTGATGCACTAGTGGTACAAGTGTCCTGCAACTGACTCGGATGGCCACACCGCGAGCCCACGTCACATTGAGCCCACGTCACATCCTCCCCTACTTAGTTGCGTTGACGTCCTCGTCAACGCGCTTCTAATACTTCTTTAGGGTGGATTGAAAGGACGGGTGGGTACTTTCAAGTTCCCACGTAATTTCAGCCTCTGGTAGGCCTTTCCACTTCAAAAGGTACTCCATAGGAAATTCATTTTGACTGCCATCTTCTCGGTTACTGTGTCTGTGAGCAAGGATTTCTTCAACATGTCTCTTTAACTGTAAATCGGCATCTGGGGCGACACGAGTTGACAAACTTCTCCCTGGATTATTCGGATCTCGTTTATATGGCTTCAAGCAACTGACGTGAAATACCGGATGCATTCTTAATCGGAAAGGAAGTTGCACTCGAAATGAGACATCATTAATCCTCTTCGTGATCGGAAATGGCCCATCATACTTACGAACTAATCCTGCATGCTTTCTTTTGAAAAATTTGAGCTGCTTCGGATTAAGTTTCACCAAAACTTCATTTGCAAACTCGATGGGCAAATCAACCCTGATCGGCCCACTTTTTCATTCGCTTAGCGGCCTTTTCCAGATAGGCCCTAGCAATCTCTGCATTCCTCTGCCACTCCTTGACAAGACGGTAGGCTGCGAGACTTGACCCAGTATATCCCATAGTAATTGTATGCAGCGTTAAAGGTTACTGGCCAGTTGCTAATTCGAATGGGTTCTTATTTGAGGCTAAACTCTTCTGCAAATTATAACAAAATTGTGTCACGTCTAACAACTGAACCCAATTCTTTTGGTTGGCACTGACAAAATGTCTCAGATATTGTACCAAAATAGCATTCACCCTTTCTGTCTGTCCGTCTGTTTGTGGATGCATGCTAGATGAGAAGTTTAGTTTTATCCCCAGGAACAGAAAAACTTCTGACCAAAACTTGCCAGCAAACCGTGGATCTCTATCACTGACAATTACTTGCGGCACTCCCCAATGTTTCATGATGAGTACTGAAATATGATGATATTTCACCCCTAAATACCTACATTTAGCCGTCCGATGAAGGCTATCTAATGAGAATTATTAGATTTGAAGTGTTTCAGGTAAATATAAGCCAAGTGCAGAAAACAGCCCAAGAATTCTAAAAATAATGTCAAAACACAGCAACTTTGGGTCATCGAGAACTTGGTGCAATTTGCAGCTCAATTTAGACCTTCAAGAAAGCTGAATTATGAAATTGTCAAAACACAAAAGTTGTAGATCCTTCTGTCCACTTTCCAACGGCATATGAATCACCTCAATACAAGTTCAAGACAGAAAGTTATGGCCAAAATACCGAAGCAGTGTCTGATGCAAAATGTGGGCTGGAATTCACGAATTTCTGGGAGCTCGATGCATCGACCCTTTTGGTCGATTAATCGAGGACAAAAAAGTGTCTGACACGAAACTGACATTGTAAAACAGATTTTGAGGATTTTTTGCAGGGTCGATGCATCGACCCTATAGGGTTGATTAATCGACCCTGACTTTGCGGCTGGGGAGACTTCCGCGACTGGGAATCTATTTAAAGCGCATCAAACACTTCGAGAATAAATAATGAGAATTAGAGATAATTAGAGTTAGTTTTAGTTTTTCTTTTTCATAGTTAGAAGTAGAGATAGAGAGATTTTATTTATTCCCTTTTGAGAGCTTTGTTCCCTTAATTTTTCAGTATTCATTCCTTCAGTTTATTATTTTTTGTTCAGTTGATTCCTGCATTAATTTCGTTTCTGAAGATCATCGTACTTTTGGATCAAAGTAATTTCTGTTGAAGTTTGAGGTATTTTTAATTCATTAAATTAATATTATTTTCCCTTCCTTATTTATTTATGTCATTTAATTACAATATGTGTGGCTAAATTCATAGGGATGGGGATCTAATGATTTCCATCCGAGGGATGTACTTCTAATAATATAAATTTAGGATTAAAATATGAGATCTTATTTTATGGTTATTGTGTTATCACGAACGGATGAAATCTCAGCCATTAACTGGGATCGAGTGTGCCGAGCCATGCCCTGGATCTTAGATCTGTGACGATAATTTTACCCCAATCATTGTTATATGGTCTTTTTACTTTCATCATGTGAATTTAATTATGATTATGATCCGGGATCGAGTGTGCCAAGCCATGCCTTGGATCTTGGATCTGTAATGATAATTTTATCTTAATTACTCCCAAATCTGAAATCAAGTGTGCCGAGCCATGCCCTTGATTTCAGATCTATGGTGTTATTCTTGTTGGAATTTTCACCCACTTTGGAGATGATTTTTATTTGAACCTGAGATCAAGTGTGCCGAGCCATGCCCTTGATCCCAGATCTATATATGAAAATCATCTCTGAAGTTAAGTCTTGATTGCAGGGATGCAACGTGGAACCTATCGGGGTTTTGACCATTTTTCTTCCATAAAAGATATTTTTGTTCAATGGTATATCTCATAATTTAATCCTTAGATTTATATTATGGGAAGAACAGATCAAAGATGGGAGGATTTAGTATCTTCATCTTTATCTTTACTTTTGAATTATCAGTTGAGTTTTAGTTTGTAGTCAGTAATTGTCATCTCACAAAATTAAATCATAAGACTGGTAGAATACTGTTAGATCTTAGTGGATTTTTTGAATTACTGTCTTATCCTTTTAGATCTTCAAAAATAGTCCTCGTGGGAACGATCTCGTACTCTGCACCCACTATATACAATCTGATTCGTGCGCTTGCGAGTAAAACATTACAATTAAAATTTCACATCATTTCACAATATTACTGATAAATAATCGTGCAGCCTGTTCTGCATTACAATTCACCGGTGCCGGAATGAATGTAGCGTATTTTGAGAACCGATCCATAACTACCAGGATGGACCCGAGTGTCCCTACTTTGGGCAATGCAGATATGAAGTCAAGGGATACGCTCTCCCACGGTCTGGATGGCACTGGCAACGGTTGTAGGAGTATAAATTGTTTAGCTCTTTCCACTTTGTCCTGCTAGCATATCAGGCAAGTCCTGACATACTCCTCTACGTCCTCTTCCATCTTAGGCCAATAGAAACGCCTTTCCAACAAGGCAAGCGTGCGATGAATTCCTGGATGATCAGCCCACAATGTGTCATGACACTCTTTCAAGAGTTCCTTTCTAAGTTCTTTCACTTTCGGCACATAGAAACGGCCCCCTTTTGTCACCAACAATCATTCCTCAATCCAGAATCACTGTGTTCTCCCCTCTTGTATCTGCTGTAGTAGGGTCCTCGCGAGTGGATCTAATTTTAACCCTTCGCACAATCTATCGGGGATAGTCGAACTAATGCGGCTAGCTGCAGTTTGTTCTTCAATTCTTAACGCTGCTAACTGAACTTTCAACGCTGCTAACTCTGCTTTACGGCTCAAAGCGTCTGCGACTTGGTTAGTCCTGCTAGGCTTGTACACCAAGTCCAATTCGAACTCGGCCAAAAAATCTTGTCAACGGGTCTGTTTCGGCGATAATTTCTTTTGTGTCTGAAAGTAGCTGGTCGCTACATTGTCGGTCATCACTAGGAACTTCGACCCAAGTAGGTAGTGCCTCCATGTCCTTAGACAATGTACTACTGCTGTCATCTCCTTTTCTTGAACCGTATATCGTTGTTCGGTATCATTCAGCTTTCTGCTCTCAAAAGCCACTGGATGCTCTTCTTACATTAATACTCCTCCTATCGCATAGTCGGAGGCATCCGTGTGTACCTCAAATGGCTTGGAGTGATCAAGTAGCTTCAGCACGAGGTCACTCATGACCACCGCTTTCAAATCCTCAAATACCCTCTGACATTTTTCCCACCACTACCACGGTCGATTCTTCTTCAACATGTCAGTCAGTGGTGTCGCACGGTGTGAATAATCGGGGATGAACCTTCTGTAATAGTTGACCAAACCTAAAAATGACCGCAACTCGGTCACGCCTTCTGGCACTCTCCAGTCTTGGATTGCACGAACTTTCTCAAGGTCCATGCTGATGTTTCCTCCTCCAATATGGTGTCCTAAAAACATAATCCGCTCTTGTGCAAATGAACACTTCTCCTTCTTGACATAGAGCTGATTTTCTCGCAGTATCTTGAAGATGATTTGGAGGTGGTTGAGATATTCTTTCAATGTATTGCTATACACAACGATAACGTCTAAGTACACCACCACGAACTTGTCGAGGTAGGCATGGAATAACTCATTCATAAGGGTCCAGAAGGTGGCTGAGGCATTAGTCAGCCCAAAGGGCATTACTAGAAATTCAAAGGCTCTGTACCTGGTCATACAGGTAGTCTTGCTTTCATCTCCCTCGGCGACTCGCACCTGATAATAGCCAGATCTCAAGTCCAGCTTGGTAAAGTACCTTGCACTGCCCAACTGATCAAACAAATCTGTAATCAATGGCATTGGATACTTATTCTTAACGGTAACCTTATTCAACGCTCTGTAGTCGATGCATAATCGAAGGCTACCGTCACGTTTCTTCTGGAATAGAACTGGGGCGTCAAATGGAGCTTTAGACGATCGAACAAACCCTGCTCCCAACAACTCATCTAACTTTCGACGTAACTCGGCTAACTCGGAAGGAGCTATTCTGTAGGGAGCTTTAGCCCGCAGCTTCGCACCTGGTTCTAGTTCGATCCGGTGATCTACTGATCTTCTGGGTGGCAACACCTTAGGCAATTCGGGCGGCATGACATCTTAGAATTCTTGGAGTAATCCTGACACACTTTTTGGCACAATCTCTGCTGGCCCTATTGCTTTCTCTTCTAGTAGTGTAGCAAGAAATGTAGGTTCCCCTCTTTTTAGTCCCTCCTTTAGCTGAAGTGCTGAGATAAACCCATCACTCTCCACTTCTTTATCTTTCTGAATGACTGGGATCATGCAAGGGGTCTCTTCTTCGAACATGCACACTGACCCGAGGTATGGCATGGGCACTGCTTTAGCCTGGTGTAGGAGTTCTAACTCAAGGACAACTTTGAAATCATCCATCTGTACTGTCATAAAGTTCACTGCTCCGCTCCACAGCCCTATTTGTACAGGTACCCCCTTTGCCACTCCTGCTATAGGGCGCGCCTCCGAGTTCACAGCTTTTATACGGCTAGAGTCTTACTCCAGTTTTAAACCTAGGCGACGTGCTTCTTTATCAGCAATGAAGTTATGCGTCGCCCCCGTGTCCACCATGGCACGGGTACTTTTCCCATTAATGCACATCTCTATAAACATCAACCCTTTGGGTGCGACTGTCTTTCCTTTTTCTACTTGCCCCTTTATGGCATTCAGCAACCTGAGTGCCCCCATTCTTGGTTCCTCCTTAGGAGGGATTGCAGGAGCGCTAGTAGTAGCTCGAAGGACATTCAACGACTGTTTCTGTGGGCAGTCTTTAACTTGATGAGGCCCTTCGCACAAGAAGCAACCCGACTTCGGCACGTAGTTGGTGGACTCAGCTGACTTTGCATGTGAATCTTTTCCGTGCGCTTTCTTTTCTTGTGTGCCCCTCTTGCTTTTCTTATTAGCTTTTGACGGATTTTTTGAACCACTTTTATTCTCGGTCTCTTCCTATTTTGATCTGAGGGCCCATAGTCCGTTAGTCGCTCTGCAGCTACCACTGCCGCTGCAAGGTCCGGTAGTGTCCTTCTATTTAATTCAGGCTGAGCCCAAGGCTTAAGGCCTTCAAGGAAGTAGAATATTTTATCTTTTTCGGGCATTTCCCTGATGTCCAACATCAAAGCGGAGAACTGTCGCACATATTCTCTCACTGTGTCGGTTTATTGTAGCTTCCGTAGCTTTCGCCGAATGATATAGTCAATGTTCTCGAGCAGGAATTGTACTTTCAATTCCTTCTTTAGGTCTTCCCATGTGTTTACGACACAACGACCATTTTAAATCTCTGCGTAGCGTGTACGCCACCACAGTTTGGCATCTCCCTCAAGGTACATAGTCGCTGTGACCACTTTCATCGCTTCGGTGGCAGACAGGACGAGATGGAAGTATTGCTCAATATCTTACAAGAAATTCTCTAACTCCTTAGCATCCCGAGCACCCCCGTAGCACCGCGGCTCAGGTATCTTGACCTTCCATTGGGGAGTTTCTCGCTATTGAACAGTCTCAGACCCAATCGCCCTCATCAGGACGTTCATCTTAGTGGTCAATTCATCAATCTGCAAACAAAGGGCTTCGACGGTGCCCCTCGTATCTTCTACAATACAAGGATCTCCATGTTCTCAGCTAACGTGGCGTGGTTTTCAGCCAACATGGTGTGGCTTTCTTCCTGCTTGCTTGCTTAACCGTTCTGCATGGCTTGCCACAAGTGAAACCACTGTCTCCAACTATTCGGCCTGACCTTCAAGGTCATTTAGACATTCCCTGGTCCGTCTGTGTGTACCACTACTAGTCCCTTCAGCCATCTCTAGGCTCTGATACCAACTGTCACGGAGTTACTCTTTGCGACGTAATCTCTCGTGCGGCAACTAGCTTTTCTTTGAACTAGCTCAGCCTACTCGTGTTTCAAACCTGTACGGTAAGGCAGTAGGTTAGAAACTATGCGGATTCCCGAATGCAATTCATATAGCTATACGCAGCGACATCTCTAGGGGCAGCCCCACTTAGAGTATAGGTCAGCACCGTTAGGGTGGTCGTGGACCACCAACACGATGGCTCCAGCGCACGGGGCGACAGGAGCGACCTAACACATATGCGAGGCCCGGATGCGCGAACTCAAGCCCACAAGGCTATTGTATGCGTTCTGTAGGGGATCACTTAGGCCAGCGACACGTCACGTGGCTGTTAGATCATTTCCCTATATATATAGTTTAAACATCAATAGTGCCTAAATGGCAGGAGGACCTCAAATCCCTTGGTTTGACATACCGCAACGCCCTCCCGCATCGCTAGCCTAACTTGGCTCAGTCGTGTCCACATCACGTGCCCTGCTGACACTGCATCACAACCAAATTGCCACCATATTGCGTGACCTCCTGGCCCACGACCGAAGCTCTTGGAGTACCAATGGCGAAGCCCTCATGGCTTGGTGACGCGCTGACGATGCCCCAACTTCAACCCACCAATGCCTAATGCACTAGTGGTACAAGTGTCCTGCGACTGACTCGGATGGCCACACCGCGAGCCCACATCACAGTATGGTGCTATGTCCTTTCATTTGAATATTATTGTGTGTTTTTATTTCATAATGTTTTATGATCATGACTGTTTTCTGTGACCATGTCGTGCCTTGTATATTGATGGTTAAATTTCATGGTAGATATTGGGTTTATTCTACTTTGGGTGATGTTGATTATTGTTAATTGTAGTGTTGCTCTCTGTCTCCCTTTGTCCATTCAAACAAAAAGGGGGAGAAATATTTATGGATGATGTAGGCTTAATTTTGCTTAATTTTGATATTGTTTGATACTGACATCATTGGAGGTTTCTTTGGATTGTTGTTTTTAGATGTATGGTATTGTTGGTTTTGCAAGTGTTGGATCAAGATCCATCTTGGCTTAGGATAGACATATATTTAGGGGGAGATCATGAGTCCATGTATTATTGCATATCGTTTTTCTCATATAGATCAATGTATAGGATTAGTGGGGCCATCCTAATGTAATGTATATATTTTAATGTAAACATGATTTTTGTCGTAGAATGTGACAAAGGGGGAGATTGTAGGTACCTGTTTGTCACGCTCTACGACGAAAATCGTGTAGATCTCCTTTAGGCTATGTGTGTGTGTCAAGATGGATGGATCTACCTTGATAATGTAAGTCTAACAATCACACTCTCCAAGCCCCTTAATATATTTGTTTTAAAAGAAACTTAAAATGCTAGACCCTGGGTGTTGTTCTATACAATGGCAGTGCGCTATGATAATTTTGATAGTGTGCTGTTACAACAACGCGCTGTCATAGATATCACAGCGCGCCATTGATTCATGGGACAGCAAACTTCGAACTTCTGTTTTCTTTTATGATGAGGGCTTTTTAGACTTTTTCAGTTTTTAAGGTTTTAGGGTTTTTGATAAAAGCTTCTTGAAAAGGGAAAGAAGATGAAGAAAGCTAGAGAGAGCTTCTTCCTTCTTGAGCTAAAACCCAAAACCCCATCTTCTTCCACCTCTTGAACTTTTGATTCGGAAAAATAGTTTATTCAAAAGTTACTTTCTTTTTCACTTTCTACATCCTATTTGCTCAAATGAGTTGAGTTTTTTGCTCAAGTAAGCTGAGTGTTTTGACCCCTAAAGATTAGGGTGTGTAATTGATAGCCTTGTGAATCTCAAGGTGGATCGTTGTGCGTTCATCAACGGTGGAGGAGTGCATTCAAATCGGAAAGCTATGGAGGCGACCCGTGATGGGAAGTTGGGTTGCATAGGGGTTTGATAGGGCATGTGCATTTGTCGGTATATCATTCGAAACTCTTTATAATTCATTTATTTCATAGTGGATTTGGTGTGTGGACTTCGATCCCGTGATTTTTTCCCAGTGATTGGGTTTCCACGTATATCTCGTGTTATGGTGATTGTTGCTTATAGTGTAATCTCTAGATTAATTAAAAATAATCGAATAGCCCGATCTAATTCCGTGAATTGACGGAATTTCAGGTTGGGCCTGTAACCTGCTTGGACCATTAGCTAATTTGAACAATAATATCAAGGATACAGTATTTACACCCTAGGAAATTGTGACTTCACCCAATCTCCTCTAGCCGGCATGAACTTGCATGACCTATGAATCACACAACGGATCTTGAGATTACGAGTATTACATCAATCACACATTCGCTTCCATGTGGCACACATCCCAAAAAGTGGCCCTACAATAACGTGGAACACATTAAGCTCTAACATAATTTTATGGTCACTTTTTGGGATGTGTAAAATGTAGAATAAAAAATTGACCATCTGATCTAAAGATCTATTGTGTGCAAAGATTGGTACGGGGAAAGATTTCACTCGTCTGATTCCAAGGCAAGAGGAGATTAGTCACAGGTTCATAGGAATAGTACCCTAATATCAAACCAACCGTTTTAATTGAGGCTGCGATTACTTGCCCAGGCCATGTTGCTCAGTCAGAAGACTCCAATTAAATTTCAAAAGAGGCTGCTCTCAAATCTCCATCAAAAGATAAAAAATTAGCATTGACTTCCAACTAACGGGTTTATAGAAACAGAGGCTAAAATATTATTTATCCCAATCTTAGTTCATGTGAACTGTACGAGTCCTTATAAAATTACTAAAAAAAAATGTATATTACTCGAAGTAAAACATCTTATTTAAATCAACCCCCTACCCCTTTTCTTTCACAAAGAGTTGCTACTTAGAGAGAGATGGGGAACCTGATTCTAGTTCTACTTCTCTTCTCCTTGGGGTTAGCCTTGCAGGCTAACGGTGACCACCGGCACAAGAGCCTTGGTCTCGGCAAAGAGAAGGTGACACATCTGCATTTCTACCTCCACGACACACCTTCAGCCGAAAACCCAAGCGCAATAGTGGTGGCTCAGGCCACATCTACAAAAAAGTCGCCGACTCGTTTCGGTGCAGTGTGGATAGCGGATGATCCGTTGACCAAAGGATCCAGCCCAAATTCAAAACTCTTGGGTCGAGCCCAGGGTCTCTATGCTAACGCGGGGAAGCAGGAGTTGGGTCTAATTATGGCTATAGATTATGGGTTCACCCAAGGGAAATATAATGGAAGTTCATTTAGCATTTGTGGGAGGAATCGAATATTGAAAAGGGTAAGGGAAATGCCGGTTGTTGGAGGGACAGGCTACTTCCGTTTAGCCCGTGGAATTGTAGTAGCTACGACAATATTTTTCAACTTGACTTCCCTGGACGCCATCGTTGAGTACAATGTGACACTCATACACTATTAACTGTAATTAGCTGTGATCATTTTAATAAATAACAAATAAGGTTTGCTGCTTTAGTTCAGGTAATTGTAAAACCCATATATTGGACAAGGATGGTGCAAATTTTAGGTCCATTCACGCTTTGGTAAGCCCTTGTGTTTTGTTTAGCTTTGCTGCATAGTTATTCATTGCTTCTCTCCCTCTCTTAATTAATCTCTGTGACTCGTGATATCCGGCAGTGTCAGGCGGTAGCGCCACTTCATTAAGTAGGAGCTTTAAGCAAGGAATTTAGGTGGCTCTGAGAAACAAATGTTTGGAATTTGTGTCTCTTTGCTGCTATATCTGTGATTTGGAAAGAGAGAAATAACGGTCTTTGAAGACAAAACGGTGTCCTCGGAAATTCTGGTGGAGAAGATCAAGAGGAAGACGCTTCAATGGGCTAAGGGCCTTAAAATGTTAGGTTCTTACTCCATTCTCGACTGTATTAGGAACTGGAGTTTAGTTAGTAAAGCCAATCAATATATCCTGTAATTTGTTCGGGTGGATCCCAGTGGTCCTTGTTTCTCTTTGGGTGTTTGATGGGGTTATGTGCCTGAGTCCTGTAATCTTTTTAGATGAGTTTCTTTCTCAGCTGGGAAACTAGTCTTTTTGTCAATTTCCTTTTGCTTGCTCTTTAATGAAATTCAGAGAATTAACAAAGAAAAGAACCAAAAAAATAAAAACAGTATCAAACTCGGTATCGGTCCAGTTAGACCAGTATGTATCGGCCAATACATGTCATCTCGACAATACATATCGGTCTCACCAATACGGTATCAACAATATATATATATATATATATATATATATATATATATATATATATATATATTAGATAATATATAAATATACATATTAGATAATATATTAAGAGCATTTTACTTAAATGCCTTGAGATTAACCCAAGGATCAAAATTTTGGCCCAAATGACTGAAATTTCGGTCATTTTTGTATGGGATTGAAATTTCGGTTGAAATTCAAATTTTCGGCCGAAATTTCGATCCCCTCCGAAATCGTAACGAAACCTGAAATTTTGATCCTTGGGTTAATACACCGTTGAATGGTTTAAAATCAATGACATTTTAGTAAAAATGCACTAACAATCTCAATTGGTATTAGCTTCATAAATAGAAACCCTAAAATAGGGTTTTCATTTTATCACAATTTCTACCATCTCAAGTCTCAACTCTAAGCAAGCTTCTTATTCTGTTTCTCTCTCTCTCTCTCTCTCTCTCTCTCTCTCATTGAAAGTCGATTTGAATT
The DNA here is from genome assembly GCA_021018995.1 of Chloranthus sessilifolius. Classification (NCBI taxonomy): domain Eukaryota; kingdom Viridiplantae; phylum Streptophyta; class Magnoliopsida; order Chloranthales; family Chloranthaceae; genus Chloranthus; species Chloranthus sessilifolius. The sequence goes on from CM037585.1 coordinate 169,216,771, forward strand.
TTTTTTTACCAAGTTTTTTTTTTGTTTTTTTAAATTGCTCAAACAAAGTCTGCAAAAAAAGCTCAAGCCCAACCCGGTCCGTTATGGGCCGAGCTTGGGCTGTGGACATCGCAGCCCAGATTAGAATCAGGCTAAAAAAATTGGAAATCCGGCTCATGTAAAGCCAGGCCAGGTTGAACAATATTTAATTTGATAATCACCATAAAACTATGAGTGTGGGACAATATTTAATTTGATTGATTATTTTGCAGGCAACTTACGTGGCACAACATGATTGGCTACACTGCTTGGGCCTGTAGCCAGTCATGTCGCGCCACATAAGCTGCCTGCAAAATTATCTATAAAAAATTATCCACTGTATAACACTGTCCTATAATCCTCCATCTCTTTCTTAATTTAATTCAGGTTATTTTAATGCCTATAGCATACCATCTTCTGTCACTTAGTTTTATTTAGCATATGTCAGCGGCTATTTTTAATGATATTGTTATTATATAGCATTTTTAAAGGACAAAGAGAACGCCAATGGTTAGTTAAGAAAAGGGCCAATTGTTATGTGAAGTGATTAGCATCTCAATCATCAACCTAATAAGCCATAAAAAAAAACAAAAAAAAAAAACGTAAGGAGCCAACTGTTGGATAGACCATGTATCAAAAATCATGTTCATCAAGTAATTCAAACGATCCAATCAATTGCTTTGTTTTGGGTGATCAACGGTTGACTGTAAAAAAAAATAGTATTGGGAATGGATAGTGGGGTTGTAAATGGGCTGGGCTCGGTCATGCCATTGAAGTCCAACTTGGGCCAAGCCGTTCAAATCAAGCTCGAGCTTGACCTAAAATTGTATAAATAAGCAAAGAGTGAGGATCTAACCCTAAAATTAAAATGTGAAAATATTTGGGGTCAGGCCCAATTAAATTATTAATGGATCACAAATTTGGGGCCAGACCCATTGCGAACCCTAAGGGACTTTTATTATAATCCAATTGGTGAATCTTCTTAGATATATGTCTCATCCAAGAGTTGACTTATTTGATTGTTAAACTATGGTACTTATAAATTGCCCGGTAAACATGAGTGACATCACCCTCATTGATGGTACTAACTACTAAGAACCTTTACCATACAATTTGATATCTCTTTCTATGATTCCTTTTTTCTTATATTTTTAAAGCAACTCAAAACTTTCTTTTACTCATTTTTACTTTCTTACTTGTCTATCATATGAGTTTCTTGGCTAATGCTTGGTGCAAGGGTAAAATGTTTAGGTTGTAATTTAAAGATGAGGATCAGCTCCAGAGAGCGGCCACTATGTAAAAAGTCAAAAGTTATGTTTGTATTTCATTAATGTTGGGAAAAATTGATACAGGTTGGAAGAAAAATAAAGATTAGAATAAAGAAATATGCAGATTCGATTTGAGGCATGTTGAATACCATTATTTTTAAATTGAGATTTGCCCTTACCACTATGATCAAGTGATCACCAATAGGTTACTGGCAAATTGGTTCCAAGATATAACGAATCGACAACGTATTCGTGTGGCCATATTTGGTAAATCTGATCACGCAACCAGAACACTAAATAGTGCTAAGAAAATTGTTGATAAAAAGAGTATTGATAATGGCTCCGAGGCACGTAATTAACTACATTGTCTTAAAGACTATAGACACCCCCACTCCGTCGGATAAAAGAAGATGCAATAAAGTTCCCAGCGAATCTGCCTTCAAGATACAACAGAGTCTGGTCTTTCTAAAAATCGTATGTTCTTTTTTAGATATTATTATATTTTTATTGTATTGTATGTCTTGTGTTTTTAACGGAGATTTTATCTCTTGTTATAGAGAAATTCTAAATCATTAGCCTTTTTAGGTTATGGTGAAAAGATTTCAGATCTCTATATTTTCAGAGAGTTATGTCTTTTCGGTAAACAGATAAATCAATTTCACTTGTCTCTTTTAGAGAGTTGTGTCTTTTTAGATAACAGTAAAAAGATAAATCGATTTCACTTGTGTCTTTTCAGAGAGTTATGTCTTTTCAGATAACAATAAAAAGAAAAGTGGATTTCAATTGTGTCGTTTCATATTTACTGTGAAGTGATACCAGACTTGTGTCTTTTCACATTTATAGTGAAGAGATAAATCCAAATATGAAAAGACACTTCTTTAAGGAGATAGTATTTACAAGTTTGTCATTAAATTATTATCAATATAGAATGATAATTATAAACTTAATTTTAACACAATAAAATATATGCTACTACACTAATATATATAACAATCCTCCACTTGTTTTCAAAATAAAAAAAAATTTGTATCAGAGCGTTCATACTAAGCGTCATCAGAGGTACCGATCGGTTTGAATCTTTGATTAGTATATACAACTTAAAGTTTGTAACGACTTTAAGTAGCTTATAACCTTAAACTTAAAACCTATCTAATAAACCGAAATTACATATACACTTACTATGACCTAAATTATTAGTGACCATAAGGCTGAGCTTTACAGTCTTGCTCTAAAATTCTGATTTCATGAGTATCTCAGAGAGAGGACAGAATCTTTGTTGAAGCGGCTTTACTTCCATACTCATATAGATGAATCTGTCATGGGTGTTAATGTGATTTTTAATTGTGATGTTTTACTCGCAAGCGTACGAATCAGAGTGTATATAGTAGGTGCAGAGTACGAGATCGTTCCCACGAGGACTATTTTTGAAAGATCTAAAAAGACAAGACAGTAATTCAAGAAGTCCACTAAGATTTAACAGTATTCTACCAGTCTTATGATTTAATTTTGTGATAAGATAATTACTGACTACAAACTAAAACTCAACTGATAATTCAAAAGTAAAGATAAAGATGAAGATACTAAATCCTCCCATCTTTGATCTGTTCTTCCCATAATATAAATCTAAGGATTAAATTATGAGATATACCATTGAACACAAATATCTTTTATGGAAGAAAAATGGTTAAAACCCCGATAGGTTCCACGTTGCATCCCTGCAATCAAGACTTAACTTCAGAGATGATTTTCATATATAGATCTGGGATCAAGGGCATGGCTCGGCACACTTGATCTCAGGTTCAAATAAAAATCATCTCCAAAGTGGGTGAAAATTCCAACAAGAATAACACCATAGATCTGAAATCAAGGGCATGGCTCGGCACACTTGATTTCAGATTTGGGAGTAATTAAGATAAAATTATCATTACAGATCCAAGATCCAAGGCATGGCTTGGCACACTCGATCCCGGATCATAATCATAATTAAATTCACATGATGAAAGTAAAAAGACCATATAACAATGATTGGGGTAAAATTATCGTAACAGATCTGAGATCCAGGGCATGGCTCGGCACACTCGATCCCAGTTAATGGCTGAGATTTCATCCGTTCGTGATAACACAATAACCATAAAATAAGATCTCATATTTTAATCCTAAATTTATATTATTAGAAGTACATCCCTATAAATTTAGCTACACATGCTGTAATTAAATGGCATAAATAAATAAATAAGGGAAAATAACATCAATTGAATGAATTAAAAATACCTCAAACTTCAATAGAAAACTATTTGATCCACAAGTACAATGATCTTCAGGAACGAAATTAATGCAGGAATCAACTGAACAAAAAATAATAAACTGAAGGAATGAATACTGAAATTTTAAAGGAACAAAGCTCTCAAAAAGGAATAATAAAAACTCTCTATCTCTACTTCTAGTCTAAAAAATAAATACTCCTCTAAAAACTAACTCCTAAAAATTATTCCTAAAATTCCCCTAAAATTATTCTCCCCTCTCGAAGTGTTGGCTCGGGTTTAAATAGTTTCTAAGATGCATAGGTGTCCCAACTAGACAAGTCAGGGTCGATTAATCGACCCTATAGGGTCGATGCATCGACCATGCAAAGAATCCCTAAAAATATGCTTTAAAGTGTCAGTTCCATGTCAGACTACTATTGCCCCTCGATTAATCGAGTGAAAGGGTCGATGCATCGACCTCCCAGAAATTCGTGAATTCCAGCCCACTTTTGCATCAGACATTGCTTCGACATTTCGGCCATATATTTCTACTCCAAACTTGGATTGACATGATTCTTGTGGCGTTGGAAAGCTGACAGAAAGATCTACAATATTTGTGTTTTGACAATTTCATAATTCGGCCGTCTTGATAGTCCAAATTGAGCTGCAAGTCGTACCAAGTTCTTAATGACCCAAAGTTGCAGTGTTTTGACATTATTTTCAGGATTCTTGGGCTGTTTTCTGCACTTGGCTAGTATTTACCTGAAACACTTCAAATCTAGTAATTCTCATCAGATAGTCTTCATCGGATAGATAAATGTAGGTATTTAGGGGTGAAATATCATCATATTTCAGTACTCATCACACCCCCAAACCTACACTTTGCTAGTCCTCGAGCAAAGCAAACTAAAGAAAATAAATGTCACTTTCGTAGGAAGCACGATTACACTTAGCATGTGCAACAAGCCTTTAAACCCCTAGGTGATCCCTAGTGGAGGAGTTGTGTCTCCTGAGGGTTTACAGTGAAGTTACCCACAAACTTCAACACATTTTTGAAACCATCGATAAAATTGAGGTTTCAAAATATGATTTTGATAACATATATACCATTCAAAACTCAAAATTATTAATCAATTCAACATGTGAATTCTCAATTTTAAATCACAATGTTATACTAATCATACTAGTATCCATTCAAATTAGTCTAATGCTCAAATCGTTAGATAACTCATCCATTCATGCTTAAATGTGAAGTGTGTGCATACCCAAACCAAAATTCATTCATCTCAGAATTAGTTCAAACGGAAAACCGTTAGATCTGTTGTTTTGACTCAATTCTCACTTTAGGTATACTCTCAAAATTTAAAGACACCGATGATGGATAAGTTTTCGCACATATGTGAGAGATCAATACAAAGCAAATACAAACGTCTCACATGATAAATAAAACACGATGGAATCAATGAACAAAAATAAATCTCATAAGAAGATACTTGTATATCCTAAGCATGTCATATCAAGTGTCATAAGTATCACATATTTACTCTCCACAAGGCAATTACCAATGCAAGATGAAATCATGAATGCCTTTTTAGGGTTGTAATGGGGCTCAGGAAAGGGTAAGAAAGAATTGGAAGTTGAGATTCAAAATTTCTGAGAAATCGGAAAGGAAACACCTTTTGATTTTTTTATTTCTTCTCTTTTTCTTTTCTCACTCCTTTTTCTTCTCTTGAATTTTATTTTCTTGAGGCACCTCATTTTTTTTTATTGTTCTTCACAGTTTTCTTTTTCTTTTTCTCCCTTTTTTTTATTTCTTTTTATTTTTGCCATACACTATCAGTAAACACCACAACTCGGTATCTCTCCACTTACACTCTTTTCGTTCATTCTCATCCCTCGTTCCTAATTTCTCAGAAATAAGAAGGGTAAAGCTGACTTTTCAAAAATGGTGCAGGGTTAAAGGTTAACGTGGTTTATCAAAAAATGTATAAAGGTAAATTTTTCAATAGGCTCAAAGGGGTACTAGAAGGATAAATTTTTATAAGGTGGGGTATTTTAAGCACAAACGAGCCAAAGATGACCTTCAATCATGTCCTTAAAAGATGGTAACCTTGCCTATTTGTCTTGAGTAGATATGCAGTACGTTCTAACACAATAATATGAATTTGATTACATGCAAAGTCACAAGTCAAAATAAAATGTATGAGATTATGCAAAATAAGTCGTATTCAAAGAAAACTCCGAGTTTATGTATTCACTCATCAATGACGGGAAATTAGCTCTAAAGCTCACCGAGTTTTGTCTCCACTAAGAACCTAAGATTCAACGTTCAAAACAGTTCATCGATTTCTAAGTCTTAACTTGGAATAAGTGTAAAAATTCTAAGCGTGAATATCAAAATTATCCACAAAATATCACATTAAGCTTCATCATCTTAGATACAAGTAATCAGAATATGACATCAGTATTCTCAAAATTAAATTCACATGCATCATCAACTAAAGTTTGAAAACAATCGCAAAATAATGTGCATGATGACTTCAAAATTATTTATTTATTTATTTTTTATATAATTTTTTTTAAAAATAAGTGACACAAAAATAGATAACCATACCCCCAAACCTAAAGATTACAATGTCCTCATTGATTGAAATAAGTAGCGCACCCCCAAACCTGTTGAAAAGTACCTCAATACAAAGATCAGGGGCAGAGAATATGTACATCAAATTGGAACATGACCAAGAACTTATTGAAGGGAATATGATTACACTATTTAGGAAATTAAAAACAACCTAAACTAAACAAAAAAAACTAATAAATCCTAAATCCTAAATCCTAAAAAGAAATTAATTTTTTTTTTTTTTTTCGAAAAGAAATTACACAAAATTGGGTTGCCTCCCAATGAGCGCTAGTTTAATGTCGATAGCTCGACCATGCGAATAGCTCAGTCAGGGTGAGCCATTGGATCACTCAAGGAAAGAGTGTTAGAGAATGCGATTGCATCCTCAAGGAACGGTTTTAATCGTTGACCGTTAACTCGAAAAACATTTCCGTGCCTCGGGTTGATAACACCAACTGTCCCATTGGGGAGTATTCGAGAGATTTTGAAAGGACCACTCCAACGGGTTTTTAGATTCCCAGGAAATAGGTGAAGTCGAGAATTGTAGAGTAGAACCTGCTGACCAACGACGAAAGATTTTCGTAGAATAGATTGATCATAAACCCGTTTCATACGGTCCTTGTACGATTTAGCACAGTCATATGCATCAGCACGGATTTCTTCTAATTCATTTATTTGTAAATTCGTTTGGGCTCCAGATTTCAGGCGATCAAAATTCAATGACTTAATGGCCCAAAATGCTCGATGTTCCAGTTCAACCAGGAGGTGGCAACCTTTACCAAAAACCAACCGATACGGCGACATGCCAATCAGAGTTTTAAACGCAGTTCGATACGCCCATAAAGCGTTATTCAGTTTTAGCGACCAGTCTTTACGGTTCGGATGGATTGTCTTTTCTAAAATTCGCTTAAGTTCTCGATTAGAGACTTCAACTTGGCCACATGTCTGAGGATGGTATGGTGTAGCAACTTTGTGTGTGACACTATATTTCTTCATTAATTGGGTGAACACTTTATTGCAAAAGTGCTTTCCATCATCACTAATTATCGCCTTTTGTGATCATTTGTTTTACACGCCACAGCCTCTACCCATTTCGAGACATAATCAATACCGACAAGAATGAACATATTTCCAAATGAATTCGGGAAAGGACACATGAAATCGATCCCCCAAACATCGAATAATTCAACTTCTAAAATTGGATTGAGCGGCATCATGTTGCGCTTTGAGATTCGGCCCAGCATTTGATAGTTGTGACAAGATTTGCAATGCTGATGACAATCCTTAAAGATCGTCGGCTAGTAAAAATCACTTTGGAGGATCTTTGCTGCAGTCTTTTTGGAACTAAAGTGACCTCCACAAGCTAACTCATGACAGAATGAGATGATCCGTGGTTGCTCAGATTCAGGAATACATCTTCGTATGATTTGATCAGGACAGTATTTGAATAAGTACGGATTTTCAAAAAAGTAGTGTTTCACCCGAGCTAAGAAAATGGATTTCTCATTCTTCGACCAATGGTGAGGTAATTTCTCGGTGACTAGGTAATTGACAAGATCCGCATACCAAGGTGGGCAATCAATCCTGAACAACTGTTCATCCGGGAAGTGCTCCAAGATCGAAACAGGATCGTCGGATTTTTCAATAATTATTCGTGACAAGTGATCTGCCACCACATTTTCTGAGCCTTTCTTGTCCTTGATCTCCAAATCGAACTCTTGCAACAGCAAGATCCATCTGATTAAGCGTGCCTTAGCATCTTTCTTAGCGAATAAATAACGCAGAGCAGCGTGATCTGTAAATACCACGACTTTATATCCTAATAAATAGGATCAAAATTTATCCAACGTGAAAACTACTGCCAAAAGTTCCTTTTCCGTGGTCGAGTAGTTCAACTGGGCATCGTTGAGAGTGCGACTCGCATGGTAGATTACATGCGGTAATTTTTCTATTCGTTGTCCCAGAACATCTCCAATTGCATAATCAGAGGCGTCGCACATGATTTTGAACGGGAAGTCCCAGTTCGGAGATTGAATTATCGGGGCTTTTATCAATTCACCCTTAATGGTTTTAAAGGCTTGCAAACATTTATCATCAAAGAGGAATGGGGCATCCTTTGAAAGTAAGCTGCATAGCGGTCACGCTATCCTACTGAAATCTTTAATAAAACGCCGATAAAAACCGGCGTGTCCCAGAAAAGATCTGATTTCTTTCACTGTCCTCGATGGTGGTAGATTGGCAATTAAATCAACTTTAGCCTTATCGACCTCAATACCCTGGGATGATATGATGTATCCCAAAACAATGCCATCTTTAACCATGAAGTGACATTTTTCCCAGTTAAGAACAAGGTTCTTCTCCTGGCATCGTGCAAGCACTAGCGACAAATGATTCAGACAGTCAGCAAAACTATTTTCATGGATCGAGAAGTCGTCCATGAAGACTTCGAGGAATCATTCGACCATATCCAAAAAAATACTCAGCATACATCTTTGGAATGTAGCTGGTGCATTACAAAGCCCAAATGGCATTCGTCGGTAGGAGAAAGTACCAAAGGGGCATGTGAATGTGGTTTTCTCTTGATCTTCAGGTGCAATGACTATTTGGTTATAACCGGAATAGCCGTCGAGGAAGCAATAGTAATCATGCCCGGCCAATCTTTCTAACATCTGATCGATAAACGGAAGTGGAAAGTGATCTTTCCTCGTCATCAAATTTAACTTTCGATAATCAATACACACTCTCCAACCTGTTTGAATTTTTGTATGGATTAGTTCATTTTTCTCATTCTTCACCACTGTGACTCCCGACTTCTTAGGGACCACTTGTGTGGGGCTGACCCATTTACTGTCAGAGATGGGGTATATGATTCCAGCATCTAAAAGTTTTATTACCTCATTTCAGACCACGTCTTGCATTATAGGGTTCAGTCTCCTCTGTGGTTCCCTAGAAGGCTTAGCATTGTCTTCCAAATGGATTCGGTGCATACACACCGTCGGACTAATGCCTTTGATATCTTTTATCGACCATCCGAGGGTACTTTTGTGCTCTTTGAGTACATTCATGAGTTGGCCTTCCTGATTCGCATCCAATTGATGAGATTATGACGGGTTGAGTTTCATTCTCCCCCAGGTAGGCATACTTAAGATTTTCTGGAAGAGGTTTAAGTTCTAAGTATACTTTCTCCTCCTCTTTCGGCTTTTCCATGATTAATTCAATTGGAACTCCAGAATCCATTTTCTTTTCTTCTCCCAGAAGCGGTGTGGAGTCCAACATGTGATTCACTTCTTGGATCAGTTGATCCACATCAAAATTTTCTCCAAAATGTGCAAGACAAACTACTAAAGGATCTTCAATTTCAGATGTATGAAATATTTCTTCAATGATTTCATCGAGTATGCATGCTTGTGCATGTTCATCATCCTCCATGGGCTGCTTGGCAATATTAAAAATGTTGAGTTCCACTGTCATATTCCCGAAGGACAGATTCATGATCCCGTTTCGATAATTGATCAGCGCATTAGAGGTTGCTAGGAATGGTCTTCCTAGAATCACTGGAATGTTATTTTTCAAATTTGATGCCGGTTCAGTGTCTAGAACAACAAAATCTACAGGAAAGTAGAAAGAATCTACCTTGATGAGGACATCTTCCACAATTCCACGAGGAATCTTTACTGACCGATCAGCTAATTGAAGGGTCATCGCAGTGGTCTTAAGTTCTCCCAATTCGAGCTCCTTGTATACAGAATAAGGTAACAAGTTGACACTTGCTCCTAAATCTAAAAGGGTATGATCAATATGGTTATCGCCGATGATGATCGAGATTGTAGGACAACCTGGGTCCTTGTATCTGATTGGGAGCTTTGCTTGCAACACTGAACTTACCTGCTCGGCTAAGAAAGCTTTTCTCGGAATATTGGTCTTTCTTTTAATTGTGACAAATTCCTTCAAAAATTTTGCATAAGCAGGCACTTGGCGGATGGCATCCAGGAAGGGAATATTAAATTTTAATTGCTTGAAAATCTCATTTATTCCTTCCACATCGCGTTTTTTTCGTGGTGCCATCAATCTTTGCGGGTACGGTGCTTTAGGAATAAAACTTTTCTTCTGATCACTCCTTTCTTCTGTTATTTCTTTGGCTTGTACTTTTTCTTTAATTTCCTCTTTCTCTTCAACTTGCTTCTCTCCATCGGACTTTTCCTCCTCCTCTGGCAACACTACTTTGTTATCGACCTGCTTTCCAGATCTCAACGTTGTGATTGCCCGAATTTATTATTGATCATCATCTTGTGTTGAAGTTGGTGTTTGTTCAACAACCATATGACCCCTTGGGTTAGGAACTGGTTGGCTCGGAAACGATCCTTTTTCTCTTTCACAGAGAAAAGTTGTCAATTGTCCAATTTGGGTCTCTATTTTAGAGATTGAGGATGTGTGAGAATGAATGAGTTTCATCAGGTCTTCAGTAGAAGGAGTTTGGGTATGAGGACGTTGGGCAGCATTTTCCAGTGGATTGTTAAATCCGGGTGGCAGAAACGTTGGCACAAAATTTTGTTGTGGTTGGTTTGGATAGCCTCCCATTAGTTGTGCAAACTGAAAATTCAGGTTTAATTACCGTGGCTGCCCAACCTGATTTTGATTGTATTGAAATTGATTTGGGTTATTGAACCCTTGCTGTTGAAATTGCCCTTGATCGTAGTTTTGCTGCGGTCCTTGGTTGAAATTTTGTTCGGGGTAAAAGTTTGTCCTCTGTTTCCTGAGCTGTATTCTTTGATTATCTTATTTCCATGAGAAATTTGGGTGGTTTCTCCAACTATTTGGGTTATTCTCATTGAAAGTGTTTCCTTGATTCCGCCCATAATTATTCACAACATTTAGCTGTTCAGATGTGTCTTCATGGTAGTTCTGCATTAAAGGACAATCATCTGCCATATGCATTGGACTTGCACAAATTGAACATGGCTCAGGTTGTGTATTTACCATATGCACATTCTTCTTTAATTTTAATTCCTCACTTGTTGAGTGAGGAAATCAGATCTGGGGAATCCTTCACTACGTATAGTGCTCCCTTCTTGGTTGAACTCCCGGCTTGATCACGAGCTTTAACTGGTTGTTCCTGAGTCTTTGTGAAATCCCAGTGCTGAGAATCCTCAGCCAGCTTTTCTAAGAAAGCATAAGATTCGGTTTCCTTAAGGCTCAAGAATCCTCCGCCATTCATTGACTCCACCAGATGTCTATTTGGTTGACTCAGTCCATTGTAGAAACACTGGACCAGTCTCCACTTTGAGTATCCATGGTGTGGACATTTGAGTAAGAGATCCATGAATCTATCCGAAGCTTCATATAATCTCTCATCTTCCTCTTGCGTGAAATCTGTGATTTCACGTCTGAGGACATTCGTCTTCGCCATAGGGAAGAACTTTGATAGAAACTTTTTGACCATCTGATCTCAGGTGGTTATGAATTCCGATAGTAGAGAGTTTAACCAGGCTTTTGCTTTATCCTTTATAGAGAAAGGAAACAATCGTAGCCTAACAGATTCTTCGCTGAAGTTTTAGTAAACAGATGAGCAGACTTCGACGAAGTCTTTAACGTGCTGGTATGGGTCTTCTCTCTCCATGCCATTAAAGATTGGAAGGATTTGGATGACATTTGTATGAATTTCAAACCGGCCACCAGGTGTGGCGGGGTATACAATGCATGATGGGGTATTTGTAGTGATTGGAGAACACAGTTCTCTCAATGTTGGTTCTTCCTCTTGTTCAAGTTGTCCATTCATGTTGTCGATCAAGCTGACTTCAGTGGATGATTCACTTGAAAGTTTCTGCCTTGATCTAGCGTCCTTATGATTTGACCGGCAAACACGTTCGATCTCAGAATTTAAAGGCTCTAAAGTTCTTTCTTTAGAAGACCTAGTGTGCATGCAAATGACACACAGAGTGGAGGTTTCAGCCAGAAAAACCTCAAGAATTTTATTTATTTATTTATTTTTATTTTTAATTTAAAACAATTTGAATCTCGATTGATCGAGTCTGAATCTCGATCAATCGAGACAGTGGTCGATTAATCTAGTGGTATGCTCGATTAATCGACAAAGAACAGAGGAAGATAAATTTTTTTTTTTTTTTTTTTGAAATCTCGATTGATCAAGTAGGAATCTCGATCAATCGAGACAGAGTCGATTGATCGAGTAGTATACTCGATTAATCGACAGAATTTTTTATTTTTTTTTTATGCAAAAATACTATTTTAATCCCCGAAAATTCCTAAAATTTACTGCCTACCAAAAATTCATATTTTCTTAATTTAGTCTCCGGCAACGGCGCCAAAAACTTGATGTGATTTTTAATTGTGATGTTTTACTCGCAAGCGCACGAATCAGATTGTATATAGTGGGTGCAGGGTACGAGATCGTTCCCACGAGGACTATTTTTGAAAGATCTAAAAAGACAAGACAGTAATTCAAGAAGTCCACTAAGATTTAACAGTATTCTACCAGTCTTATGATTTAATTTTGTGAGAAGACAATTACTGACTACAAACTAAAACTCAACTGATAATTCAAAAGTAAAGATAAAGATGAAGATACTAAATCCTCCCATCTTTGGTCTGTTCTTCTCATAATACAAATCTAAGGATTAAATTATGAGATATATCATTGAACAAAAATATCTTTTATGGAAGAAAAATGGTCAAAACTCCGATAGGTTTCACGTTGCATCCCTGTAATCAGGACTTAACTTCAAAGATGATTTTCATATATAGATCTGGGATCAAGGGCATGGCTCGGCACACTTGATTTCAGGTTCAAATAAAAATTATCCCCAAAGTGGGTGAAAATTCTAACAAGAATACCACCATAGATCTGAAATCAAGGGCATGGCTCGACACACTTGATTTCAGATTAGGGAGTAATTAAGATAAAATTACTATTACAGATCCAAGATCCAGGGCATGGCTCGGCACACTCGATCCCGGATCATAATCGTAATTAAATCCACACGATGAAAGCAAAAAGACCATATAACAATGATTGGAGTAAAATTACCGTCACAGATCTGAGATCCAAGGCATGGCTCGGCACACTCGATCCCAGTTAATGGCTGGGATTTCATCCGTTCGTGATAACACAATAACCATAAAATAAGATTTCATATTTTAATCCTAAATTTATATTATTAGAAGTACATCCCTCGGATGGGAATCATTAGATCCCCATCCCTATGAATTTAGCCACACACGTTGTAATTAAATGACATAAATAAATAAGGAAGGGAAAATAACATCAATTGAATGAATTAAAAATACCTCAAACTTTAATAGAAAACTATTTGATCCACAAGTACAATGATCTTCAGGAACGAAATTAGTGCAGGAATCAACTGAACAAAAAATAATAAACTGAAGGAATGAATACTGAAAATTTAAAGGAACAAAGCTCTCAAAAAGGAATAATAAAAACTCTCTATCTCTACTTCTAGTCTAAAAAATAAATAGTCTTCTAAAAATTAACTCCTAAAAATTATTCCTAAAATTCCCCTAAAATTATTCTCCCCTCTTGAAGTGTTGGCTAGGGTTTAAATAGTTTCCAAGATGCATAGGTGTCCCAGCTCGACAAGTCAGGGTCGATTAATCGACCCTATAGGGTCGATGCATCGACCCTGCAAAGAATCCCTAAAAATATGCTTTAAAGTGTCAGTTCCGTGTCAGACTACTGTTGCCCCTCGATTAATCGAGCTAAGGGTCGATGCATCGACCTCCCAGAAATTCATGAATTTCAGCCCACTTTTACATCAGACACTGCTTCGATATTTCAGCCATATCTTTCTACTATGAACTTGGATTGACATGATTCTTGTGTCGTTGGAAAGCTAACAGAAAGAGTTACAACTTTTATGTTTTGACAATTTCATAATTCAGCCATCTTGATAGTCCAAATTGAGCTATAATTTGTACCAAGTTCTTAATGACCCAAAGTTGCAGTGTTTTGACATTATTTTTAGGATTCTTTGGCTGTTTTCTGCACTTGGCTAGTATTTACCTGAAACACTTCAAATCTAGTAATTCTCATCAAATAGCCTTCATCGGATAGCTAAATGTAGGTATTTAGGGGTGAAATATCATCATATTTCAGTACTCATCAGGTATTCTTGTAACTACTTTATCACCCCAACAAATGAATGCCTATGTAATCATTAAGAGTTAAACTCATCCTCTCACGTTACAGGAGATATGCACGAAATTTAACACTATAAGGATGGATAATAAGTAATATACATTTGTGCACTTTTAAGGATCACAGAGTAGTTTCTTATCTCGTTAAACTTAGGATTTGAGATCTCTAACTCTACTAAGTTGAGATTCAACTACTATGACTTTAAATATATCGGTCTTAGGCCCATCCCCCTCGATATTTTCAATATTATATTTTTAGGTAGTATTTTTGTAAGTTTCGAAGTCACTCTGCATCTTTTATTCTCTCAAATAATGTTATATACTTTGATTCCATACTTGAATTAGAAAGACATATTTGTTTTTAGACCCCCACGATACTGCTCCTCCTACCAAAGTAAAACTTCATCTGTTTGTGGATTTTGAATCAGAGGAGCCAAAAATTCAAGTAGCATCAGTAAACCCTTCTGAGAGTTCAGATTTGCCAACATATTGTAAACTATAATACATAGTTCCTTTTAAGTATCTTAATGCCCTACGAATTGCTTCCCAATGTTCCAACCCTGGGTTGTTAGTCTACTCAATACCCCCACTATATATGCTATATTGGGTCAAGTACGCTTCATTAAATAAATAAGACTTCTATCTCAGTGATGATAAATTATAATTTTTAAACTTGTTTAAGAATCGATTTATCTCCAACCATTATCAAAACATTAGAGACTAGAAAAGCCTTTGTACCTGTATCCTCAATTAAATATGCCTTCGGTAACGAATATCAAAATATTTAGTAATAGTGTACTTACAGAATGTGTTGAATAACCTATCGTTCAATGCATTGAAGATGTGGTACCGACAATCCTGATTAATTTTCAGCCATTTGAGTGGAACATCCGACCCTCCACTAGTCATACTTCCTGCTGTTTCCGCTACAAAAATTGATAGATATGGCGTAGTAAAGATGTAAGCAATCTTGAATTGTTGCAAAATAAATTACACCTTTTGTTGTCATATTTGAAATTTGACCCACCAAATCGGTCTAGTTTGATGAGATCTTGATTTACGAACTTTACGCTTTAAACCATTAGAACGAAATATTGCCTTAACCCTACGACTAGCTTCCCATTATTCTGACCCCGGGTTGCAAATAAATCTACTCAATACCCCCACTATAAATGCTACTAGTAGACTTCATTAAATACATAGGAATTCTATCTCAATGACGATAAACTGTAATTCTTGAACTCATTCAAGAATCGATTTATCTCCAATCATTTTGAAATCAAAATATTAGAGAGCCTTTATACCTGTATCCTCAATTAGATACTTTTTCGTTAATGAATCTCAAAAATCTTTAGTAGTAATGCACTTACAGAATGTGTCGAATAACCTATCGTTCAATGCATTAAGGATGTGGTCCTCACAATCCTGATCATCTTCTAGTCATTTGAGTCGAGCATCCGTTCTTCCACTAGTCGTACTTCCCACTTTTGCTTCCATCTTTTAAATTTTGACCCGCCAAATCGGTCAAGTTTGAAGAGATTTAGATTCATGAACTTTATGCTCTGAGCCATTAGAACGATCTATTGTCTTTAAATTGTTGAATAAAAAAAATTTGTATTGATAATGGCTCCGAGGCACGTAGTTCACTATGTTGTCTTAAAGATAATAGACACCTCCACTCCATCGAACAAACGAAGATGCAATAGAATTCTCAGCGAATCCGCCTTCAGGATATAACAGAGCCCGGTCTTGCCAAGATCCGTGTGTTCTTTTATAGATTGCACTTTTTAGAGAAAGAACATGCCGCACAGATTTTCTGATACACAAAAGTATTCTTAAAAATAAGGGACGTCTTGTATGTCTTGGATTTTAACAGAGATCTTATCTCTATTTATAGAGAAATTCTAAGCCATTATGTCTTTTTAGGTTATGGTGAAAAGATTTCATATTTGTGTCTTTTCAGATGATTATGTCTTTTTGTTAAAAAGATAAATAGATTTGACTTGTGTCTTTTCAGAGAGTTGTGCCTTTTCAGATTTATTGTGAAGAGATGTCAGCCTTGTGTCTTTTCACATTTACAATAAAGAGATAAATTCAAATATGAAAAGACACTTATTTAGGAAGATAATATTTACAAGTTTGTCATTAAATTATTATCAATATATAATGATAATTATAAACTTAAATTTGAAATAATAAAATATATATTACTACACTAATATATAATAGGAACTCTGAAAGAAAGTTTTAAAATCGGGGAAACATAATAGAAAATGCAGTGTTAGCAATGAGAGTCTCGGGTCCCTTTTATAGAAAATAGCAGGTGCGAAACCGTTTTTGGAACGGACATATCTGTTAAAGGTAACTGAACGGATTTAAAAATTACAAATATTTAAAAACTAAAATCAAATGGATAAAATTCGGTTACACTTTTGTATAAATGATTAATTAAATGCACCGCACCGTCACGTATACGTGCCTGTCCCGGCTCGGCGCGCCCGTATGTGTGACTGATGGGAGTGGAAGCTACAAAATTCGATGCCCCCTGAGTAAAGGCTACAAGCCTTGAGCCAATATAATGTTAAATAAAGGTAAACCTATTTTATGGGTTACACAATGTGAGACAAATCCACAAGACAAAAAGTTAAAATAAAAGTCAATTTTAAAATTATCCAACAGTCAACCCCTCCCACCACCTGTACTTTGAAGACCAGTATTGGATATTGGATAGTAGCCTATTTTTTGGCATTAGTTTCTTGCTAGTGTGCTGAATGATAACAAATGAGTTCTTAGCACTAATAGGCGACCTTGACCTATGTTACTTAATTCTCTCATTCAGGTAGCAAATCGTGAATTTGGTACAACGAGCCAATTTGTTGTATAATTCAATCCCATTAAACATGACAAGTGAATTTATTGATTAATGCTAATCATTTTATTTTATATCAAAATTTAAACAACCTAACTAGGGAGAATTTAAACCTCCTTATAATTTTTAAGCTTATAACTAGCCAAATAGTCATTTGTGTTTGTTTTATTAAAGAGTGCACATTTATAATCATGAAATTAATAAAAGCTTCTAAAACCCATCCTACTGAGCAAATCGGGTTTGCTTAATAGTAGTAAATTGCAAATTGCAAATTCAACCAAGCAAACTAGTGAACTAAGTAACTCTGACCTTGATTATGATATATGGCATGTGCTCCAGCTCAGAGTCGTGGCATTCACAGCATTCATAAGACATGTTGGTCTAAAGTGGGTCTCAAGGTACAATTTTTTTTTTCTTTTCTTCAGACTACATACTCATCCTGGATTTGGAGATCTTTTTTGGAAAGATTGATGATTCTGACTTTGAATCGTAGGTCCATTAATTGATCTTGAGCTAGATGATATGGAAGCACGGGCAAAGGAGAAAGGAAGGGTGGCTGCCATTACTAAGTGAAAAATTATAAATACTGGACAATTTTGCAGACAACTTATGTGGTGCGACATAACTAGCTGCAGTGCTTGAGCCCAACTATGTGTGCAGCCAGGTACGTCGCCCCACACAAGCTGTTGGCATCGCTATGGTACATTTGGTCGAAACTAAATAGGAGAATTTTTTAAAACTCTACAAAAGGCAGAAGAATCATTCCCCAAAATGATAGTTGAGGATGTACAAAATGACTAGACATGATGGGCAAGACAGGGATGCTGAAAATTTTATTCCATCCAAATGGAATTTTAGTTTACTTCCCTTTACCTCTCTTCTTCATCACGACGTACTTTAAAGCTTTCTCCTTATGTAACTTTTCTTGAGCTTAATGAAAGGGTGAGGACCCACCAACCTCGGCTAACATATAAAGAAAAAATAAAAATTAAGTCTTCGTTTGACTGCAGAAGACATGTTAGCCATATTCATAGAAGATTCCAATTAAATTTTAAAATGGGAGGGTAAACATGCTGCTATCAAATCTCAAAAAAGGAAAATATAAAAAATTAACATTGACTTGTTGCAACTAAAATTCACTCTATTTTTTAAATAATAATGGGTGAGGACCCATCAACCTCGGCTGACCTACCCCCAAAAAAAAAAACTAAAACTAAAGGGTACTGGAATGATGGAAACACAGGCTAAAATATTATTTATCCTCAAGCATGATTCATTTGAACAAAGTGAAATCTAAACGAGTCCTTACAAAATTACTGAAAAAGGAATTTTACTGAAAGTACAAAATCTTCTTATTTAAATCCTCCCCTTGCCCCTCTCCTTTCACAAAGAGTTGTTAGAGAGACATGGGTAACCTGGCTCTTGTTCTACTGCTCTTCTCCTTGGGGTTAGCCGCGCAGGCAGACGTTGGCCACTGGCGGGAGAGCCTCGGTCTCGGTAAAGAGAAGGTGACACGTCTGCATTTCTACTTCCACGACACTCCGTCAGGTAAAAACCCGAGCGCAGTGAGGGTGGCTCAGGCCCCATCTACGGACAAGTCCCCAACCATTTTCGGGGCAGTGGTGATAGCCGATGAGCCTTTAACCAAAGGACCCAGCCCAAAGTCAAAACTTGTGGGTCGAGCCCAGGGTCTCTATGCTTCCGCAGGGCAACAGGAGTTGGGTCTAATTATGGCTCTGGATTACGGGTTCACGGAAGGGAAATATAATGGAAGTTCATTTAGCATTTGTGGGAGAAATCGAATATTGAAAAGGGTACGTGAAATGCCGGTTGTTGGGGGCACCGGCTACTTTCGTTTAGCCCGTGGAATAGCGATCGCCAAGACATTCATGTTCAACTTAACCACCGGGGACGCCATCGTTGAGTACAATGTCACACTCATACACTATTAGTTTCTATTGATTGTGATCATTTCAATAACAAATAAGGTTTACTTTTAGGTGTGGTAATTGTAATGCTTATAGATTGCATAAGGATGGTGCCAATTTACGCCCATTCGGGTTTGGTAAGCCTTGTTCTTCGCTTCGCATTTGCTGGATAGATATTCACTTCGCTTCGCATTTGCTGGATAGATATTCAATGCTCTTCTTCCCCTCTTTTAATGAATTTTCAGGATCCATCAAGAGATGATAAATTTTTAATAATAACTCTAGTTGTCCATTTATTACTCTTTTTCAGCTTTATCTTTGCTGTTGTTATGGATTGTCACATAACTTGCATTCAGGGGTCACTGCTTGGTGCAATGGTAAAATGTCTAGCGTCAGGATCTGTGTTGAGTCCGGAAAACAGCTACTTTGTATTTAAAAAACAAAGGTTAGATTTGTATTCGGTCCATTCCTCTCAGCACCCTTTATGATAAGGGATCGCTCCACTCCCTTTAGGTAAGGGAACGGTCCACTCCTCCAAGCACCCTATACATACATAGGGGAACATTGGTTAATGGTCTCTTTGATAAGGAAAATTATAAATGTTGGAAAACTCTTGATAAACAATTTTGCAGACAGCCTATGTTGTGCGAGGTGACCGAATGCAGTGCTTGGGCCTCACTGTGTGTGCAGCCAATCATGTTGCACCACATTAGCTGCAAAATTATCTACCAAAAATTATGTACTATATAACGCATTAGCACTATCCCTTTAATAATGAGCAAGGATCAAAATATCGGTAAATCGATTCAGGACGATACGTATCGGGTATCGGTTTGATACATTGATTTTTTTTTTCCGATTTTCTACACAATCGATGGCAATTATCTACACAGTCGCCATCGATTGTGTAGACAATCGAAAAATATATATATATATACATATTATCGTCCGATAATTTCAATGTATCGTCCGATACGAGCGATACATTGCCCGTATCATATGATAAGTATATTATTTTTAAGGGGGTACGATACAATGTCTTTGTACTAGTGAAAGGTCAAACATCTACTTTCACTGATTTACTAGATAAAAAATAATTGCATCCTTCCCCAGGTTTGACGCTCAATAAGTAGATTGAGACACTCAGGTCGATTATCTAATACAACTCATTAATAGCACATGTATAAAGGTACGCATGCATCTCATAGTCCACGGTGCACACGGCACACATGCTGGACATTGAAGCACAGATCTCACAGCTTGTACAACTGTACCAACTCATATACCTATTAGGTCTACTATTACATTCTTATAGATAGACGTGGGGAAAAATGCACGGGGATTCCAAATCACATGCAATGATTTATCTAAAATAACACTCGTTTTTTGTTTTTACTTAAATAAAAAAAAAATGATTTAAAAAAACTTTTATCACTACAAAAAAATAAGACTATTAATGGCAGTCAAAAACTATCGTTATTAACAAAAAAATTTCTGTTAATGCCCTTACCGCTAATAGTCTTAATAGCCTTTAATGATTTATTTGTTAATAGCCATAATTTTGAGCTGCAAAAAATTGTCGCTAATAATTTTATTTTTTCTAGTGTGTCAAAGATGACGTAACACCCCACAAACATGGTGCATTGCTTTTATTGGTTTTATTGGCCTTTGACCACATTTTCAATGGTGAATATATATCAGATCGTGATCAATATTTTTGGCACCTAATCAATTTTATCCAAGTTATCGTAGCACCCTATCTTATACAATGGATCTTGAGTTCATGTGCATGCTATTAGAAGGTCAATTTTGTATTCCACATGGCACACATTCTAAAAAGTAATCGAAAAATCATGTGACCCATATTACGCTCAAACGTGTTGTTCAGGTCACTTATTGAGATTTGTTATGTGGAATAAAAAATTGATCATATGATAATAAGTCCATAATCTCAAGATCCAGTATAAAAACCAAAATCCATCTGTGAATTCAAAGCAGCCAATGATTTTTTGTGTAGGAGCCCTCAAATATTCGGTGGATGCACATAAAGGTACTGAAACATATATAAAGCGAAAAGAGTTGCCAGTTTTGTTAGTTCCTAGACGAAATCGCTCTGAGCTCTAGTTCATGATTAAAGCATTCACCCGAAAAAACAGAAAAAATTGGGTCTAATAGAGGGACACCAATGTGTAATGCACCTCTCTTTCTGTCTACTGTTTATAACTATTGGCCAATTTATTAGGTGCTCTTGGACAGAGTAAGGCCCTAACAAACTTCTGACTCTTAACCCACCCAATGGCTCTAACTCGCATTGTGTTCGCTAGCGACTGTTTCTCTTCTTCCAAATCAATTCGTGTTACCATAACCATGCAATTAAGCAAAAGGAAGAAGATACCATAACTATCTATGCAATTGAGCTTGGATGTCACGGAGAACACTATGCATTCCCTACTTAATGGGGCTTGGCTCGTAATATGGTTAGAGCTGTGGGCTCCTAATTTTTGATGATCATGACAAAGAAACCTTTTATAAATCCCAGCTTCTACTAATTCGCCTAAAATCAATTCGTGTTAGGGAGGGCTTCAGTTTTATAGAAGGTGTCAAATCAGATATCGATTTCCCGAGTCTGATACGTATTGGCCAATTTATTAAAAACAAAAAAAAAAACTAACATCTCGATTGAAACCTACGTATTGGCAATACCGATACGTATCGGTATCAGCTGATTTTTCATACCTTGGTTTTATATTTAAACTTGTGTTCTTAGCGGCCAGTTCATTTTCGGCAGTTAGTCCAAGAGCTTATTGGGGTGGATTGATTCGTCCCATCTCCTAATAATTGTTAGATTTTGGCTATAAACAAGTTGACCCAATGTTATTTTAGTTTGACCCTTCTTATTTTGGGTTTGGATTAAATTAGAATCCTAACTAATAGGATCTTGGTAATCCCACTTAGATAATAAGTGTGTTAGTATGAGAACTCGATTGAAAAGAGTCACTTATTTTGGAAACTTATATTATTCTCGAAAACAAAGAGAAATAAGAGTCCCTAGTCTAAGTAGGAAACTAGGTAAGTTATAATTGGTGAGTGAGAGATAATAAATAGGTGAGAGATCTTTTGAACGTGTGGGGTTTTTGAAATTGGGATCTCCTTTGTGCGCATGAGTTAGAGAGAGAAAATTTTGGAATTTTTGTAGCTTGAATCTTGGATTTGAAAATTAGGGTTTTGGAGAAAAGGCTTTTGGTATTAGTTTTATAAACCCTTTGAAAAACCCATCTAGGATTTTTTGGGTCTCTTTTATAGAGAGAACTTGGGATTTATTTTGATTGTGTAGCTCTCTTATTGGGTTTTGGTGAGAATACACTTGGGTATTTGTTTGGGAGAACCTTCGTGTGCGTTTTAAACTTTGGGATTTTTTTTTGTATATGAGGTTTAGTTTTTTGGGCACGAGTATTTATGTTATGATATAAATTTTATGTCTTTGATACACCAAGAATATGTGTATGTGTTTAATATCGTATTCACCGCATGCCTTGACTTTTCAAAACATTTTAACTAAAAATACATGTTTTAGTTTTTCAAGCTCTTATATTTATTTTCGCCATTAATGAACACAAGTTATGTGGTAGCCTATTGGTTAAAGGCTTTAAGTTCTAGATAAGAGATCTAGGGATTAAATCTTGTTATGTGTGCTCTAAACTTTTATTTTTGGATAACACCAGATAATTCTCAAAATACTCTAGTAAGTGTCTTACGAAGAACCCTAAATTATAATCTTATTCAGAGTTCTTCTTAAGAATAAAGCCGTCAGAAATCCTAAAGACCTTCTTTTAAAAGTGCGGTGAGACGTTAGCGTATATTCTCAAGCGGCCTTCACCTCCTTCTCGAATCATCATCATTGTTGGGATCTTAATCTAATCGTAATGGTACAATCGATCTGGGTATGGAGAAATCATGTTTTCCATTGAACTTAAAATATTAATTTTTAAATAAATTTTTGTGTAAATTAGTGAGTTTACTTCATGAATAATGAATGGATGATTAAATAGATGCACGCTATGATTAGTGATCCTTAATATTGATAATTTTAATTAAGAAAAAGACGGATGAAATCCCACCATGTGATTTGATGTATTTTGATATATGCTCACAGAATTATGTCAATCGATTGACGATTTGATGTGAATCGATTGAGGATGAATATTAAAGTAGATACTGATAAATGAGTTTTATTTTTAGAAAAATGCACAAAATTATGTCAATCGATTGACGATTGGATGTCAATCGATTGGGAATTGATTGGGGATTAAAGGATATTATTTTAGAAAATACACTGATTTGAGTCAATCGATTGATTCAGAAGAGTCAATCGATTGAGTTGGAATAAGAAACTGATGAACGATATTATTTCGAGAAAATACACAAATTTGAGTCAATCGATTGATTTAGAGAAGTCAATCGATTGAGCCTGACAGACCCTGATAAAGGACATTCCTTTTAGAAAATGTATGGATTTGATTCAATCGATTGATTATGGGAAATCGATCGATTGAGCATAAACGGATACTGATAAATAATATTGTTTTGGGAAAAGGCACAGAATTATGTCAATCGATTGATTCAGAGGAGTCAATCGATTGAGCCTGAACAGATGCTGATAAACGATGTTTATTTAAAAAATACATGGATGTGAGTCAATCGATTGATTATGAGAAATCAATCGATTGAGCCTTATGTATTATGATATGCACAGAATTATGTCAATCGATTGACGATTGGATGTCAATCAACTGAGCCTGAACCTGAAATCAATGGATGGTATTGCATAGCTAAATTCTATATTCAAGTTCTTCTCACAACACTATCATTAAATATTAATGTTTACGCACCATGATCGGATGATATGCACTGTAATATTTATGCATCATGATTGTGTACACTTTAATATTTACGTACCATGATTAAATGCACTTAAATGCTTATGTATTATGATATCATTCTCATGCACTTTACATGTTTCATAATGATCTATATAATGCACAACTAAGACACATAAAACATGATGAAATGTCAAGCCATGATCAATGAGCATTAGACCCAACATCTTGTACATGATGGAGTCTAAGAAGGTATTAGACCCAGAATCTTGTGCTTGATGAGTCTAACTAAACACGATTAAGAAGCATTAGACCCAACATCATGTACATGATGGAGTCTAGGAAGGTATTAGACCCAACATCTTGTGTAAGATAGAGTCTAACTAAATAAGAATATGATGAGCATGACTAAGCCCAACGTCTTGAGCAGGATGGAGTTTGACATGTAATAAATGATATGATTCATTAGACCTAACGTCTTGAGCATGACGGAGTCTAACTAAACAAGTGATGAGCACGATTAAGACCCAACGTCTTGAGCGGGACGGAGTCTAACGTGCATTAAATGACAAGAAATATGAAATTAAAAGATATGATGCATTCATATAATATTGATATATATGTTTATGTTCAGTTCATTTCAGCTTAGTGACATTATACATGTCACATGCACACATACATGAAATATATCGAAATATTTATATGGCTATGACTGAAATTTTATGCTTCAATGGATTGCATGTTTGGTCCATACAAGTGTAAGCTTACACCCCTTGTTGATGTAGGTGACCAGATGAGACAGGTGTCGCCAAGGGCAATGTATGGGTCTATGGCGATGAGACGGCACGTGGTGCTCAAAAAATCGGACAGAATGGCGATGATAACTCCGTGGCCTAATTAGCTATTTTCCTTTCTAGTTATTATTAGTAATTTTAAATAAATGAGACATTGATCAGTTAGTATTTTATCAAAACAGTTTACGCTTTAATCATGTTGGACTTGTTATTGGAATAAGAATATTATTATGAGT
The DNA here is from genome assembly GCA_021018995.1 of Chloranthus sessilifolius. NCBI lineage: Eukaryota > Viridiplantae > Streptophyta > Magnoliopsida > Chloranthales > Chloranthaceae > Chloranthus > Chloranthus sessilifolius. Next base: position 169,241,796 of record CM037585.1, read on the forward strand.
TTTATTTTGATTAATTAATATTTTAATGAAATTTTATCTTCCACTATTTAAAGTGTTTTTATCGCCTTATTATGTTTCTATGGTTCACGATACAAAGGTACGATCTAAGATCTTACAATTAAGAGGTTGTGAGATCTAGGGTCGCTACAATTTGTGGTTCTCTTATTTTGGGTAAGATTGGAGAATATGATCTTCATTGTTTGTAGCATTTTACATCTTCGTCTTGATAGTAGAAACATTTTGTTTGACTACCCTATGGACGTAGTCTTAGGCCGAATCACGTAAATTTTATTCTTTTTGTAGTGTGATCTCTTTCTTTTTCTACTTATTGTGATAATTATTATTTGGTTATTGATTGTCTTCTCCGCGCGTGAAAGTCATTAACGAGATTGAAAGTGCAAAGGCTTTCTAGGAATTTTTTGCACAACAATTAGTATCAGAGACTAGGTTTCGATTTGGGCATCGTTTTACTTTCGCGAGAAACTTTCGCTTGTTGCTGATAGTTTTTACGATTGGCTATGTGAAGGGATAGATGTGATGGAGAAAGATTGAAACAAGATTAATCAGTAGACTTGTGGCACAAATCGGTTGTGTTTTACGAAAGTTCATAAAAAGTTCGTGATGAAGGATACTAGTTTCAAAGAAGCATTGTGCTAGGTGGAGCAACCACCGTTTTTTATATGAAGATTGGTACTGCAAATAACCCTGCAGACATTCACTGTTTGGCATCTTTAGGTGTGGTAGAGCCTACGGGCATATTTATCACTTTCGGGCGTATTGGTATGAGCAATTTGAGCACTTTCGGATGCATTGACAGTTTAGCACATTTGGGTGCATTGGCAGTTTAGCACTTCCGGGATGCGTTAGAGTCGGTGGGCACATTTGAAGGCAATTTTGAAGTTGAAATTGAAGATGCTCGATTTTGTTTTCTATATTTGAATGGCATGAGATTTCATGTCAATGTGGAGAATTATTGTTGATTTGTAAATCTCGTCAAGGAGATGATTGTTCGATTTTGGCTCTTTTTGGGTTAAATAAGTTGATCCAATGTTGTTTTTGTTTGATCTTTCTTATTTTGAGTTTGGATAAAATTAGAATCTTAACTAATAGGATATTGGTAATCCCACTTACACAATAAGTGTGAGTGCGGGAACACGATTGAGGAAAGTCACTTATTTTGGAAACTTGTATTATTCTCTAAAATTAGAAAATAAAAAGAAATAAGAGTCCTAGTCTAAGTAGGAAACTAGGCAAGTTATAATTGGTGATTGAGAGAATAAATATGTGAGAGATCTTTTGAACGCGTGGGGTTTTTGGAATTGGGATCTCCTTTGTGCGCATGAGTTACAGAGAAAATTTTGAGATTTTTGTAGCTTGAATCTTGGATTTGAAAATGAGGGTTTTGGAGAAAGGGCTTTTGGTATTAGTTTTGTAAAACCCTTTAAAAAACCCATCTAGGATTTTTTGTGTCTCCCTTATAGAGAGAACTTGGGATTTGTTTTGGTTGTGTGGCTCTCTTATTGGGTTTTGGTGAGAGTGCACTTGGGTATTTGTTTGGGAGAACCTTGGTGTGTGTTTTAAACTTTGGGGTTTTATTTTGCATGTGAGTTTTAGTTTTTGAGGCACGAGTATTTGTGATTCTCTTATTTTGGGTAAGATTGGAGAATACAATCTTCATTGTTTGTAGCATTTGTACATCTTCGTCTTGATAGTAGAAACATTTTGTTTGACTACCCTGTGGACGTAGTCTTAGACCGAATCACGTAAATCTTGTTCTTTTGTGGTGTGATCTCTTTCTTTTTCTACTTATTGTGATAATTATTATTTGGTTATTGATTGTCTTCTCCGCACTTGAAAGCCATTAACGAGATTGGAAGTGCAAAGGCTTTCTAGGGATTTTTTGCACAACAATTAGTATCAAAGACTAGGTTTCGATTTGGGCATCGTTTTACTTCCGCAAGAAATTTTCGCTTGTTGCTAATAGTTTTTACGATTGGCTATGTGAAGGGATAGATGTGACGGAGAAAGATTGAAACAAGATTAATCGGTAGACTTGTGGCACAAATCGGTTGTATTTTGCGAAAGATCAGAAATAGTTCGTAATGAAGGGCACTAGTTTCAAAGAAGCATTGTGCTAGGTGGAGCAGCCACCGTTTTTTATATGAAGATTTATACTGCAAATAACCGTGCAAACATTCACAGTTTGGCACCTTCAAGTGTGGTGGAGCCTCCGGGCATATTTGACACTTTCGAGTGTATTGGTATTAGCAATTTGAGCACTTTCGGATGCATTGACAGTTTAACACTTTCGGGTGCATTGGCAGTTTAGCACTTCTGAGATGCGTTAGAGTCGGTGGGCACATTTGAAGGAAATTTTGAAGTTGAAATTGAAGATGCTTGATTTTGTCTTCTATATTTGAATGGCATGAGATTTCATGTCAAGGTGGAGAATTACTGTTGATTTGCAAATCTCACCAAGGTGGTGATTGTTCGATTTTGGCTCTTTTTGGGTTAAATAAGTTGACCCAATGTTGTTTTTGTTTGATCTTTCTTATTTTGGGTTTGGATAAAATTAGAATCTTAACTAATAAAATGTTGGTAATCCCACTTACACAAAAAGTGTGAGTGCGGGAACTCGATTGAGGAAAGTCACTTGTTTTGGAAACTTGTATTATTCTCTAAAATTAAAAAACAAAGAGAAATAAGAGTCCTAGTCTAAGTAGGAAACTAGACAAGTTATAATTGGTGAGTGAGAGAGAATAAATAAGAGATCTTTTGAACATGTGGGGTTTTTGGAATTGGGATCTCCTTTGTACGCATGAGTTAGAGAGAGAAAAACTTGGATTTTTGTGGCTTGAATCTTGAATTTGAAAATGATTTGGAGAAAGAGCTTTTGGTGTTGGTTTTATAAACCCTTTGAAAAACCTATGTAAGATTTTTTAGGTCTCTCTTATGGAGAGAACTTGGGATTTGTTTTGATTGTGTGGCTCTCTTGTTGGATTTTGGTGAGAATACACTTGGTTATTTGTTTGGGAGAACCATAGTGTTTGTTTTGAACTTTGGGATTTTATTTTGTATGTGAGTCTTGATTTTTTGGGCACGAGTATTAGTGGTTCTCTTATTTTTGGTAAGATTGGAAAATACGATATCCATTGTTTGTAGCCTTTGTGCATCTTCATCTTAATAGTGGAAACACTTTGCTTGACTGCTCCGTGTGAAATTCCGTTTAACTACGTAAATGGATTGGGCTATTCGATTAATTCTAATTAATCTAGATATTACACAAAGACAACAATCACCACAACACGAGATTTACGTGGAAACCCAATTACTGGGAAAAAATCACGGGACCGAAATCCACACTCCAAATCCACTATGAAATAAATAATTACAAGGAGTTCCGAATGATATACCGATACATGCGCATGCCCTATCAAACCCCCAAGCAATCCAACTTTCTATTGCGGGTCGCCTTCATAGCTTTTCGATTTTGATGTACACCTTTATTGTTGATGACCGCACAACGATCTACCTTGAGATCCATAAGGCTATCAATCACACTCTAATCTCTACAGATCAATACACTCAACTCACTTAAGCAAATAGTAGAAAAGGATGAAGAAGAAAAGAACCATTTTGAATCAAACTATTTTTGCAAATCCAAAATATTAAAAGGTTGAAGAAAATGAAGAAGTTTAGGGTTTTTACTCAAGGACGAAGAAACTCTCTCTAGCTTTCTTACCTTCCCTCGTCTTTTCAAAACCTTTTAAATCAAACCCTAAAAGCCCCAAAAGACCAAAACATCTAAAAAGTTCAAAAAACCATTTTCACAAAAGAAATCAGAAGTTCGGAGTTTACTGTCATGTGGTACAACGGTGCGCTGTGAATCAAGTGATAGCGTGCTGCTGAAGTTTTAACAGCGCGCTATGGAAACAACACGCTATGAATACCAGCACTGCGCGTTGTCGACACACAGACAACATACCTTATTTCTGGTCATTTTAAAAGATAACTTTTAAGGATTCAAAAAGCGGGTCTAGGGGAATGTGACAGATAACCTTGATTAGTCAAGGTAGACCTCATCCATCTTGGCACACACATATCCTAAGGGAGATCTACACGAATTTTGAAATAGAGTGTGACAAAGAAGTTCTAACACTGTGGACGTAGGCTTAGGCCGAATCATGTAAATCTTATTCTTTTTATGGTGTGATCTCTTTCTCTTTCTACTTCTTGTGATAATTATTATTTAATTATTGATTGTCTTCTCCGTACGTGAAAGCCATTAACGAGATTGGAAGTGTAAAGGCTTTCTAGAGGTTTTTTGCACAACAATAATAACCACCCTCTAGCCACCCTTCATAACTCTAATGTGAGACCTAATGCTCTGACATAATGATAAATTTGACATCAAACTCAAATCCAATTGAGAATGAGTAAATATGTCAAAGCTGTCATTTCTCCACTCTACATCACCCAGTTCAATTCTCCACGTGATTTGGCTCGAATGTGGAACCTTATGCTCTAAAGTCATGATAAATTTGACATCCAACTCAAATCCAATTGAGAATAGGAATGCAAGTTCGGTGTACCGAATCGAACCGAACTAAACCTGAATTTTTTAATGTTCGGTTCGATACACTGCAAATCGAAACCCATTCGGTTCAATTCAGTTCATGTTTTTTTTTTTTATGAAATCGAAACCGAAACCGATTTGGTTTGGTGTAGGTAAAATACCTACTTTTTTATTTCTTTAGGGTATTTTTTTCGATTTTTTCAAATTTTTCCTTCTTTTTTTTTGGATCTTTTTTCGGTTTACTCAACCTATCCCCTCGATTTTTGGTTTCAAGCCACCCAAACTGAAACCAAACCAAATTGGGGTTTGTTCGGTTCGGTTTGTGTCAGTGTTCGGTGCGGTTTGGTCAGGTTCGGGACCCTCAATTTTCGGTTCAATTTTGGTGTTCGGTTCAACACTTGCGTCCCTAATTGAGAATGCGTAAAGAGATAAGAATATTCCTTTCTCCACTCCACATCACTTAATTCTTTTATCCACATGATTTGGCTTAGTCCCACATCTGACAATTATATATAACCTTGTCACTCCTCTTATAAAATTTTGGGCCTCTACTTATTGTTAATTAATTTTGAGTTGGATGTCCAAATTTATAAAAACCAATCATTTTGAAGCTGCGTTTGCATTCAAAAAGCCTGTTCATCATTTTCCAAGTCACATTCCAATTAATTGAATTTTAATATAGTAGGCAAACAGGCAGGCTATCTTATGCCAATTAAAAACCATATAAAATCACATTAAAAACTCAGCCTAAGTGTCCATTTGGACATTGCCATTAAAAAGAAAGTGGATACCTCACTTCTCATTAAAAAATTTAAACAAATTTTTTTCGCTAGCCACGTAAAACATAAAACCTTCGGGAGATCCATCCCGTAGCGAAATCCATCCGTAACTAAGTTTTTTAAGATGACTAGTTAAAATGTGAAAAGCTGCATTTGTAATTAAATATTTGAGAAGGGCAACCATGATTTTCCACGGTAAAAATCATTGATTGCCTTGATTAAGAAGATCGAGATTATTTCTAGTCTCAATCTCCGACACAATAAATCTTGAGATCATAGATGTTGATTCCACATGACATACAACCTGAAAAGTGTCCAAGTACCCCTTCTCATGGTACATCTATCCGGAAAAGTGCCCAAGTACCCCTTCTCATGATACATTTATGATCGCAGTCACTTTTAAAGATTTATTTCACGTGGAATCAACATCTGACTGATTAATAGGTGATTTATAATTTCAAAATCTATTATATGAAAGATTGAAACTAAAAACTATCTTCATAGACTGATTCAAAACAGTCAACAGCTCTTAAGATTGAAAACTCTAATTGCTCTAATAGAATATTCGTTTCCAAATACCTATACTCGAAATTGAATTGGACCATGTGGATTCCAATGGTGCAATCCACGTAGCTGTCAAAGCAGGCCCTAAAATATTACTCGAAGGGTTAAATTTTGAAGTTTCCATTAAAATTAGCAACGCGAAATTTTACCGGTAAGTTAAAAATGTTCTTTTAAAAGTCCTCACCCTACCTCTCCTCTCCTGTCACCAACAGTTGCTAGAGAGAGATGGGGAACCTAGCTCTAGTTCTACTGCTCTTCTCCTTCGGGTTAGCCGTGCCGGCAGCACATAGCGATCCGGAGGTTGAAGAGTACTGGCCCGAGAGCCTTGGTCTCGGTGACGTGAAGGTAACACGTCTGCATTTCTACTACCATGACACACCTTCGGCTCAAAACCCGAGCACCGTGACAGTGGCTACGGCAACAACTACAAACACGTCGCCAACCCTTTTCGGTTTGGTGATGGTGGCGGATGACCCTTTAACAGAAGGACCCAGCCCGGATTCAGAACTTGTGGGCCGAGCCCAGGGTCTCTACGCCTTTTCAGGGAAGACAGTTAGGGGTGTTATTATGGCCATGGATTATAGGTTCACCAAGGGGAAATATAATGGAAGTTCTCTAAGCATTTGTGGGAGAAATCAGATAATGGATAGTGTGCGGGAAATGCCAATTGTCGGGGGAACAGGCCACTTCCGTCTAGCTCGTGGAACCGCTATCACCACGACATCTTTTTTCAATTTGACCACTGGGGATGCCATCGTTGAGTACAATATCACTGTCATACACTATTAATGTTTCTTAATTATGATTAATAATAATAATAATAATAATAATTTTTTAGAATATATGACGGAAAATTGACAATTAAATGAAAATTAGAGAATTAAATGCACGCAGAAATACCATTTTTCCTCTTTTTTATTATAAGTGGACTAACTAATTAATCCCTAGGATATGGTACATGTGCCATCGCTCCCGCCATGCCACGAGTATCTACCATCACACCCATTTATCGAAGAAGAGGAGCCGTTGTTACAGGAATGCATCTTGACAGCTGGGCAGTAGCAGACTGTGTCAGCGATATCCCGCTACACAATATTAGAAGCTTCGAAGCTCATCAAATACTCTCTATTTTCAATAAAATGTAATGGAGAATGAAGATTTTTAATTTATTACGGCTGTGCAAAAAACCGACCAAACTGATCGAAATCGATTGAAATTTCACTTCGGTTTCGGTTTTGGGACATATTGGTTTAGTTTCAATTTCAAAAAATAGAAACCGATAATTATTGATTCGATTTCGATTTTAACATTAAAAAATCGAAGCCGAACCGATAAGAAACCGATAGTGGTATATATATGGATTATAGTATATCTATGTCTGAGTTTGATGGTGTGAGACTTATTGTGGAAAGCCAATTGTTGCTACTTTAGTTTGTTAATCACTAAAAGTCTTAAAATAAGTTGAATCATAAGAGTTTGTAAAAACAGTTTGCATAAATCGGTTCAGTTTGTAAAAATTTTGAAAACTCTAAGACGAAATCGAAAAAATCGATTATATTCGGTTAAATGCTACAAATAAAAAAAAAAATTTTAAATGAAATTTAGAAACCGAAAATCGACCGAATCGAGTTATTGGTTCGGTTTCGATTTCATAAAATAGAAACCGATAGTTATCAGTTCAGTTTCGGTTTTACATGAAAACCGACTGAACCGACCCGATAACACCCCTATAATTTATAAAGGAGTCTCATATTTCGTTCCTTGTACGTTTTTCACGAACGCTCCGATTTCCTCCCTATGTAAGTTTTCTCCCGGGTACTAATGTTTCGTACACTATGCCCTCTGGTTTTCGTTTTAAGAGGGGATGATGTAACATCTGCCCTTCGAAATATCTGTCAATCAACTAGTTGACTAAGACCTGACTGTGATAGGTGACTGCCTGAGGCTAAATCCACTCAAAAACGTTGGTCCCCACCTATAGAATGATGGGATAATACTATTTTTAAGGGCACCTCTTTTATTCACTTGGGTGTGTTAGTAATCAAGTAATTAAACAAAACGCACACCACATCTCACATCACATGAGAAGCCCAGGCTAATTTTTGATAGGCTCTGACCCGAATTTGGACTGAGCCTTGGTAAAGGTAGCAATGCTCATGGGGATTGCAAGTGTTTTTATCGGACTTTATGAGGCACTTGTCAAGCTTTCTATATAATACAAAAACAATTTTAGAAAAAATAAATATTAATTGTAGTAGTGGTAGTTCGTTTAGTGGTGGCTTTTCGCAACACTAGTCAAGCTTTATCTCACACTTCAATGGGGTGTGAGATAAATAATTCTACTTTAGTGGTGGTAGAATGTTTAAACACCTTATGGTGTTTACACGTCGGTGAGGAGTCATTATCCCTTCTTGAAATTGCAATGACACTTAAAACATATAAAAAAACAAATGAAAAATTGTTCATTGCTTGAATAAAACTATGAAGAATATTTTGTCTCAATCTTTAACACAATAGATCATGAGATCATGGGGCCACCATCCGATGTTGATTCCTCATGGTATACATCCCAAAAAGTAAACGTGATCACAACATACCATCAAACTTATGTAACTTTCACTTTTTGGGATGTGTGTCATGAATCAACGTCTAACCGTATGATGGTAAGCCCATTATCTCAAGATCTATTTTTGTGGAGGTTTGGGATGAAAATGATCTCCATCGTCTGGTCCAAATCAATTAGTTAACAACATTTTTTTCTTTGTTTAAGTGGTGTGGCAATAACCAAAAATGGGTGTGACAGTAACACTTCTCTTTTGATAATTACACAATATCTATATTTGATTAGAAGAGGAGTGGTGGGTATTTATAGATTTTGTTGACTCAATATAACCAACCCATGACTGGTTAAGCATTATGTCACGGACCTAGCGTCACCCCTTGACTATCCATGCGACTCTTGTTATTAATTGCCTCCCTAGCGTCGCAAGATTAACCTAACTCTGAAAATCAACTAGAGAGACTAAAAGATAGTAGAAGAGAACTCAAGAGAGGGAATGAAGGAATGCTTATATAGAACTCAAAATTGCTAACAAGATTTTTGAGGTCTTTGAAGTGTCTCACAATTGAGGCCCTCTACCCTATTTATAGGACATCTAGTGTACAATAAATTGTGAGAGATTTGGACATGTGTTACTCATCCAACGATAATGGAACACTCTCTAAAAATTTTCACACTAATCATTAGTTCTATATCTTCAAAGTCTTTTTCTAGACTTTCTATGATTCTATACTCTTAATTTCAACTTTCTTCCTACAATCTAGATTCTTCTTGTTTCTAGTATCCTCCATGGCCTCCCATATATCTCTCAACTATATACAATACCATATATACATTAATTATGATACAAATACAATGGAGAAAGATCTAGTGTTGTGCGAGTGCGTGACACTCTTCCCCACCCATGTTGGCGACGTGCTCGTCGCGTGCCCCTCATACTAACTTTGCTCTAGTGGAGTTATATCAACGGCACCTTGTGAGTGCCAACCAAAGAGATTGGGTAAAGTTACTAGATGTTGCCCAATTTTCTTAGGCTACGTATGGCATAGCTCTTTGTTGGCCCCTACCATGACAGAGTTCACCTGCTTTAGCAGATTCCCATCCTCTTTGCTAATATCTTGTTACCTACTTAAGCAGGCACCCCTTCGCCTTGATAACTCTTTGCATAGCAAGATTTTATGTAAGGTTTACTTGTTCAACAGTTCTATCCTCCTCTCTAATCACTCCTTGCCAAACAATATTTTATTTGCTCTGGTAGGGAGTTAGTAGAGAGTCAGGGAGGTTGGTGTTAGAGCAAGTAAATCCTCATTTGTAGGGAGTTAGAAAAGAGAATGTGAACCAATTAAAGCAGGTGAACTCTGTTGTGGTAGAGGCTAGCAGGGAGCTATGTCATACGCAGCCTTACAATCTACAAAGGAGTGAGCCCACACATCATAGCCCATTCGAGTTTGTCATAGGGTAACAGCTATTGATTCCACACACCTTGTGATGGGCTACACAGGGAAGAGCCCAGGGACCTACCAACTCACCAAAGGGTGGGAAGAGAAAGCAAATATGACAAGGGCACATTTGGAGAAGGCTACCAAGAGGATAAAAAAGTGGACAGATATAAAGAGGAATGTAAAATACCAAGCAGGCAACTTGGTGATGATCAAGCTCACTCCCCAATGGTTTAAAGTGTTCAGGATGGTACTTAACGGGTTAATATGAAAATATGAGGGCCCCTTCCCAATCACCAAAAGGGTAGGCAAGGTGTCCTAATAAGTCTAGTTGCCTAAGAAGTTGAAGATTCATTTGGTCTTCCATGCTAGCCACTTGAAGCTATACCATGAAGATGTAGAGGATCCAAGTGGGGGTGTCAAAATGAGCCCCAACTGCCGTAACAACTTCGTTCAACAAGGAAGTTGAGAGAATCCTCATCAACGGAATGATAAAGCATCAAGGAGTTCATCCATATAAGGAGTACCTCATGAAATGGAAAGGGCTACCAGACATCAAGGTTAGTTGAGAACATGTCGATACGTTATGACAATTTGGGGAGCAAATACGGCAATTCGAAGAAAAAGATATGACAAGGACATCACTAACATTGGTAGGGAGAGTGACACATCCTGCGCTCAGCACATGATCTTTCCCACCTTATTTGTGCACTAGTGTATATACACAACATTATGTACATACCAGGAAGGCTCTAGACGAAGGAAGAACTTTGAGTCCTAGAAGAATGTAGAAACCAAGAGAAAAACCAAAGAAGAGTGGAACTAATGAAGTGTGGAAAAGTTTCTAGAGAGAATTCTAGAACTTTCCCAACCGTTGGATGTGAGAAACATGTCTTAATCTCGCACTGTCCATTGTACACTTTGTAGCCTATAAATAGGGTAGAGGGCCTCATTTGCAAGGCACCTCAGAACTTGTGAAGTGTTCTTGAGTTTAATATAAAATTGTTATTTGCATTGCCTCTCTTGAATTTTCTTTTACTCTCTCTTAGTTTCTTTGCTAGTTTTTGGAAGTTAGGCTGATCTTGTGACTCTAGAAAGCGAAACAGGGCAAGAGTCGCACGAATTGTCGGAGCACAACGCTAAGTCTGTGACAATTAGCTCAAGTGGTGTAATGGAAGCAACAAGGCTTGGGTTATAAACCTCACGCCTGCTCATATTCTTTGTAGGGGTCTCCTCTCAATGTGTTGCGTCAAAAGTGGATCCTCTCTTCATGTGAGTTTGCACACGCACCACATCTGACATCTTTAAAATAAAAAAAGTTGGTCTACAATGAGCGTCGACCTATCATGGATGGACAAAATAGTCCACATGTCTGTATGACTACGTGACGTGCACGGACTTTCAATGCATGAAAATCAATGCAAATCATGCAGTCACACAGATGTGTTAACTGCTTTAACGCAGATGATGGTTAGACCCCCATTGTAGACTAACTCAACAAATATATATACTAGTAAAAGTGCAAGTGCGATGCACATATTAATCCCATAAGTAAAAACAATAATAATTATAATATTTTTTTGAAAGATATATAATGTGATTAAAATTTGGGTCCCTTTATTCGTGTATACCACTTTACCGGCAGGCGCCTATGCTAAAATCTGTTGACTGCCTTAAATTAAACAATCTCGTTTTTCATTCCAATCCTCAACATAATAGATCTGGAGTGTTATGTGGATGTGATTTTACGGTCACTTTTTAATATATATGCCACATGGAATAAAAAACTTGACCGTCTAATAGAATGCCCATGTCCAACTTTACTTTTACCTAATAATGACAGTAAGTAAAATTCTAATAATGACTCAAAGTCTCAATATAAAGGAATTTTACCTTTTATTTGCACCTAAAAAATCATTTAAAGTACCTACACTAAAGGCCATTGGTTACTTTAGATTTAGATGAGAAAATGAAGATTTTTTTTGCCCCAATCTTTCACACACAACTGTTCAAGTCATTAGCATATCATCAATTTTTATTTCTTATGGCACACATATTAAAAAGTGACCTAAAAATTATGCTTAAGGCACCTGCCACTTTATTTTTATTTTTGAAATTTATTTTATTTTATTAAAATGTAAAAAGGCTATCCTAGTGCCTTGGAGGGTCCGAGTAATACACTAGGAAGCACCCAAACATTGTTATCTAGAAAATCGGACTTCCTAGAGAAAATCAGAATAGGTAATTAGGTGGCGTAGGAAACCCGAGAAAAATGTGAAAAAACCTACGCCCGAAGGAAACAGGAATATCCGAGAAAAAATCTCCAAAAATCAAATAAACAAAAGCCCATCACCCCTACAATAAAGAGACCCCCCTACAAGGAGTGAAAAATAGGTAACAAATGTTCCGCTTCGAAGCTTCTAACGTTAAATAGAGAAGAGTCGCATTTCCCATTCGCAATAGCCCAATTGCAAATGGTGATGATACTATCTTGAATGAGCATCCTAGCATTGAATGAAGAGTTGTTTCATTTGATGTTTTTCCGAGATATCCAAATGTACCAAAGAGCAGAAATATGAAGATGGTTCTATATTCATTTCTTAATACCTATAGCGTCGCATTGATCCGAGCCAGAAAGAAATATAACAATATTCTTGTGAATTGGTGTATTTTAATTTAAACTCTTGCAAGTGCACAAGATCTATTGTAGAATGGCAAGAACAGGGGTATCGAACCCACAGGGAAAACATGAATTTTATCTAATTCTTTCAGAGACTTAACACACCCAAGGAATTACCAAGGGAGAAATTCGATTTTACCATACAAATACCAATAATTCTCAATGCAATAAAAGAAAACTGATTAAACTAGGGCGGAAAAAATTATGGTAAGGAGAAAATTAACAATTTATGAATTAAGCAAGGAGTTAGCTAACTATCGATTCATAACTTTTCTACCATTCAGTCTCACAAATTCAATTTAAGTCAAAACACCATCATTTATTAGGAAAATAAATGAATTGATAAGAACGCAACTATGGATCCGACATACCCTATCTAAACACTATGACTCAGCCTATCATTGTGGTATGAGTCATGTGCAAAGAATAGCATATCTCAAAGCCCTAAATCACAACAATGATAATCAATCATTCCGCAGCCTAGATCGGCCTACAGGAACAGATCTAGATGAAGTGCTTCTTTTACAGTCATTGATAACCATGATCAATGACTGTAAATGAAGACTCGATAATATTCAATCACGCACACACTTATAATGGAATGATTCAATGACAAACTATGAAATTGTAGAAATAATGATAAAACAGTTACTTATCTCCGATTCGCTTCCACCTTGAACAAATTACTTTAGTCGCTCATCCTCGGTATACAAACCCATTGTAAATCCCCAGATATCATATTAACAATGCTCTTTTATTTCTCAAAAATCTCCTTACAATACTCTTGTTCTCACAATTACCAACGAGAATTAAAAATAATCCTAATACAATCTACTGAGAAAAAGAACCAAGAAATCCTCAATAATATATTCAAAAATAATCACCAAGAGAACTCTCCACCAATGATTCGTAGCTTCCTTTATATAGGGCCGAGCAAACCCTATCTCTAATGGCCTCAATCGATTGAGAGTCAGTTCTCAATCGATTGAGTTTTGATTCGAAAGAAGTGCAGTTGGACTTCTCTTCTCTTGTCAATCGATTGACACCTATCTCTCAATCGATTGACATCTAGGGTTAGATTCTCCTCTTTTGACGGATGTTGGGCTGTTTCACGGATTTATGTGCTTCTTTTGACCTTTTTGTCTATAGTCCTTGTGTATTCTTTAATTACCCTCTTTTATGCTCTTCTACGATCCAACGGTCAGAAACACCTGTAATCATTAAAACCTCACAACAACCATCAGATGATTTTATTGGACAGGTAAGTGTAAGGATTAAGGTGCGAAATATAGTCACATTTCGACACTGATCATGAATGCAAGATGAAATATCAAGGGCTTTAAATAAGACCCCCATATAGGCCAAATCTTCTCACAAGTTAGGAAAAAGTGCTCGATGTCTTCTTCCGCATGGCTACAAAAGATCTATGAGTCATCCATGTGCCATACCTTACCACAGCCGCATAGCCTTCCTGAACATGTCTTCTATTTGCTATAATCCCCTCCGAGTTTAGTCTTCTTGTTGTCAATAACCGATTCGAAGGAAATTGTCTGCTCCACATCATCTTCTTCAAGTATTTTTACGAGAGATCTTGATCTTCTCTAGCATTTCATCTGTTAGACCCATTCCGCATGCTCAGATTTCTCTCAGACAATTCATCAAATAATCTCAGTGCAAGATCAAGATATTAATCAAATTTCTCTCCTGCATTGAATTTGAAATCCTCTGTGAAATAGAGCATCAGTGGATTGCAAGTCTCCTAGGGAAGTCGTTGCCGCAATTGCTAGATCCGATCACACTCTCCGACACATTGATCGAACGACTCGCTTTTCGGTTGTCCTCAAATACTTTTATAGCAACATTTCTTATCTGAATAGAAAAACCCTCAACTAGTAAAAATATAAGGGTAACGCTATTCTCGACTTGCGGTCCTTGGAGCTTCCCCAATCTCTTTCCTTTCATGTTATAAAATCGATCTAAAATTCTCCAAACCTTCGAAGAGAAATCTGTGACACTTGGAATTTAAATGAGAAAATGAAGATCTTATTTTGCCCCCGCCTTTCACACAATTGATCATGACATCATGGGCATACCACCAATTTTTGGTTCATATGAGTATATGACACACATCTCAAAACATGAACTACAAATTATGGTTCAGTGGGATGATTGCGACATGAATTTTGGTCACATTTTTAATTTGTTCGTTGTATAAAATAGAAACTGACCATTTGATGGTAAATCTATGATCTCAAGAAAAATGAGGCGAAAAATAATCTATATAATCTTATTCAAAATAGTCAATAGTTTTTAGTATAGGAGCCCTCAAAGATTTATCTGATAAAAATCTTATTTTGTGCCAATCTTTGGCACCAAAGATATTTTCATCACGGTCTTTAAATCAGATGGCTCAAATGGTGTTCCACATGGTATTGAAATCGTCTTTTAAAAAAAGGTGTCACGGTACTATATTTTAGGGTCACTTTGTGGGATGTGTTCCTTTTGGAATAAAAAACTAACTTCCTGATATATAGAACCCTCGTAATCTCAAGATCTGTTAATTGGAAGATTGAGATGGAAAAACGATCTCTATCATCTCATTCAAAGTAGTCAATGCATGTCGCCTTAGAGGAGATGGTGAAAACACATTTACTCACAAATTTTTGAGAATGTCAATTATATAAAAAGTACCTCTGTTTGCCCCCACTTGTTTACTGAAAGCGCCCGTCCTAGACCACTTGAATACCATTGATTCCTTCGAATCAGATGATAGAGATCGTGTTTGAGGGTCATTGTTGGAGATCTGTGACACGTGAAATCACAAACTAACCCTACGATAATTATGCCATAATCTCAAGATCTATTGTGTGGAAGATTGAACTGATGTGTGCCACATGCCACATGTCACAATGATAAATCACACTTCAAATGAGATAAAAGTGTCATTCAGGAACCAATATCTCTTTTTATTCATATGAAATCATGATGTGTGCCACATGCCACAATGATAGAAATAAAAAGTGTCATTCAAGAGTATCCTTTTTATTTATAATAGGCCTATGCATGGTCATGTCCATGTTGAATGCCCTAGTTACACTACAAAAAATAAGACTATTAGCGGCAATTTTTTATTATAAAAAACTGCCACCATTAGTACTGTCGCTACAAAAAATTGCCGCTACGCTACAAAAAACTGCCGCTATAAAAATACTAGCGACAGTTTTTTGTAGCGACAGGACTAATAGCAGCAGTTTTTTATTAAAAAAAACTGCCGCTAATAATCTTATTTTTTGTAGTGTTAATTAGATGAATGGATGTTGATTCCATGGGAAACATATTCTCTAAATACCTAAGTCAGAAAATAAGGATACTTACATTGCTGTTTTAAATGGAAGAGAGGAATTAGGAGATAATATAAGTAATCTTATGGGTGAGGGTATATTAGATATAGACCAAACCGGCAGTAGCCCAATGTTGTTTCTCACTTTTGTCTTTACAAGGTGTGGGTTGAGTTCTGTTAGTTAATCCTCACCACTGTAGTTGATGCTTCCTCACGCTGCTCACCGACAGTCATATATATGTGTGCCTAAATTACGAGAAAAGTTTTAGATAAAATCTAAAAATATATTTTTTTTTAAGATAATTTAGACGAGGTGGAGGCAATTTAGCCTTAATACATGTGAAAATAAAATTTGACTGGAAACTAATGTCATATGATAATACCGATATATATATATATATATATATATATATATATATATATATATAAACAACTTAAAAATCTTGACGAGAAGAGTGTCATGGGGCTATTTTGAGACCCACGCGTAAAACCGACTAAGCGGCTTAGTGGCCGACTTAGATGAACAGCCGTTGACTCTTATAATGGCCCACTAAACTAGCACTTATGCTACCAATTAATCGTAACCAACGGCCTAATATAGTAATGACGTGGCACTTAGGTGTGGTTGTACCATACCCACATATTCAAGATGTGTTATTATACAAACTACAAATACATAATTGGTGAGTTTCAATTATTCATTAATTTTCTCAATTATTATCTGTGCGTTAATCAAAACACAATTATACTAATTGTGTATTAATTACATTCAAGGATTGCATCATCGATCTTTAATTATTTTTCATTTATTGAATTTTTTTGTTATTGGTCTTTAAATTTTATGCACCAATATGAATTTAAAACAAAAATTAAGGCTCTGTTTGGCAAATCATCTCCGAAAAAACACTTTTCAAGTGCCATGAGCAAGGTAACAAACTCGATCTCGGTATCGAATATCGGTTATTGGAGGATCGATACGTATTGGCCAATACCGATACATATCAGCCAACACCAATGCATATCGGCCCATTTAAAAATAATAATAATAAATGCAGGTATCGGCCGATACCGGATACGTATCAACTGTTACCCGATACCGATACCGAGTTGGATACTCGATACGTATCGGTTTGCCGAAAAACTGATATGTATCAGTATCGGCAAATATTTGATACCATAGTTATGAAGAGGTGGTTTATGTGCTACTTCTCAAATACGACTTCACATAAAAGTTTATCACATGTTGAAAATGGAGTTATATGACAAGCATCATTGGACAGCTTCTCAACACAACACTATTTTCAGTTAGAGGGAGTCATATCTTTTGGGTGAATTGTATTTCTCACCCAACATTTTCTCTCTTAGAAAGTACTTTTTGGAAGAGGATTGCCGAAGAGATCCTAAACTTTAAACTTCAAAATTAAAAGCCAAATTGTGACTCTAATTCAACGATACTGCTCAGATGTTTTAAATTGTTTTAAAATCTAAATAATTCTACCTTGCTCCTCTCAAAAAAAGTTTTGTATGAAACGCTGAATCACAACTGGACCTTCATCAAGTTTACCATAATTCTGAATTCCCATTATTCATTAAAAAAAAAAGGTTTACCATAATTATTTAAGCTTTAAGAAGCTTTCTTACAGGTATTAGATATGAGATTTTATGCGTATATATTATTAGACAAATTGGTTGGTTGAACAAGCTAGGCATGCTTTGGTCAAGGTAGGTTCAATAATATATGAAATTAAATGAGAGGCCAAACAAACTTTCCATTAAATTGTAATTACAGACTATATAAAAAATTCACACATTAACTTATCATTAAAGGGTAGAATAAATTTCATACACAGCCAACAAAGAATCCTCACCGTTAGTTCAGTGGACACGAAAAGTTTAAAATTTAATGATCCCGTCCAAAATTACTATAAGGAAATTTTACCATAGGTTGAAAATGTCCTTATTAGAGCCCCTCCCACCCCCACCTCTCTTTCAAATGGTAAGAGTTGTTACTTGTTAGAGAGACATGGGAATCGTAGCTCTAGCTCTACTGCTATTCTCCTTGGGGTTAGCCATGCCGGGGTCACAGGGCGGAGCCGAGGGCCAATTAGACTGGCGCGAGGCCCTCGGTCTCGGTAAAGAGAAGGTGACACATCTGCAATTCTATTTCCACGACACCCCATTGGGTAAAAACCCAAGTGCACTGAGGGTGGCTCAGGCCAACTCTACGGACAAGTCCGCAACTGTTTTCGGAGCAGTGGTGATAGCTGATGACCCTTTAACCGAAGGACCCAGCCCAAATTCAAAACTTGTGGGTCGAGCCCAGGGTCTCTATGCTTTTGCAGGGCAGCAGGACACGGGTTTGATTATGGTTATGGATTACGGGTTCACCGAAGGGAAATATAATGGAAGTTCTCTGAGCATTTGTGGCATGAATCGAGTAGTGAATAAAGTACGCGAAATGCCGATTGTCGGGGGAACTGGCTACTTCCGTTTCGCTCGGGGAACAGCGTTTGCCGAGACATACTTGCTAAACTTGACCACCGGGGACACCATTGTTGGGTACAACGTCACAGTCATACACTATTAATTAACTTCTATTTATTGTGATTATTAATAACAATAGTTGTCGGCCATGTCTTCTTCTTTTTTTAATATAGCTTTAGCTTTGTAGTTGTTATCGAGTGGCTATTAAAAATACGAGTTAGTCAACAATCTACAGCTCATTGCTCACATCATCTTATCATAGCGTTGGTAGTAGGTGAGCGGCTTGAGCCACATGCAAGTATCATGTGTGACATTTGATTTGAAGATCACTGTCTAAAGATTTATGGTGTAGTTGATTGAGGCAAAAAAATATCTCTATATATATTATGTTTATAAAGAAATGCAAGCAAAACTCAGGCTGAGTTAGTGTGATGATCCAGACCCACATGCCACAATATTGTCTGATTCTGGGCTTACGTTCTCGCCCCGATTTTATTTCTAGTATGGGCTTAAGCCCCCACTCAAAATGCATCTTAACATACAACCCCTGTAATCATATATAGCCGAGGGGTCGAGACTTTTCCCTATTCAATATGAGACTATTACAATTAGGCAAACTTAGGTTTAAATAGACAACAAATTCAAGCCCAGATTACCCATCCAAAGAAAAAGACTTTGGCAGGGAGTCAAATTGGGTCGGGTTCAAATCAACCATTATATAAAAGGTTGAGATTTTTTACCCGATCTGTCCTATTGGATGAAAAATATGACAAACCTGGCCCATGATCCGTCGGGTCACTTGACCTGCTGGGTTTTGACTCGACTCATGATTATAGAGATAAGAGTTCACAAGCTACCTAATTTAACATTCCCTAAGTTGGGAGCCGAATCATAGCAGGACCCAAGTACCAAGTCACCTGGCACTGAGCACTCGGGCCGCTTAATACTAACTCTTAAAATGTTCTTTCAATTTTACAAATCCATTTGATCGGCGTGTTATTTTATTTTCAACTCAAAGTTCTTCCTGCTCAGCTCGAATTTTACATGCTTAAGCCTGTGACTGCTTTGAATCAGTTAATAGATATCGCTTCTCGTCCCATTCATCAACACAATCGATCTTGATGTCATGATCTTACCATCATACGGTCAAATTTTAATTTTAAGTGATGCACATCCCGAAAAGTGATTCGGGAACCACGTTTGATATATTTTCTAGGACGTATACTACATTGAAATAAAAAATCCGATCATATACTGGTGGGCCCAATTTTCTAATGTCAAAAATGTTAGAAGTTCTTATTTTGGTGGCCATCACTATGGTCAAACCCGTTGACCGGTGAATGGTATAAGATCAACCTTGAGATGTACAATTGCTATTCTGGTGAATAGGCAACTGATTGTTGAGTCTTTCAGTTAAGGTATGATTGTAATTTCTAATCGCACTATAATTAGTAATTTCAGTCCTTAATGGGATAGGACTCTTTGGCTATAAATATAAGGGGTGCTTGGTCCCAACGATAGCTCGATATAATTCAATCCTCCCTATTGGCGAAAGCATCCCCATTGTGCTAAGAGACATTGAACGCGAGAACATCGTTGAAGATCGGTAACCAACCATCGATGGCTAACGCTCAAGGTGCGCATATTTATAGGTTATAAATTTATTGTTTTTGATTGATCGTGCGCCTAGATCTTTAAGCTTAATTTTGGATGATCGGATCATCAGATCCATTTAGATTCCATCAAAAAACTGATAAAAAAATCTCTATTGTCTATTCAAAACAGTCTAACCATTTCAACATGTGAAACTCGAGTGGAAGAAGAATCTTGGGAAAACAAAAGTAGCTTTGTTAAATTCGGACTAAGTAAACTCTCCTACCGCCTCTTATCACGGCGCCTGCACCGCCCCTCTTTCTTTCACCAAGATCTGTTAGCGAAACAATGGAAACCTTTATTGCTCTTTCTCCTTGGTTTTAGCCATGCCAGCTGCACATAGTGAAGCCAAGGTTGAGTTCTGGCGCAAAAGCGCCGGAGAAAGTGTCACATCTGCGTTTCTACTTCTAGGCTGCATAGCTCTTTCATGGCAATAATCAGCTCTTTTGCCCTTTCGCTCCGGCAGAGAATTACTTTCATGTTTGGTAATATTGCTCCTCGCCCTATGTGTTCTAACGGTGAGCTATTTTAAGTAATAAAATTGCTCTATGTCTGCTCTTTACCAGAGCAAATTTTATCTGCTCCGACAAAGAGCTACTTCTACTTTTATAAGAGCTAACCCAAAGAAAGCGCTAAAGACCTATTATACGAAAATGGTGGAGCATATTTTATCGAAAAATAGGATGGATCATTGGTTGGACTAAAAATAATCAAAGATTTTAATTTCCTTCTAGGGTTCCCGCTCCCACCACATGGCTGAGGAGCAATTTAGCACAACTATTATTGAGCAAACCATCTTCTATGCTTATATTAAACACTAATAAAGTGGAGATATTTTTTTATAATGAAAAAGTGCAAGACAGGTTGAATACGTGTTATGTCACGACCCAAAATTTTACCTCATCCCGAGTACTTAGAATTCCAAGTTATGACCTGCACATATCCCGAATATGCTAAGCAAACATATACTTAATCAGAGTTATTGCGCAAATCTGGTTTCACAAAATCCGTAAAAGCTAACACATAAAAATAGAATATAAAGCAATCATAAATACTAAATAAATGAGATAAAATCTAAGTAAACTACCAATAAAGCAATAATGCAAGTCGGAGACAAATCCGATAAAACAAAAAGCATAGAGTCAATAATAATAATAATGTCAAAAGAACTCAGTATCGAGTCTACAACTGTCAATAACAAGCGCTAGGATCAGAATCAGCACCAAGGTCCTCCTCGTACACGTCAATGGGATCTAAATAGCCGACGTCTACTCCACCAATGTAATCAACTGCAGCTGTTTAGATTTTCGTGGAATGAGTTTACTCAGTCACGTAAACTCAGTGGATATACTAGGAATTCACTCCATTCTACTGAGGTACATTGTGGGTGTATCAAGTAAGTGATAAATATAGTATAACAATAAAATCAAAAAGAATATGACAAATCAAGTGTATATGATAAACTCATATCATAATAATGAATACGGGGCCATGATTTAGACACTCATATCCTAACATATCTTACCATACCTCATATCATATTGTATTTTATTATTCTCGCATATATGTCTATACATCACATGGGCGTAACTAACATACTCATAAATCTTAAACGATTTGTGCCAGAGCCGCTTGTCACGGGGTCACTCGTCTAACAGTGTCAGCCCGTGCGGCACTTAACGCCCGCTACGCTAAGTCAGCCTACTTCTCCCAAATGCGACATGCAATGCGGATTCCCTGATACTACGAAGGGTGGAAGACTTGTCCTACTCAAGCTTCACCTCAACCTTTACGTTCGAACTTCGCCCTGCGAAGCAACGCAGCAGGTTAGAGTCGGCAACAATGATTGTTAAGGCAACAGGCAACGATGATTGATAAGGCAACAAGCAACGATGATTGATATAGTGATAGGCAGCGACGAGCATATACCGAGCCCCCTTTGGGCTAGAACTCACACCTCGAAGGTGGTTGGAAACCACCAACGCGATAGCCCTAGTACACGGCGTAGCTAGGACGATCACGCATCAAGCGTGGCCAGGATACACGCACATAAGTCCACGAGGCTAGTGCACGTGTAGGTCCGGGGACTCCAACTTATGACCCCCTATATAAGGGTAAAATAATAATTCAAACGAAATGGTGGGATGACCTCAAATCACTTAGTTTGACATACTTTACTATTCACAGCGCAACGCCCCGTAACGCTAGCCCAGCTGGCTATGTCGCGTTCGTGTCGTGCCCATGTCTTCACCCTCCAACCCAATGTGGCACGACGCCCTTGTGGCTCATGCCCAACACACTCGGTGTCGCCCTCATGGCCTCAACGAACCAGTGATGCTCATAACATTGAGAGAAAAAATGGCCCTACAACTAACCCGAATGGCCACGCCGCGTGCCCCAGTCACACACTGCTCGACCTACCGTGTGAGGGTCACCATAGTATCATACCACCATATCATAACGCTCCCGTATTATACTCATACTCTTCCATTCAGTCCAATGGGGAGACAAATGGTTACATATACTCACAATCTACTCATATTCATACTCATACTCTCGGTCATACTCATACTGTCTCTCAGAGACCTGTCTTGACTGTAAGACATTGTTGCCCTTACGGTGGCTACGCAAGGAACGACACATATAGAGACTTAAATTTTTATTCTTTTGCTGGCCTACAAAGCGGTGTCTTATTATTGTACTTGTAACATATCTTATCTCATACTCATACTCATACCATACTCTTACAACTTAATTCTAAGACGAGCTATAGTGGAAAAGCCTCACCAAAGCTAAGGCCCAAAGCTCGAATCTCATATCATAACTTATATCTTATCCTCTTATATATTAAAACTCGAGGTGATAGGGTCATCGCATATGCCACCGTATATAAGGTTACACTAAATTCATACTCATCTGACTCATCATAATATCTCATACTATCATGAGTTATAAGACATATGAATACGATATATTCCTCGTTTCGATACCATCTCAGTGAATCACCACGCCCAACCGTAGGCATGATCTCATACACTCGCGTACGTATAACCTAACATGTCATAACATGATCAAAATGAAAGTACAAAATTATCATACATACAACATAAATTTATATTTAGATTTAGTTATGTTTATACATATATTTATTTACATTATTTACATTGTTTATTTATATAGATTTAGTTATTTTTATATCAATACAAATATAGAATAAGATAGTTATTATTGTGATTTCAAAAATGTGAAGGTCAGAGTTCGATTTTCACAAGGTATTGCGTTTCTAACTGTGACAGTTCAGATTTTGACACTCCGAAATCCATGCCATTGACACGACCCTCGAGGCCGTGTCCTACGAACCTGCACGAAACATTGGTATACCCAAGCAACAATAAAGTAAATTAAAAGCATAAGAACTGATGTTGAACTAAATCTTCAGTTCTACTATATAATCACTAAAAATAAGTATCCCAAAAGATTATTCTAATCTCATGCCTCTGCATGGGCAAAAGAACCAACCCGAACCATCAGTGTCGTAACTACGGTCACCCCAAATGATTCGATAAAATAATCACATATTACATCATTCTTGCAAAACAGGCTGGACATACTAAGCCGTACAGTTCTTTCTGAAAAATAAATCAAAGTACGCAGGAGTCCTCTAGAAGAGGTCCTCAGGATGGGGCTCTAAATCCTTTCCAGGCACGTAATCCGAATCCCCCGGATCTACGTCTCCTGAAGCAGTAGCAACCGCAAGCACCGAACCTGCGACGTATAGTCTAAAGGGTGAGCTACATCATAGCTCAATAGGGAAATAACATAATGAACATATAAATTAATCTTTCTCACATATATTTCATGATATTAGAAGCATGATTTATCAATAAAAATAACTGAAAAACAATTTTAAACCATTGAAAGCATAATTGAATGTATCTGTTACTCTACATGTGTTACTTGTTCTTTACTTCTTCACAAAAGATAAAGATCGGCCTAAAAACTTAAATAATTCTTGATGTACTATAGCCTCGAGCCGCGATGAAATACCCTTCATCGTCGTCTAATCAGACTATTTTTTATATCATTTCTCATTCATGTACATTCTACCCAAGTCCATTCCTCATAGGCGAGGGAATATAAATCTCACACACATCCCTAGGATGTCATACTGGTGTACGGATTGGCCGTCGTACCGATCACGGATATCCTGTCGAGTCAGCCGCGGGTATCCCGCCTCGTCAGTGGGATATTCTCCAAACCTTAAATCAAATGTGCACTACATATAGCTATTCACCGCGTGATTGTGCTAACTATAGTATTTTAAGCCTGATCAATTCTCATTTCATTAACTTTACAATTTTTTCCATACACCCTTGGAATGTCATCAGCTCAATGCATCACACATATACCTTTATAACATTCACATGCTCTGGGGACGTCACATACTCATATCGTAACTCATTTCCTTACTTAATGTTCACACACACACACACACTTAAGTTTTCACATTTAACGCATAATTATTCATTTCTATATCACTACATACATGCTCTTACAATTAAAGTACATGTTCAAAGCATTCCCTACCTCACGCGTATAACTTCTCAAGCATCAAGGTCCATTGTGGCTCCCCATGCTCGCATTCAATTGTTTAACCTATTTCACATCATAGTATAAGTAAAGCATCAAGAACGATGCATAAAGGAAGGTACAAGACCCTCTCAAAACTCTAAAACAAAAGTCAACAGAAACTATCAAAATCGATTAATCGATCTCCATATCGGTTAATCGAAATTCTCAAAATCGATTAATTGATCTCAAATTGATTAATCGAATTTCCAAAATCGATTGATCGATTTACAAATCGATCAATCGATTTTCCCAGGCTCCTCATTTTCCAACCATTGGGAGTCCATAGACGATTAATCGATTTTAAAATCAATTAATCGGAATCCGAAAATTGATTGATCGATTTAATCTCGATCAATCGGTTTCGAGCATTAATGCCCAAAACTACTTCCAGGTCAAAATCGATTGGTCAATTTTCAAAACCGATTAATCGATTTTGACAGGAACTCTGTCCTTCTTGGGCATTTCTTCCAGCTTTTTTTCCTTTCAAATTTCCTTTCTTTTCTACTTCTTTAATTCACCATGTTAACAATACAACCACAAAATTATACACATTGTAATTTAAAGAATTCTCATCTTAAATCAATCTCTTGATTGATTCAATGGCCTGGCTCAAGTCTTGGGTTCTTAGCTCTGATTTCACGAATCCTTACATGTCGCCTTCGGAGTTAATGCTCGAGCACGCCTTCAAATTTGAAATCCACACTAACCCCTTTAGCATTTACTCATTCCCTTCCTCTAGACTCTCTCTCTCTTCATAAATCCCTAACCACTCATTCAAAGAGAAATAACTTCTCTTGACTCCAAAGGTTACTTAACTCATCTCAAGTTTTTGGTGCAAAACACATATACTTATAACAAGTGTATGTGACCTTCACAATAAAATTTAACACAACACTCACAAGCACACTCACATCAAACTTAATTTAATCTAAGTCATCAAGTTTACCTTCTGTTAGTTCAAACTTATCACCAGTCGGGCACGCATCCCGAGGATATTGTTCAATGCCCAAATTTCGGAGATGTTACATTCTCCCCACCTTGAGAATTTTCGTCCTCGAACCCAAGGGGTTTCCGTCATGAAAGACTCATACACATAAGCAGATGACAACCTACACTATGTCATTACACACATCCTGTATAAAATTAATGGCATTCGCATACGATGAACAGTAAACAAAATTTAAAATAAACAAAGATCTGAGTTGCATTTGCCCATTAAATATGCAGACCTAATAATATTAATAGCCCAAAAAAAGAGGTTTTTAAAAAGAAAAGAAAAACAACATATAAATCTGACTTACAAAATATACAACTTTCAAGGGAAAACATAACATTAAACATATAGGTTTATTAATTTATGAGATATTTAGATTTAAATAAGATTTTTAAACTCGTCGATACGCGATCAAATGCATCCTATGCGACGGGATCTGAGAAAAATAAGATGGATTGATGGGTACCCACCTCTTGAAGTGTGAACGGTAGATCAACGGCGATTCGGATGGAAAAAGTCGATGCCCAAGGCGTCAGTTCGTTTAAGTCTTGAGAGAGAATAATTTTTTATTATAGAGAGTAAAGAGTTTTTGAAGTTTTATTTATAATGGTATAAACTTTTAGGTAAACTGTAACACTTTCTATTTAATAAAATAGGAGTTTTTATATGGAAGAAGAATTCATATGTGTGACTTGGATAGTTTGAGAAAAGGTTTCGTTCCAGCGCTTTATATAAGCACTGAAGCAATTGGTATTTCTCTCCCGAAATTACAGTTATATCATTTTACTACTTCATTACTTAAAACGGGTGTAATTTTTTATTTTTTTATCGTAATTCGATAAATTATATATTGTTGGAATCGTATCGACGAACACTTCCCAATTAGTCTAATTTTAATATAGAAAAAATCATAATTTCTCGAAAATAGGGTGAGTTCCGGTGTGGAGCACTAACACCATGCACGATGCAAAATATATCAAACACCATTAAAATAAAATAAGAAAATTCGAGTTATTACATGTTACTTCGAGGTCAGCCCACTCAATCGTGTTTTAGCCATACCAACTCATTCCCTCCAAATTAAAATCTCACCAACCTACTTATGTGGGACTGCGTCGAAATTATAGTACATGCTTTGGGGTCAGCCATCGACGTTGGTTTTTATGCTCGGGGTCAGCCCACCGAAGCTGGTTTGCAGTTCACAACTTGGGTCGTATACTATAGACCCATATAGTGAGACATTTTCATCATTAAAAATGAAATCGCTACTTTTTTGGTGATTAATAGGAGTACATTACCTTTTGGTGGTAAACCCATTATTATTTAGGAGTAACTGCTTGCACTGCTATTGCACATTGTTTAAAAGAATGGCTTGTAAGATTTATGTCAAGTGGAACATCATCAAAGTCATCTAATTTGATCACCATGATGTAAAGATCTTTGGTGCTAAAGAACAAGATAAATGATCTATGTCATTGGATTTAAGATAGTCAAAGCCCATCATCTGATTTAAATGGTTGACGACATCAAATCAGATAATAAAGATGGTTTTTAGTCCTAATCATTTGCACCAAAGTTCTTAATTTACATGATTACATTATGGTCTCCAAATCATATGGATTCGAAGAGGTCTCAAAATACCAAGTCTTCTTTTTAAACTATATGTGCAAATAAATCTCCTATGCAATTAGTTTTCCCCTTGTTATTTACTATTAATAGTGTACGACAGTGACGAGTTTTGAGGAGCAATTTAGCACACAAAAGAATACATCAGCCCACATTAAGTCAGCTAACCCAGATCACATGGCAAGAAGACATCCATAAGTAACCATAACTATATATTTTTATTATTAATCTCAATCAACCCACAATTGTCTATTGGCTATAGACCGCAGAGCACAAAATCATCAATAATTATGGTTATTATTGTTGATAATGTCAGGTCCAACTTGTTGAAACCTGATTTCGCGTTCAACAACATCTTCAACCATTGGAAATGAGAGAATCTTTGACTACAGGTCATCCTCTAAAATATGAAACAGTAGAAGTCAAGATTCTCTCATAACTAATAGTTACAGATTTGATTAAAATACAAAATGAGATTCAACCAGTTGGACCTGACTATTTCCCCAATATAACTAATTATAGTGTATGGCAGTGATTTCGTACTTAACAATAGCGTTCAGGGTGGTCAGGTTGAAAGATATTGTCTTGGCTATTGCTATTCCACGGGCTAAACGGAAGTAGCCAGTTCCCCCAATAATCGGCATTTCGCGTACTTTTTTTGATATCCGATTCCGGCCACAAATGACAAGAGAACTTCCCTTATACTTTCCTTGGGTGAACCCATAATCCATAGCCATAATGAGACCCGAAACCTTCTGCCCCGCAGAAGCATATATACCTTGGGCTCGACCCACATGCTCTGAATGTCGGTCGGGTCCTTCAGTTAAAGGGTCATCGGTTACTGCGACTGCGCCGAAATGGGTTGGCGAATTCTCTGTAGATTTGCCCTGAGCCACCCACTCCGCGCTCGGGTGTTTACCTGTAACCGTATTGTGCAAATAGAAATGCAGATGTGTCACCTTCTCATGATCAGGGCCGACGCTTGGATGCCAGCCCTCAGCCTCCCCTACTCCATGTGCGGGCAGCATCTCTAACCCCGAGGATAAGAGCAATAAAACTAGAGCAAGCTTCCCCATCCCTCTTGGTGAAAGGAGAGGTGAGGGAAAGGCCTTTAATAAGCACATCTCTCAACTCGATTTTCTCGTGCCGCTCTTTGACGGGGCTCCAAAAAGAAAAGATAATTTCTTTGATCAAAACAAGAAAAACAGGTCTAAGGTACACCTGGGCAACAGACCAAAAAGGCCCCAAAACGAAACAAGATTAGAGCCGACTCGAATCCACAATGGCAGTAGGGCCCAGGGAAACCCCACGACAGGAAACCCAAAGAGGAAACAATAGCAGTATTTACAAACCAATGACTCCTTGAATGACGATTGTTTGTCCCAAATCCCAATTTGCAAAATAGATTTTGATATATATTATGGCCCACTTATCAAAATCGTCAAAAGTTGATTCTATGTGTAGCACATCCCCAAAAGTAACATAATAGGAAAATTTACCAAATCGACCCTGTCAGCTGCCGTTAACTAGCTGTGAGTTTGTGGACGGAAAGCCTATTTTGCCCTTAATGAAACCAATATTTTAAAAATACCACCACTCTAAAAGACCATTCATTCATCGATATTTACAAGTCATACCATTCAAGTTTATCACCATTCTAAAAGGCCCTTCATTAACCTTTATTTACAAATCATGCCATTATAATTTACCACTATTCTAAAAGGAGTACCTTTAAATCCACCCACAAAATCTTTGAGTTCACCCATGCTGAAACACATCGACTGCATTGAATCAAATGATGGAGATTTTTTATCGTCCCAAACTTTCATGAGATCAATCTTTAGATCATGGGTGTACCATCAGACGGTCGACTTTTTATTTCATGTGGTACACACCCCTAAAAGTGACCTTAATATCAATTTTAAGCATGCACGTGATGTTAAGGTCACTTTTCTGAGATATGTGCCACTTGAAATAAAACACTGACCGTCTGATGGTACGATCATGATCTCAAGATCCATCATGTGAAAGATTGGGAGGATAAATGATCTCCATCGTTTAATTCAATTCAATCAACGTGTTTCAGCGTGAGTGAACTTAAAGATTCAATGGGTGGATTTAAAGGTACTCTTCTAAAAGGCCCTTCATTCACCCATCAGATTCAAGACTCATCGGATGGGTGATTCCCCCATTAAAGCATGTCAACGTTTGGACGAATGCTCAACCAATGGAGGATTTGTAACAAATGATGCAATTATTCTTGAAAAGAAAACCTTCAATCTACGTGTTCCACTCAAAATACTCGTCCCTCTAATTTCCTATATGATTCAAGACCCATTTTTAGGAATTGGATTGCCTAACCGCGTCTGCTTCCATCCACCGAATCTTTGAGTCACCCACGCTAAAACACATTGATTGCATTGAATAAGACGATGGAGATCGCTTAGGCATACCATTAGACGATCAGTGTTTTATTTCATGGCACACATCTCATAAAAGTGACCTTAACATCACATTTACAGTTAAAATTAATTTTAAGGTCATTTCTTTGGGTGTGTACACATGAAATAAAAAATCAACCATCTGATGGTGCCACCATGATCTCAAGATCCATTGTGTGAAAGCTTGGGACGATAAACAATCTCCATCGTCCGATTCAGTGCAATCAACCGTCCGATGGTGCCACCATGATCTCAAGATCCATCGTGTGAATGGTTGGGACGATAAACGACCTCTATCGTCCAATTCAATGCAGTCAACTGTCTGATGGTGCCACCATAATCTCAAGATACATCGTGTGAAAGGTTGGGACGATAAATGATCTCCATCGTCCGATTCAATGCAGTCAACCGTCTAATAGTGCCACCGTGAACTCAAGATCCATCGTGTGAAAGGTTCGGACGATAAACGATCTCCATCGTCCGATTCAATGAAGTCAATGTTTTTCAGCTTGGGTGAACTCAAATATTTGTTGAGTGGATTTAAAACTTTTCTTTTTTATAAGTGGAGGGGTGGATTTAAAATTACTCTTACCACGTGTAGAGGGTAGCAATTTAGTAATTTAATTTTAAAAAGGATAAATATTGTATTTAGGCTATTCTTTAACGACTGATTACCATTTAAAGTAGCATCCGTTAAAGATGGTGTTTTATGAACACCAAAATGCTAACTCAGGGGTTTAAAGCAAATAGATATAACTGGGGGATTATTTGTAATATCAACATAACTCAGGGGGGTATTTGCAAAAAACCCAAAGAAAAAAAGAGGATACACCTAGATCTATGTCATCTGATATTTGCATTTTTTCTTCTTCTTTCTAAGGTATTTATTTTGAAATTATTTTTTTTAAATGCTAAAATCACAATCGACATCGACTGTTTACACAATCGATGGCAACTGTGTATACAGTCGCCATCGACTGTATAAAAAAAGATTTTTTATTTTTTTTATTTTTTTTTACAATCGGCATCGACTGTTCACACAATCGATGGCGACTGTCTATGCAGTCACCATCGACTATATAAAAATTTTTTATTTTTTTATTTTATTTTTTATTTTTTTTATTTTTTGGTTATATAGTCGACATCAATTGTTTATACGATGATGGCATTTATTTATCTGATCGATAACATGGCCTGTATACACGATTAAGCCATCGATTGTCTCATTCGATGTCGAGTGTTAAAATGCACATCGATTATTTTAAGAGTCGACATCGACTGTGTTAAGAGTCGGCATCGACTGTTTAAATTTTTATTTTTATTTTTTTAAAAGGCAATATCGCCTTACAAAGGAGTATCTGGGTCGATCCAAATAGCAGATCGGAATAGATTGGATTGAGGAGAAGATGCCGTCACCTCTGATTTTTAAAAACTGTAGCAGATTAAAATGAGGAAGAAGATGATGTTTTTGTGCGTTAAAGAAAGGGGGTAATTTAGACTTTTTGCTATCGTTAGGATCGGCTAGGCTTCCAGCTGGTCGATTTGGGTAAAGGTAAAACTATAAGGTCTCTGTAGTAAAAGGTACATCTGACAAGGTCGGTCAAATAAATTTCCCAACACAATAACTCATGGTACACGGTGATCCATCTCCCGGTTCAAGGCACAAAACAGTGTTAATGATGGAATCATCTGTTGCGTGAAAAGGAAAGAATCGGCTGTAAATTAAATGCCGCTATCCTAGAGATAAAGACTACCCAGTCGACCATAAGACAGTCGACTATAAGATGCTAGAAAGTGCTCATTTACATAGCATTCTCAGTATATCTAGGTAGTCCTAAGAGTTGGCCGCCTAGGGCCCCCAAAGTTCTCAGAAAAAAATAAGGACCCTGCCCCCAAAGGTGTAATCTAGTTTAGAAGTTCAGGTCTCATTTTAAGAACTTTCTTAGGGCCCCCAAATTCTTAGGGCTGACCCTGAGTATATCTCTAATGATAGACTCAACAAAAATCTTACTTTTACAATGAGTCTATTACATTTCGGCATATCGGCTGGGTCCCAGACCAATATGTATTGAATATATCGGATATGTTTCAGCCAAACCGGCCGATTTAATTTTTAAAATATTAAGAACTATAAATAATAAAGAATTTACCCAAGTTCTTTTTTTGGAATTTTTTCTGGTTCATATCGGCCATTATGACTAATATGGGCCGATATTTGATGTGTTTGACTCTTCAAAATAATTTTAAGTCATGAATAAAATGTGATTGTCCAAAGATTTATTTGCAATTTAAACGCGACTATTTTAGAAAGTCTGGTAACGGTATTTACACCGAAAATTCTTTTCACACAACGGCACATATGATGCATGTGTCCCAAAAAGTGACCCTTGAATCAAATCTCCCAGTCCCCTTTATTATACCAAATGGTTGCAGTGGCATTGAAGATAAGTCATGGAGTCATCACTCCTCACCAAAGTGATGAGGAACAATTTAGCACACAGCAGAAAGACTTAGCAGCCAACATTTATTTGATCCCCACAAACCTTAAATTCATTAATTACTATTGTTATTATTAGTTAAAAAATTGGTTCCTTAGGACGTAGTTGTCGGATTGAGTCCTATGTTGGCACTATTTGGCCGTCATATGGCACTCGAAGGCATATGTTTGGATGTCATATGGCATGCACATAATTAATCCAAGATCATCTAAAACAGAGATTAAAAATTATTTTGATCAAGATGATGATTAGTGGTTGTTAGCATAAACAGTAACTTAAAAAATCAAGTCACCAATATTTTTATTTTGGATCAACTCTCAAGGTCAATAGAGCTTGGTCATTGTCATCACCCTCCACATAATTTTTTATTGTTTTTAAACCTGTTAGGACCAGGTAAACTCTATTGTCCGCTTGGGATTTGAGTTTCACATGGCAGCCGAAGGTACCAATGTCTGACAGGATCTTAGGAACCCTTTTCCTATTAATAATGATAATTAATAAGTAATAAACATTCATGGTGTATGACAATGACATGATTTGATGGCACACATTCATAAATATGGCGATCATTATTATTATTATTATTATTGATAACAATCAGCCTACAGTTGTGGACTGACCACTGATTACGGAGCGACCACGATGATTATTGAATTCAATAACTATTACCGATAGGATTGGATCTTTGCTGGTCATCCCTCAAGCATGTAGTGTTGAGGTCAGGAGTTTAAGTATCAAGGAAAAAAAAATTAATAATAATAACATAAAAAATCAATAATAATTATTAATTGTGTGGGACATTATCGTAGTACTAATAGTAGTGTTTTACAAGTTAAAAAAAAAAAAAAAAAAAAAAGTAGTGTTTTACAGTGACGTTGTACTCAACAATGGCGCTCAGGGTGGTCAAATTTTAAGAAATTGTCTTGGCTATCGCTATTGCACGGGGCTAAACGGAAGTAGCCGGGTCCTCCAACAATCGGCATTTCTCACTACTTTAATTGATATCCTATTCCGGCCGGCCACAAATGATAAGAGAACTTCCCTTATATTCCCCTTGGGTGAACCCATAATCCATAGCCATAATGAGACCATAAACCTTCCGCCCCGCAGAAGCGTATATACTCTGGGCTCGACCCACAAGCTTTGAATTTGGGAGGGGTCCTTCATTTAAAGAGTCATCGGTTACGGCCACTGCACCTAAATGGGTTGGCGACCTGTGTGTAGATGGGCCCTGAGCCACTCACTCAGCGCTCGGGTGTCTAGCAGTAGTCGTATTGTGCAAATAGAAATGCAGATGTGTCACATGCTCTTTACCGACAGCGATGCTCTCAGCTTCACTTTTAGTATGTGTTGTGTGCATGGCTAACCCCAAGGAGAAGTGCAGTAGAAGTAGAACTAGTTTCCCCATTTCTCTATAATACAACCCTTGGTGATAGGAGAGGAGAGGGGAGGGGAAGGTCTTTAATAAGAAATCTGTGTAATTCGTTTTTTTCCCATTCCTAAAAAGCAAAAACAAAAAGGCTTAGAGGGAACCAAGACACTTGGCAAACAGACAAAAAGGAGTAAAACGGAAACAAGATAAAAGCTCCAATCCACAACGACAGCGAGGCCCTGGATGCTGGATGCCCTTCCAAAGAGAAGATTACCTCGATGTTGGACGCTAGAACGCTAGAAAATCCGTGCCCATTTTATTAAGAGTTAGTCTAGGATGGGTGTCCACCCATTATGTATAATAAAACAGTCCACACCTTTGCGTGGCTGTGTGACGTGGACGGACTGCCATGCATTGGAAGCCTATGTGTTACGGCCCGAAATTCTATCCCGTCCCGAGGGCCTAAAATTTTGAGTTATGAGCCGCTTATATCCCGATTATATTAAGCAGGCATACACATAATCAGAGTTGTCACGCAAATCTGATTCCACAAAATCTGTGAAAACTAACATATAAAGGTGGAATATATGACAATCATAAATGTCGAACAAATGTGATAAAATGCGATAATTTCACCAATAAAATGTAATCAAAGTCGGAGACAAATCCGATAAAAGGAAATCATAGTATTAGCAATAATAAAATAAAATCAACTCAATACCGAGTCTAAGAAAGTCAATATCCGGTGTTCGGATTAAATCCAGCACCGTAGTCCTGAAAATTAGCGGCAATGTCGCCCTCCAAAGGCTCCTGATAATCAACGTCCATCGGGTCCACGTACTCAACACCAATCGGATCTGAGAAACTAACGTCCACTGCGTCAAGATAGTCACTTGCAACTGTTAGATTATCGTGAGATGAGTTTACTCAGTCACATAAACTCAGTGGATACACCACAAATCCACCACATTCTACTTAGGTATATTGTGGGTACATTATGTGAGTGACAAACATAATATATAAAGAAAATCAGAATAAAATAATAAAATCAAGTGCATATCATAAGCTCATATCCTAATCATTAATAGAAGATCATGATATAGACACTTATATCCTAACGTACTTTATAATATCTCATATCATATGATACCATATCTAATAACATAACATGTTTTATTATTCTTGCACATACGTCTATACATCGCATGAGCGTAACTAACATACTCATAAAATCATAAACGACATGTGTCAGAGTCGCTGCTCGAGCTACCATGTGAGAGTCCCCATAGTATCATACCATCATATCATAACGTCCTCCATATCATATCATACACCCCATCTAGTCACAGGGGTGGCCGGTGACTCATAACTTATAATGTCCCTCAAAGACATCCGTTTTGACTGAAAGATTACGGTGGCTATGTAAGGAACGACATGTACAGAGACTTAAGTTTTTAATCTTTTGCTAGCCTATATAACGATTTATTATTATCATAATATATCTTATCTTACTGACTCATATCATATCATACCGACTCATATCTCCTCATACTTTTATGACCCAAAGGTCCAGGGCTCATATCTTTACTTATATATTATCCTATCACATTAGAACTCGGGGTGATCGGGTCACCGTATATGCCACCGTATATGAGATTACACTGAATTCATACTCATCCTATTCGTCATAATGTCTCATACCACCATGAGTTGTAGGGCATGTGAATACGATGTATTTCACGCTTCAATACCATCTCAGTGAATCATTACGCTCAAGCGTAGGCATGATCTCATACACTCTCGTACTCATGACCTAACATATCCTTAACTCATATAACTTTATCAGAATGCAAGAACAAAGGCATTACATATACAGAATAGTTTACACTTAGATTTTAATTATGTTTACACTTATTTATATTTATATAGCATACCATTATAATTATAGAATAGGGTTATAAGTGTGATTTAGATAATTGCAAAGGTCAGAGTTTGATTTTCACGAGATATCAAATTTCTAACACTTCGGGTTATCGAAGTGGTCGCGTTGAAGCGATAGAATGATACATATATAGTGTACTATAATTAAATTATCAAATAATATGATAATATAATTTAAAGTGGAGTGCATCACGACTATCGATCGAAACTATCAAGTGATTTAGGGTGTATTGAGTTTTGGTCGTGCAAGAGTAGTATTATAGTGTGAATAGGGTCGTCTGTTCGGAAGAGAATTGCTCAATCGAGCTAAAATGATTTAAAATTATTAATAGTTCAGTTCTGCTTCAGATTGATCGATCAAACACTAGGGTCAATTGATCGAATTTAATAAGTAACGCAGTCAATTTTGTTTCAAAGTCCATCAATCGATAGTAAGTGTCGATCAATCCATGACATCAATTTATTCAAGAATGAAGTCATATAGGCTTTCTGTACTCAAGCCTTAAAAGATTAATTTATATGACTATTATATTAGGGTACTTGAGTACCCTTATTAAAACAAAATCAATTATATTAATAAAATATGGTGATACTTAGTATACTAAAGTTAAATTATATTTATTAGCACAAAGTTATCCTAATGTAAGAAAGTAGTCGGGACTTTAATAATAGTATATTATACTGTAATGTAATCCATTATATTTATATATTATAATATAATTGTAATATAATAAGTCATGTGTACTCAATTGTAATTATATATATTATAATATAATTATAACAGCTTATACAACAATTATACCCTCAACGAATTGCAGGGATCAGTAGATTAAACAAGGTGGGTCTATCCATCGAGCATATAAATTAAGAGAAGCCATCATGCTGCAGTTTTGGTTATTTATTAACTCTTAACCTAGAGTCGATTAATCGAACATATAAGTCAATTGATCGACTATATAAAGTTTTTGGTCGCGATTTTGACCTAATCGATCAATCAAAGTGCAAATAGATTGATCGACTGTCGCGAAACTCAAAACAGATCTGGGTTTCGAAATAAACCCAAAATATATTTGAAAAATTCATAAAAATTATATTAAAATAAGGATCAATCATTGTATCAATCTTAAAAGTAGTTTTTATAGGAAAACAAATCTATGATCATTTATTAGCCCGTCAATACGCGATCGAGCGTATCCTATGCGACGAGATTTGAGAAGGACGAGATGGATAGATGGGTACTCACCTCTTGAAGTGTGTTCGGCATATCAACGACGATTAGGGCAATAGAGATCGACGTCCATGCAATGGCCCGTTTATGATTTCTCCTTCTTTCACCATGATCTTGAAGGCGAATTCACAGTGGTTCTTGTGGAAGAACACAATAGTTTTATAGAATGGTGGGTGGAGAAGATGAAATTGTGACAATTAGGGTTTCTAAGGAAGAAAAGATTAGGGAGCGGAGACAGATAGAGTTTTCTTTTAAGAAGAATTATCGAGTTATGATTTTAGGGTCTCCCATAACATCTGGTGTTAGACCTCTTGTCTACAATTCAAGCCTTTTACCAGCAAGCCATCACATAACTTGTGTCAAATAAATACAGCTTTAAATATAAAAGCTTTTAAAAAATCAAAACGTGTACTTTCTCAACTAAGGTAGGTTCTGGAGTGGAGCGCTACCACCAAAGATGATGCAAAGCACATCTAACACCACAAGATTAAGTGCGATAAAAATCGGGTTGTTACATTGTGCAAGTCATGTAATCACACATATGAGTATCCACTGTCCACCAATGATGGGAGGACAGTGGATACACTATAAAAAAATAGATTATTAGCGATAGTTTTTGGAGCAAAAAACTGTCACTATTAACAAAAAATTATTAAAGACTATTAGCAGCAAGGGTATTAACAACAATTTTTTATTAATAGCGAAAACTGTTGACTGCCGCTAATAGTCTTATTTTTTTTGTAGTGACACTCTTTTTTTTATAATTAATGGGATTGGAGCTCTACCCTTTTATTAAAAGATTAGATAAGATATTGAATACGAATCAAATCCTTGCCAAAGTCAAGAAGGGGAGAAATATCATAACCAAACCACCTAATAACATCATCCACATCCATACCAATTTGGGCAAGGAGAATAGCACTATGATTCCTCTCTCTCCAAATGTGGTTAAAGGAGCAACATTGGAAGCTGTGGGTTGGGGATTTCACCGCTCATACAAAGAAGGTATAATTCGACGAACTTGAGCAACAATTAGTAATGCAGCGAATTGCGAGAAGTGAATTAGATTCAACTATGAGATTAGTAAGTTGAAGAGAAGTCGCAAGAAGCAGTCCTTGATGGATTGCAATAATTTCAGCATCTTGAGATCATGGCCTATATATCAGATAGTCAGATGTTGATTTCATATGGCACACATCTATAATCACAATGTACCATGATACACCACGATCAAAGTCATTTGAGAATGTGTACCACCTGGAATCAACATCTGACTGTCTAATATGTGGTCCATTATCTCAAGATCTGATGTGCGAAAGATTGGGAGACAAAATGGCCTCTATCATCTAACTCAAGGGAGTCACTTGCCCTCCAAGAAACTTCAGTTGCAAAAACCAATGCCCTTTATTGATTCCCAAACCCAAAGCTGGCCTAGGCCCAAATCAAGTTTCTTGACTGGCAATTTCTCATTCAAAGAACATTCTCAAAGTCTCTCCGAAGACAAATTCAACATTCAGACAGGTTGCCCCCAAAATCCTATCGTTACAACAAGGGACTACTTCTCTCTCTTTCTGTATCTATATCCTAATTCTAGGTTGGAACAGGTCTGACCGAGGACATGAGATGTTGATTTCATGTCTATATATATTGTTATAGACATCTATTGTTAGTTTGTTACATCAATTGACTCGTTCCGTGTGTATATATATTTATATATATTAGTAAAAATGCACGTGCCGTTGCACATGCTGATATCATCCAACATCTTCGCTGCACAACTACCATTGGTGTCATAGGGTGCATTTTATCTTATTTCATTCATATCTTCTCTTACTTTCTCTTACAATAACACTATTAATCCGACATTCCAGATTTTTCGATGAGACTAAGACCCTGTTTGATAGCAATGAAACTCTAAAGAGGAAATGAAATCAATTTCTTAGTTGATTTCCCAGGAAATGATTTCCTCTATAAATGAATTTTTCACTGTTTGATTAGTGTGTTTGAAAAATGAATTTCATTGGAAATTGATTTCTCTTGTTTGATTAGTATCTTTGAAAATGAATTTTTAAATTTTGATAATTTATTATTAAAGTCAAATATTAACCAATAATTTTTTTATTGATATTCCATTATGTTACAAATTAATATCATCGTAATCACTATTTATTACTAAGTTACAAAAGTTAGAGTTTGAAAAGTCAAACTCAAATAAAAAGTCAAATTTTGATCGAACTTAAAATTTTGATAAAAAAAATATGTAAAGCTAAATAACAAAGTTGTAAATTCTAGTATCTATGGTAAGTTTATACGTTGAAATGAAATTAAATTTTTATAAAAGTCAAACTTTAACTAAAATTTTAACTTTGACCAAAAGAAAATTTTGCAATGTACCAACAAGTTATAAAAGTCCAATTGTAAATTAATATAATAATATTCATATATATTTTTAGGTTACACTACTCAAATTTGATCAAATATTCACTTTTAATAAAAGTTAAATTTTGACTAAACATAAAACTTTGATTAATAAAATTTTTTAAGACTAAAGTACAAAGTTATATAGTAAATGCTAGTATGTATTATATATTGAAACAAAATTAAAATTTTAAGAAAATTCAATTTTTTTTAAAAATCAAACTTTGACTAAAATTATTAACTTTGACCAATAAAAAATTCGACAATCTACCACTAACCTGCAAGTTAACATAACAGTATTTGTATCCATCGCTAGGTTACACTAGTAAAAACTTTGACTAAATGTCAACTTTTTAAAAAGTCAAACTCTGACCAAATATAAAAAAAAGTAAAATAAAATTTGGTAATGTACTAGAAAGTAATAAATTAAAAAAATGATAATCTCATTAGGGATACAGAAGTTCAAAAAAATCAAATTATGTTAAAAAGTTAAAGTTTGACCAAATATCAAACTTTAACTGATTAAAATTTATATTATCAAAATATAAATAGCAATAGTAATAATCACTATCTACTATCAAAATACACTTATCAACTTTTGACTAAAGTTAATATTTGAATAAAAGTCAAATTTTGACTAAAAGTCAAACTTTGACCAATAAAAATGAGGCAATATATTTTCAAATTATAAATGAAAATAATGATAGATATTTTTAATTATAATATTTCACTAATAAAAATTTATAACGTTTTATGGAAAATCGAACTTTGACCAAGAAAAAATTGTACTGATACGATATAAATTTCTGTAGTAGTAGACTCTATCTATAAGCAGATTTCAAGTTTGACTAAAAATAAAATTTGTGTAAAAGTCAATGTTTGACCAAAAGTCAAAGTTTGACTATAGGTCAAACTATTGACTAATACAATTGAGAATCTAGTATCAAATTATACATAAATACGGCACTATCCTTTTTTCGCCATCAAATTATTAGTGTCTAAGTTTAATAAAAAATAAATTTTAATTAAAAGTCAAAGTTTGACCTTAAGACAACCTTTGACCTTTAAAATTTTGATAATATATTACTAACTTATAACTTTTTATCATGTTTCAGTAGTCAAAGTTTGATCAAAAGTCAAAACTTTATATAGCCTATAAATTCAATTAAAGTTTGATTAAAATTCAAACTTTGACCAAAGTCAAATATTAGCTGAAAAGAGTATGATATAGATAATGTAATGGTCGTAGTGATCGTACTGGTATGATGGTCATAAAAATTAAAGTTACTTTTTAATAGTCAAATTTTTCTTTTTTTTTGCTTTTAAGTTTTTTATAAGTAACTTTAGATTTCCAATAACAAAACATTATTATTTTGTTAGTAGGAAACTCAATTTCAGCCACTTAAAGGGTCGAAATGATTTCCTCCTAAAATGATTTGGTGTATGAAAATTCAATTTCCATGCAGGGACTTAATTTCATTTCCATCTCCTTAAATAGCTATCTGTAACAACCCAAAATTTTTGACTTTCTTTTATTGGTATTAGATGGTGCTTTATACCTTATAGGGTGTTAGTTCTCCACACCGGAACCTATCCTAGTTGAGAAAATATACATCTTAATTTTTCAAAAGGTTTTATATTTAAAATTGTCTTTATTTGACACAAGTTGTGTGGTGGCCTATTGGTTGAAAGACTTTTCTTATGAACAAGAGGTTTAAGGATCAAACCTTACTACGTGACCACTTAACACCAAGTTAATGCCCATATATTATAAATAAAAAAGTTACGGAGAACCCCCTAACCATCGTCAATTTGCCGATCACACTTACAGTGCCTCTTTTGAATGATATGCCCTACCACTCCTATCACCAACAATGACAGCCTCTCACCATCAATCTATTCATAGTGAACATTTCCAACAACCGACGTCTCTCATGAAGGTCCACTTGTCTCTCACAAGTTTTACACTCTCAAACAAGAATTAGAAAAAAGTACACTCATCATTGAGATTTAAGATTGACATCAACAAATGGTAAGTACTCTCAAGGATAAAGTTTAGACCAGAAATTTTGACAAAAGAGGGTTTTCGGCTCAGTTATAAAACTGTCCGAACTTCCTAAAATTTATAAGATTTCGGGTCATGGGCGTCCGTGAATCACTCACGGTCGTCCGTACTAACGGAAGTCCATGAGTATACTACGGGCGACCATGGGTCCAACAGTGACAAAACAGTTTATCAAACATGTTTACTTAGCAAGACCATTTTCCTAAGAAGCAATACTGATTTTTTAAGTCATGATGATGACAGAAATTCTCACAATCTCCCCCTTTGTCACAATCATGGCAAAAATCAGTTTATAAAGACTCAGAAATTAAAAATTATAATATATTCATTTTCCATCTAAGTCCTATACATCAATCTAAAATGAAAATGCTGAAATTACAACTCTAATTGCTCCCCCTAACTATTTGTCAAATAACAACAAAAAAATAAAAAAAACTAAAATACTATTTTGGGATTTGATCTTTCACTTGTTGATTTTCACCTGTTGAAAGAAACATAAAATTTTTAATAGCACAGGCATATAGTTGTAATAATTGTAACAATTTATGATATGAAGTTGATCTCCCCCTTTTTGTCATAATGTGACAAAGGATCAGTTGAAGTATAAAACAACTAATAACATCTCAGTTTAAGCAGAAGATAAGATAATTTTGCACAGTCATGTAAAAACGTAAAAAGATTTGTACATATCATGCAATTAGTGAAAAAATTTCAACAAGCTTCTCCAAATGCACCATCAAGAAAATGTAACAACAAAAACAGAATAGTAATATCATCGTCAGAGTTAAACATGTTAGAGATTACATCACAAAAAAAAAAAACACAGTCACTCCAACGGCGGAAAATGTGCTCCAGGAGGCGGGAAGACACTGTTAAAGCAATTCATCATCGCTTCAAAACCATCAAGCATAGTCATATGTATAGAAGAAATATGCTCCTCATAGACATTAAAACCAGTTTCTATCCGATCAAATAGGTTTTGAATATCAGAATTCATGTGTTGCATATCAGCATGCATCCTATCAAAACGATGGTCATAGTAATGACCCTCTGGAGCTTGATAAGGAGGAACTGGTGGAGGAACTGGAGCTTGTTGACCAATGTCTTCTTGAGGAGGAATGTCTTCTGCCTCATCCTCATCAGAACTTTCATCAATAAATTCAACATTATCCAAATCTATTCTAATCCTTTTCCCAATCTTTTTAAGCCTGCCTAATTGTGTCATGGCCCGAGAAGTAACCACATTAAGCGAAAGAGTCATTTGAGACTCTACAATCTTACTAATGATGATAGGAAAAGGAAGAGACATTTTAGAGGAATCATCCTTCATTCTACGAACAATAATTTCGAAAATAATAGATGACACACACAATTGACGATTTTTTTCTAAGAGGAATATGAGATAAATAATGTCCCAACATACTTGATCCTTATTACCCGCTCTTGGCGTAAGAGTGGCAAAAAGGACATGATGGAGCTACTGAAATTTGGTTTTCAGAGAAGTGTAATGCTTTGCGGTTCCAGTTAGTTGACTAGGATCATTACACAAAAAGTCGTACACAGTAGAAGGATGAAACAGTAAATGAATCTGGCTTTCATCCACAGGATAGCTATACCTGTCAAGATTTAAAGGTATACCCAAAATTTCATAAATAAGCAAAGGAGAAAATTTGATTTGCTTACCAAATATATATGACACAGCGGAACACTCCAATCGGTTCTCAACAATGTTAGAATTTAGGAGATTTACATAAAAGCACCGAACCACATCGGTGTAGGCAGAGCCAGATAGAGAAAGTAGAGAAATCCAACCCCGAGAAGCAAACATATGAAACAAATCATGGTCTCTAAGAAACTTTTCTAGTACCATTCGTTCAACAATAAGGTTTCGAGTCTAAAAAAGACGAAGAAAATGCTCTTCATGGCTTTGAGATGGAAATCTTTGAAATGCAGACGAAGAAGAAGAAGAAGAACCTTTAGATTTCTTCGAGTTTTTCCGATTTAGAGACATTTTTATGTAAAATCTAGGAAGAAAGCGGATTCGTGGAAGTAAAAACGAAGTGCAAAATGAATAAAAATTTGAAATTTTTGTTTTTATAAAATTGGTCGACGGACGTCCGTAGGTGATTTGAGATCTGTGTAACCAATCTGCAACCGTTGAAGGAAAGCACAGAATCGCTGGGTTTCGAAACGACGGACGTCCGTAGTGACATGCACGGACATCCGTGGGGAAACTGAAAGCATGCAGTTACAGTTACTGCGAATAGTTTGGATCGTTTTTCGAGGAAAAAGAATTTGACTTTTGACGGACGTCCGATGTGACAGGAACAGACGTCCGGAGGAAATGTGGCCACAAAAGGTGTTCTAGACTCGGACGTCCGTGGTGCATTTACGGACGACCGTTAGAAAAATTTCCAGTGAGGCTTACAAATTGCGAACGTCCATGATAAGGCTACGAACGTTCGTAGGAGTTTGAAAAAATTTTGTAAAAATTTTCGAAATTTTAAATTTTTGTAAAATGTGAAGAAGCTAATATATTTTCTGAAAATTTCGGAACTTACAATATGCCACACAATAAAGTTGCATGTGAATAAATTAAATATCCTGAAAATGTAATTTAGGAAGATCTAGAGTTGATCAAAATTAACAATCTTCAGATAAAATCATATTATTAAAGATAGTTAATAAAGGATAATTTGAAAGAATATAAGATCAATTGCAACAAAAAGAATTTGCAATCATATTGAAGAAAACAAGTGACAAATTTTATTTCAAAAAATTCACCGAATAAAAAGTTTATCACTCACACCTATTTAAGCTTTTTAAAAGACCTTTTAACGAGCTTTAGAATATTGACTCCCAACTAGTTAGTTTAGGGCAATGGATCGTAAAAAATCTCAACGATTTTACTTGCTCGAGTCAATTAGGCAACAAGGTAGAGCAAGAGCTTATATGAAAGAGCAAACCTAAACTTACTTACTTTCTATTCAACTCATTAAACGAGGGTTAGGCCAATGACTCCCAATTCAGTTGACTCAGGGCATTGAATATAAAATACTCCAACGGGCTTATTAACTCAAGTTGAAAAGGCAAAATAGTAAGAGGTAATCAATCAGAAGAAGTTTTGTTTAGGATATTTTAATCATATATCGATGGATACGCATGACTCAAGTTTGTTGCAATGCCCAAAAAAAAATCCTTTATATACTAATAATTAATAAAAGATTTACAATGATAAGACTGAATTAAAGCCAATTAAGAGTAACTCATGATTAGATAGATGCAATCTCAGGAAATTTGATTAAGTGTTCACATTTGAAAATTTAGAATGTATCATATAGAATCCTGAAAAAAAAAATAATGATTAAAAAAAATGTGCAAATTCTAAAATAAAACATATATACAAGGTTTGAAAA
This sequence comes from Chloranthus sessilifolius, assembly GCA_021018995.1. Classification (NCBI taxonomy): domain Eukaryota; kingdom Viridiplantae; phylum Streptophyta; class Magnoliopsida; order Chloranthales; family Chloranthaceae; genus Chloranthus; species Chloranthus sessilifolius. The sequence goes on from CM037585.1 coordinate 169,286,502, forward strand.
AATGTTTAATCAATGAAGCATAAATCAATAGATTTGGGAAGAAATTCAAATCGAACAAAATCCAACGATTTTGTAAAGATATCAGCCAATTGTAAATGAGTGTCTATGTGCTCTAGGAGAATAATTTTATCTTCTACCAAATCACGTATGAAGTGGTGACGAATATCGATGTGTTTAGTTCTAGAGTGTTGTACAGGATTTTCTGAAATACAAATTGCACTGGTGTTATCACAAAACAAGGACATTACACCTTGAGAAATCTCATAGTCAGACAACATTTGCTTCATCCACAAGAGTTGAGTGCACTCATTTTCAGCAGAAATATATTCTGCTTCAGCAGTGATAACAAAATAGAAGCTTGTTTCTTGCTAAGCCAAGACACGAGACAATTACCTATATAAAAACAACCACCATTAGTGCTTTTACGATCATCAGAATTACCGTCCCAATCAGAGTCTGAAAACCCGATGATATGAGATGTGGTATCGAAGGGATACCAGAGACCTAACTCTAAAATTCCATTAACATAACGGATGACACGTTTAGGTACAGTTAGATGAGATTCCTTAGGGGCTGTCTGAAATCTAGCACACATACCAACACTATAAGCAATATCAGGTTGACTAGCAGTTAGATAGAGAAGACTACCTATCATGCTTCTATAAAGAGTTTCTCCAATAGATTTACCATTTACACCTTTTGTCAATTTCACAGATGTACTCATTGGAGTACGGGCTGGTTTACTTGATTCTAAACCAAATTTTTTTACAAGTTCTTTTGGATATTTGGATTAGATAATGAAAATGCCAGAAGAACACTATTTAATTTGAAGACCTAAAAAACAGTTTAATTCATAAAATAAACTCATTTCAAATTCATTGTTCATTAGAGTTTGAAACTTATGTGCATTTAAATCAAGTGTGGATCCAAAGATGATATCATCAACGTAAATTTGAGCAACTGTTAAATGAGATGATTCTTCTTTGAGAAATAAAGTTTTATCCACACTACCACGTTTAAACCCGTTATTGATTAAGTATTTCATGAGTTTATCATACCAAGCACGAGGTGCTTGTTTCAAACCATATAATGTCTTTTTAAGTCAAAAAATATCAAGAGGATGATGTGGATCTTCAAACCCTTTAGGTTGTTCCACATACACTTCCTCAGTTAGAAAATCATTTTAAAAAGCACTCTTTACATCCATTTGATATAATTTAAACTTTAAATTGCATGCCATTGCCAAAATTATACGAATGAATTCAAGTCTAGCCACAGGTGTAAATGTTTCATGAAAGTCAATGCCTTCAACCTGTGTGTAGCCTTGAGCCACCAATCTTGCTTTGTTTCTAATAATTTTACCTTCTTCATTAGTTTTATTTTTGAAATTTTATTTTGTACCAATGATTCTGATGTTTGAAGGTCTAGAAACAAGTTCTCACACATCATTTCTTTTAAATTGAGTGAGTTCTTCTTGCATGGCAATAATCCAATGTTGATCAAGAAGGGCTTCTTTAACATTTTTTGGTTCAAGATTTGATGTGTAACATACATGACATAGAAGATTTGAAAGATTTTTAAATTTTCTTCTAGTCATCAGTTTGATAGAAACATCACCAATGATTGCACTAGGAGGGTGACTTCTCATGTCATGAGCATAGGAGAGTCTATGTCGAGACTCATTTTCAGAGATATTGTTATATGTATTTTCTACATTCATATCTTCAGTAATATTTGAAATAGGGTGTATAGAATTTTCATTATTAGATGAAAGATTAGTGTTATCAAGTCTATATTTTTCATGATTAACAGGAACAATAAGAATTTCATCATCAATATCTCTATTTAAAACAGTAGAAAATTTTGAATTTTGATCTTCTACAACAACATTTACAGATTCAATAACAGTAAGAGTTTTTAAGTTAAAAACCCTATAAGCTCTACTATTCAAAGAGTAACCAAGAAAGATTCTACTGTCAATTTTTGCATCAAATTTACTTAGAGATTCACGATCCCTTAAAATGTGACACGTACTACCAAAGATACGAAAATAACTAACTTGAGGTTTCCTAGCATTCCATATTTCATATGGAGTCTTAGTAGTGTTGGGTCTAAGGTACACACGATTTGATATATAACAAGCAGTACTAATGGCCTCAGCCCACAAATTTCTAGCCACATTATTAGCATTTAACATAACATTTCTTGTAGTACCCTATTGTTCCTCTCAACCATATCATTTTGTTGAGGTGTGTGCGGAGCAGAAAATTCATGTTTTATTTCATTTGATGCACAATATTTAGCAAAAGATGAATGCTTAAATTCTTTACCATGATCACTATGAATTCGAATAATAGAAAGATTTTTTTCAATTTGAGTTCTTTTAGAAATTATAATAAATTCATCAAAAGCTTGAGATTTCTCTAAGAAAAGCAACCCAAGTATATCTAGAAAAATCATCAACCAATACAAACACATATTTCTTACCTCCTAAACTACTTGTTCTCATGATACCTACAAGATCAAAATGTATTAATTCAAGTATTCTAGAAGAAGTAGGAACATTTACTTTCTTGTAAAGAACACGGGTCTGTTTACCCATGTGACATGCACTACAAATAGATCCATCTGGTTTACTTAATTTTAGTAAACCTTTAATAAGTTGATCATAGGCTAATTTGTAAAGATCATTTTTATTCATGTGGCCAAGCCTCTGATGTCAGATATTGATCTCATTTGTTTTAGTGATAAAGCAATTGTTTTTTAGAGGATCAGTAAAGGTGTAACAGTTATCAGAAGATCTAATCCCTTTAAAAACAATTTGACCATTTGAATCAACTACTGTGCACAAATTTTTTGTAAAATTAATATTCATCCCATCATCACATAAATGACTAATACTAATTAGATTAGCCTTAAGTCCTTCTACATAAAGGACTTCATTTAATTTAGGACATCCAGGTGCTTCAATAGTTCCTTTTCCAATAATTTTACATGAACTTTCATTTCCGAAGGTCACATTTCCCTCCGAGCATGGACTTAGGTGAGAGAAAAATAATTTCTCACCAGTCATATGCCTAGAACAACCACTATCAAGGAACCACTTAGAAGATTCACTAGCTTTTAGTGAAATTTGAGCAACCTGAGCAGTCAAATCAGATTTTCTAATCTAAACACATTTGTATTTAAGATTTGATTTATTTTGAATCACATGTTTGTTGATCTTATCATTTGAACTACTCAACGAAATGATTTTATTTTTTTTCAAAGTTTGATAGTTAGGCACGTAGTATGAAGAGTATTCAAGGGCAAATGGGCAATACACATAAGTATGTCCTTCCCATCCACAAGTATAGCAAATTGGAACTCTTCTACTAAAAGATCTAGAATTGAAAGACCTGAATTTACTTGAATTTTGTTTAAAATTCGTAGCAAGTTATTTGGTTTCTTTAACAAATTTTGGAGCATGAGTTAACTTAGGTTTAGGATTTTTATTTACTGCATAATGATATCCAATACTTGATTTGTCTGTAGTTCTTTGACCAGAATTGCGTAATTTTTCCATTTTCTCATTTGTCTTGTAAATGTTTGAAAAATTTTCAGTAATAGAACCAAGTTTCCTTTTTAAATTTTCATTTATTAAAATGAGGGAATTTACTTTATTTTCCTGTTCTATAAATTTTGAAGTGAAACAATTCACATTATCTTGAAGTTTACTGATAATGTTTTTTAACTCAGCCACTTTTTTGGTCAATTTAATTTTTTCTTTAGTTAGATGTATTGATTCTTGATAGAGTTCACTATAAGCATTTGTCATATCTAATACGTCACCATCAATTTTAGTATCAGAAGATAGTGATGTAATAGAGTCGGTTTCAATAAGGGATGGTGTTCGAGAATTATTAGATTCAATAATTGAGACCACAAAAGCTCTAAACCCATATGAACCCGGTTCAGATTCATCAGAAGATGACTCATTTGATATATCAATCTCATGAGTGGCAGCCAGAACTTTAGATTTTCTCTTATCATTTTTCTTATTAGGACATTTATTAGCATAATGCCCATAACCATGACATTTAAAACATTGATTTGTGTCAGTAGATTCCTATCTAGGTTTCTTTTTAAAAGATTTAAATTTTTCAGAATTTTCAAATGTTTTGAAAGGTTGTTTCCTATTTTTATAAAAAAAAATTTAATTTTTTAACAAACAAAGGAAGTTCATCTGATTGATCAGAATCACTGCTTGAATCATTCTCATTCTTAGATGATTTGAAAGCAACACTTTTAGTAACATGATTGTCTTGAATTTCATATTCATAAGTTTGTAACGATCCGACAAGTTCATTTAAGTTTAGATTGTCAACATCTTTAGATTCAACAATGGCATTGACTTTAGATCTGAACCTTTTAGGTAGTGACCTTAGAATTTTTCGCACAATTTTAGTATTAGAAACAAGTTCTCCTAAATTAAACGAGCTATTCACAATATCATTTAAGCAAATATAGAAATCAGAAAACTTTTCATCCTCATCCATGCGAAGATTTTCAAACTGAGATGTGAGCATTTGAAGTTTGGAAATCTTCACTTGAGGAGTTCCTTCATAAGTGGTTTCAAAAATTTTCCATGCATCTTTGGCTATGGTTCAAGTACTTATTCGATGAAACTCGGAAACAGTAATTGCTCCAAATAAAGCATTAAGGGCCTTGAAATTAAAACCAAGATTATCATATTCTTAATCCGTCCATAAAGATCTAGGTTTGATAGTGATATGTGGAATATTATCGACAACAGAGGTCGTAGTTGGTGGCGACCATCTGTCCTCAATAAAATACCAAATGTGAGGATCCATTGAACTTAAGAATGCTCTCATCCTTGCCTTCCAGTAAGGATAATTAGAGCCATCAAACAGAGGGGGTCTAGCAGTAGACGCACCTTCTTTAGGAAAATCGTGATATCCCAAATTTGACATAAACACTTAATTTGTTAAAATTTACCAAGTGACCAGGCTCTGATACCAATTGAAATTTGAGAGTTTATACTAATCCATTAAATAAGCAATTTAATACTACTTACAATCACTACATAACAAAAATAAGAATGCAAGTCATTTTTTAACGTGGAAAACCCATCACAAGTAAAAACTACGGGATCTATCTCAGATCCAAGAAAGAATTCACTATGAAATAATAACCTTACAGTGCCTCTTTCGAATGATATGCCATATCACTCCTATCACCAACAATGACAGCCTCTCACCATCAATCTATTCATAGTGAACATTTCCAACAACCGACGTCTCTCACGAAGGTCCACTTGTCTCTCACAAGTCTTACAGTCTCAAACAAGAATTAGAAAAAATTGCACTCATCATTGAGATTTAGGATTGACATCAACAAATGGTAAGTAATCTCATGGATAAAGTTTGGACCAGAAATTTTGACAAAAGAGGATTTTCGAGTCAGTTATGAAACTGTCCGAACTTCCTAAAATTTATAAGATTTCGGGTCACGGACGTCCGTGAATCACTCACGGTCGTCCGTGCTAACGGACGTCCGTGAGTGTACTACGGACGACCGTGGGTCCAACAATGACAAAACAGTTTGTCAAACATGTTTACTTGGCAAGACCATTTTCCTACGGAGCAACACTGATTTTTTAAGTCATGATGATGACAAAAATTCTCACAGATTGAAACACACTTTTCAATTCATCGACTTCAAAACCGTAATAGAGAAGGTTTTATTTCCTTTTAAATTCAATCGATTGATTTACATGATTCAATCGATCAATTTGAGCAGTTGATTTAATAAGCAAAGTTACTTTTACTGCTTCTGACAACTTTAATGAATGGAGGTCTCAATCGATTGATTTTATAAATTCAATCGATTGAGGTTGTTTGGTAATGAATATAATAATAGTTTTTGCCTTTTTTTTTAATTGGAAAGAAGGAATATTCAATCGATTGATTTATAATCAATCGATTGAGGTTGTTGGTAAGGAATAAGTTGTTGTAATAGTAAAAGAGTTATTATAATATTAGTTTAGTTTCATGAATAAGAACTCAAAGCCTTATTTTAAATTATTCTTTAATCAATTGAGCTCCACTTCTCAATCGATTGACTTTGAATTGAACCAACTGTATACACTTAAATTCAATCAATTGATTTCCACTTTTCAATCGATTGATTTTGAACCAAACTGATTGTGCACACTTATTTAAATTCAATCGATTGAGTTACACTTTTCAATCGATTGATATTGAATTAAATCGACTATGTACACTTACCTATTTTAATTCAATCGATTGAGTTACACTTTTCAATCGATTGATCTTGAACCGAACTGATTGTGTGTACCTATTTAAATTCAATCGATTGGGTTACACTTTTCAATCGATTGATCTATGTCCGAACAGACATCAAACAATATTATCAATATTATTTTCTCCTATAACTCTACTTGCTCGACAAAAACTCAATGCACTCTAATTTATTGATGTTTCGATCGATGGTCGTGATGCACTCCACTTTAAATTAGACTGCCCCTTTTTATTTGAGCATATAATTATAATATACTATATATATATATATCATTTTATCGCTTCAATGCGACCTCTTCGATAACACAAAGTGTTAGAACTTCGATGCCTTTATGAAATCGAACTTTGACCTTTACGATTATCGAAATCATACTTATAATCCTATTCTATAATTATATTGGTGTGGTATGTAAATAAATATAAATATAAATATAATCAAAATCTAAGTGTAAACCGTTCTGTATGCGTAATACTTTTGTATTTGTAACTTAATCAATTCATACGAGTTAAGGATATGTTAGATCATGAGTACGAGAGTGTATGAGATCATGCCTACGCTTAGGCGTGGTGATTCGCTGAGATGGTATCGAAGCGAGAAATACACCGTATTCACATGCCTTACAACTCATGATGGAATGGGACCCATGACGAGTCGGGTGAGTGTGAATTCAGTGTAACCTCATATACGGTGGCATATATGGCGACCCGATTACCCCGAGTTCAAATATGATAGTATAAATTATGAGTTAAGTTATGAGGTTCGACCATAGGCATTAGCTGTAGTGAGGATTCTTCTACGGTCACATGAAACTCGAAATATTGGTGTCCATGTACGGATGCAACACCTATATGATAGTATAAACTATCACACGAAGTACATCTAGGTTACTACGGAACCTTTTTCTTGAGAAGCATGAATTAGGAAAGTTGTTTCACTATAATTTATCCTAGGATTAAGTATAAGAGTATAATAAGATATGAGTATGAGATAAGATAAGTTATGATACGAGTATAATAATAAGACATCGCTGTGTAGGCCAGTAAATGATAAAGAATTTAAGTCTCTGTACGTACCGTTCCTTGCGTAGCCACCGTAAGGACAACAACGTCTTTCAGCCAAGACGAATCTCTAGGAGAGATTATGAGTATGAGTATGTTATGAGTGACTTTAGCCATTATGTCTCCCCATTGGCTAGATGGTGAGTATGAGTATGACACGAGGGCGTTATGATATAGTGGTATGATACTATATTGACCCTCTCATGGTAGCTCGAGCAGCGACTCTAGCACAGGCCGTTTAGGATTTTACGAGTATATTAGTTACGCTCATGCGATGTACAGACGTATGTACGAGAATAATAATAAGACATGATATGATATGTTATGAGATATGGTAAGGTACGTTAGGATATAAGTGTTTAGATCATGGTCTTGCATTTATGATATGAGTTTTACGATATGCATGTAATTTTGTCTTTCTTTTGCTATCTGCTTTGAAATATTATGTTTATCACTCACATAATGCACCCACAATGTACCTGAGTAGTATGAGGTGGATTGGTGGTGTATCCACTGAGTTTACGTGACTGAGTAAACTCATCCTACGATAATTTAACAGTTGCAGGTGATTACGTTGGTGGAGTAGGCGCGAGTCATCTAGATCTCGCCGTCGCTGATTTCACTGATCCCACGGGCGTTGAGTACCAGGAGCCTTTGGAGGGCGACGCTGCCGGTTATCAGGAGGACTACGGTGCTGATCTTGATTTGAGTGCCGGTTACTGATCATTGAGGACTTGGTATTGAATTTTATTGATACTAGTATTGCGGATTTTATAATTTATTATTTTATCGGATTTGTCTCTGACTGGATTTACATTTTATTGATGGATTGTGATTTTATCACACTTATTCAGTATTTATCATTGCATTTATATTCCACCCTATTTGTTGGATTTCACAGATTTCGTGGAACCATTATTGCGCGAGAACTCTGATTAGGTGTATGTCCACTTAGAATATCCGGGATATCTGCGGGTCATAACTCGAAATTCTAGACCCTCGAGATAGGGTAGAATTTCGAGTCGTGACACTATCAAACAACAACAATTGGAAACTAAGTTTCATTCACAATGAAATTACATTCCATATTATCAAACAAGGCCTAAATAAATCTCTTTTCATCCCAATCTTCAACATAATAGATCTTTAGGTCATGGCCTACCATCAAATGGTAAGATGTTGATTTCTTGTGGCACATATCTCAAAAAGTGAATGTGATCATAATATATCATCAAATGTGGTTCACATTTACTTTTTGAGATGTGTGCCACATGAAATCTGTTGTGTGGAACCTTGGAACGAAAAATGATGTTCATTGTCTCATTCAAAGCAGACAGCAATTTAGCAAGTAATTAAGGTGGCTCTAACATAAAGTTGTGTGTTAGTAACACAGTCATTTTAAAATAGGGTGCGTTTAATATCATCGATGCTTCATTCTCAACCCATGTTCCACATGCTTAAACTGTTGAGTGCTTTGAATCAAAGGACAAAGATCGTTTTTCTCCTAATCTTTCAAAATTGAATCCTGATGTCATCGGTATGTCAATAGACACTCAAATTTTGAGTCCACATGGCACATATTTCCAAAAGTGATCCAAGAACCATATTTGATGTACACATGATCATGATCATGTTCACTTCGGGGGATGTGTGTCGTCGTCTGTTTCCAAATAGTCAACAGGTTAAATACCTAAAAGAGGTTGAGAAGGAAGAATCTTGAAATTGTAAATGAAGGTACCCTTCAAACTATTCCAATGCTACGTAAAATAAAAAATCGACGGTCTAATGATGATCTCATGATTCCAAGATCATTTGTGTAAAATATAAGAATAAACAATGACCTCCATCTTCTTATTCAAATCGGTCATTTCATACCCAATAGAGGATATAGGCAAAGTCACAATTTTAAGGGGTGTAAATAATGAAATCCAAATAGAATCCTTTTTCCAATGAGAATACATAAATAATGGTACCCATTTTAATTTTATTATAAAAAATATAGCCGCAAAGAAATAATAAAGGCAATATATGAGTCCTACGGCTTCGAAGTCTATAGGAGCAGATTGGATTGGTTAACAAGGATACTTTGCTCTTAAAAGAGTGAAAATACTAAAACTGATCGATAGAAATAAGAGATGTCATTCGTTCTATTAATAGTAGTAAGGATATCTATATATACATATACATATACATATACATATACATATACGAGAATGTTAATTTTGCCCGGGTTAGCATCGTTTCCAAACAATGATACTCATATATTTACTTTCTTTAGCCATCAAATTTCATAGAAACCTAACCCTCCCAAGCACGAGGGGCCTTGAAATGTGTGGATGTGGGATTTTTTATGAGATTGGTAACTCAACTGGCATTTTATATAATTGATCGCTGAAGAAAGGTTTACAAAGATAAATTTGAATAAAATGTTAGCATTCCGCTCAACTTTGCACACGTGCCACTATTTTCGCACTACGTGCACTATTTAAACACAGTTTATGCTCTATCCAAACTTTTGCACTCTAATATCTACTACCATGCAAATATGTGCACTCTAAAATTTATTATCTTCCAATCTTTTAAGGGCTAATTAATATTGAAGTTCATTATTCGATTAGTTTGTATTGTTATATATATGTGTCCTTTTAGTGAGACATGTTCCAATAATGGACAATCACTTGAATTATTTAAATTGATCATAAATGTCTCACTTAATATAATAAGTAAAATATATTTTAATGGTATAAGATTAAATATATATTTTAATAATATAAAATCATTTAAAATATATCTCTCTTTTCACAAGATGTATCGTGTAATAGCCCTAATCTATGTCTCGAACTTCAGAGATTTAAAATCATGCATAAGAGATGTAGACTTTTGATTGAGACGTCCCATGAGAAGGTGTTTTGAAGTCAGTTTTGGCAACATTTAACCATATCATAGGTAATAAATGATCTAAAGATCTGTTTTTGTAGAAGATTGGGGGAACAACCAACTTCGTCGCTTGATTTAATTCACTTAATAGTTTTTACATGCGAAAACCCAAGTTGAGGATTTTGAGTATACGGCTGCAATTACATATGCTCTTGTAGTTTTGAGGCAAAATTTGTAGCCAAACGGCTCAAAAGAAAATTTTTACAAGCCTTCGAATTTTCAGAAAAAAAATGTTTCCTTGAGTTTTTTTTCTAACCGGCCTATGGGAAGTGAAAGAAAAAAAACCTTTCCCACGGGTTTTGCCAAATAAGGCTAAAGGGGGGAGATTTTAGACATTTTTCAGAATTAAAATATCTTTTCTAAATATTTTTGCCTTTTAAATCATTGATCAAAGTTTGTAGTTTACGACCAAAATATACTATATAAAAATTTTGCACATCTCACAAAAATTTAAAAAGAATAAATTACTCTTTTTAATTTTACTTTTTTAAATGATTCTTGATCAACGTTAAGCATGTTGCTATACGCCTATACCTACCATACCACCCAATCCATTAACGGATGCACTCTATCAAAGAAAAAGACTATTAGCGGCAGCCATAAAATGCCGCTGTTAACAAGAAAATTGTCGCTAATACCCTTGCCGCTAATAGTCTTAATAGTTTTTTTTATTAATAGCGGCATTTTTTTACTGCAAAAAATTGTCGTTAATAATCTTATTTTTTGTAGTGACAATTGGTTTCTTTTTATTATGATTATTTTGAGTTGTCAATAAACCTCTCATGTAGGCCCGCTGTCAACGGGTTAGGTTGACCAGATATCCGACCCAACCTAATATTTTATCGGGTCGGGTACATAAAATTGGCTTGTCAGATCGGGTCAGGCATGAGACATTCGATCCAACCTTCAGGTCAGATCGACCAAGAGGTTTTGTTTGGTCTGATTGGGTTGGGTATTTGTTAGGTCAGGCCATGTTGACTCGACTTAATCTGATATTTTATACTAAAAAAATTATTAAAATAGAGGTTTATAGGGTCTAGTCGGCACAGGGTCGGGTGCCCCATCGATTCGGATCGGACATATGCAAATTTCTTATCGGGCGGCCAAAAGTTCGAGCCGACCTGACAAGATGACAACTCTACCCTGATATCAATTACTAGATCAATGCTTAAGTGCAAGCTATGCTAGAAGGCGGAGATGCGTCGTCGAGTGGCAGTCTAATGATATCAAAGATTGGAACCCAAAATGATCTGAATCATCTAATTTTATGCAGTCTAACTATTGAAATATGTGATTCTCAATGTTGTTTAGAGAAGATTGCATTTTACAAAAAAATATTATATTATTTTTCATTTGGGTTTCTTCAAGGTAAAGCAATAAATCTCAAACATCTTTCTATTTTATTTTATTTGTCTCCTTTGAAGAAGGTCTCACTCAATAGATTCTATTGAGTGAGAAGCCATTTGGGTTGGGAATCATTTCCCTTTATACGTTAGTGAGAAACCATGTGGTGTTTGGCTGTTCTAACTGCCGAAATAAATTTGTAATATTTGTTTCTTGAGGGAGACTTTGATTGAGTTGTTGAAGTTTCTTGTGTTGAGTATAATTTGTGAAAAGATAATTACAAAAAAATGGTTGGAGTAGTTTATTGGCATGTTCTTGTTTTGGGCTATTTTTGTAATTTGATCTTTATTATTTTAGTTGGGCTTTTGTTTTTCTTGTTGAGGATTTGAGTTTCTTTGTATGCTTTCCTGGTAGTCCTTCTGTGGATTCTTGTCTCTTCTTAATTTTTGTTTGTGGTTATAATTTGTCATTTTAATTGGGTTATTGTTATTTGTATTTCACTTCATTAAGAAATGTGTGATGGAAGAGGGGGAAATGCTAGAGCAAAAAAAAAAAATTCTTTCTTTTTGTGGTATTTTGACTTTTACAATTGAATTGGGTTTTGGGTGCCCTTGTTTTGATTGAAAAAGAAAAAGAAAAGAAGAGATTGAAACAACTCAATTTCTTTTCTTTTTTCTTTTAAAATAGTAATTTAAATCTTGATACAGTTCCATTTTTTGTAAATGACCTGTTAATTTTGATCTAGTCCACGAAACTTATCCAATGAACCTATTTTTTTAACTTTTTTATCTAAAAAAATGCAAGTGAAAGATTCAATGGCAGTTAAAGTAATAAAAATATTAAAATGTTATTGGCCAGGCTACTCTATCCGTCGGGTACCTTCTACTATTTAGTTTTTCTCTTTTTTTGTTGTATTTTTCTTTAATATATACTTTTGTTAATTTATTTGTTGCATTTTCAAATTATAAACAAAAAATGGAATATGGAGATTTTTGTAATCTAAAAGCAATACGTATTGTTTTATTTGTCAAAAATAAAATAAAAATTGTGGCAAATTAATTTATTTTTTAAAAGATTAACATGAAAGAGGGACCCCATTTTAAGAACTCACCTTGGGCCCCTAAAATCTCAAGGTTGGCCCTGCTAGTAGGGCTCTCAACGGGCCGGGTTAGGGCTACAACCCCCAAGCCGTTCCCAATTTTTAGCTCAGTTTTAACCCGAGCTGCAATGTACTCTGCCAAAGCCCGGCCCATAGCAGGCCGGGCTTGGGCTTTTTTACGTGTATTTTTTTGGCAATTTTTTTAAAAATAAAATTTGGTGAAAAAATTTCAAATCAATTTTCAAGGAGAGAGAGTTTGATAGAGTTGGGACTTGAGATGATAGAGATTACAATAAAATGAAAACCTTATTTTAGGGTTTCTATTTATGAAGTTAATACCTATTAGATATATTGCAAGGTGCAGTTTTAGTTAAATATCGTTGATTTTAAACTGTTCAACGATTTAATCTCAAACATCTAAAGTAAAATGCTATCAATATTATATATATAGGGAGCCGGTTAGGTCCTCCTAGATCCACGCGGAGCCCCACGTGGCACTCAAAACACTTTTTGGGTGCCACATGGAGCACAGGTGGACAGTTTAGATCAATATTCAAAAAAAAAAAAATTTAACCCACAAGTCAAAGTTTGAAGATTTTCATTGGTCTATTTTTCACGGTTCAAAAAATATACAGTGGAGTTGAGTTATTTATTTATTTATTTTTCAAAGATGATCTAAGCAATGCACCCAAGGTCCACGTGGCATTGAAATAATATTTTGGGTGCCACGTGGAGCTCCGCGTGGAAAGTTGGAGGACGATGACCGTCCTCCCATGGAAGACGGATCCCTTTTCCATATATATATATATATATATATATATATATATATATATATATATATATATATATATATATATCCATGTCGGGTGCGGGTCGGGTGTTGGAACATTCAACCCAAGCCTGGCTCGAATCAATCCGAGTCACCGTATGCTTACCCCGGCCCGTTTATCAGGCCAGGTTGGCATCATAAAATATGTCACTTTTTTAGGGCCGGGTGCAACCCAAAATCCGGGCTGGCCCGGCCCATTGAGATTTGAGAGCCCTAAGCACAACCACCATCAAACGAGCCATGCAGGTATTTTTTTTTTTCTGTTTTTTCCGTGGAAAAAAAATGGGCCATTATTTATATTTATATAGAAACTAACGCTATTTCGGGCCTTTCAGGTGGGCAGGACATGCATGGTGGAAGAGAGGAGAAGAGATGCCATAGAGTCAAGTGATTTCATTAGGAAATACTTACTTTTATTATTCCATCATTTGTAATGGCTTGCTCCTGATCAGATCATTCTTATTTCCTTCGAGGTGATGGCCTTGCCAAAGCTAGCTCCCTAGATGTAGAATGTTAATATGTAAGTTGTGCTCGAACGTGCGACCTTGAGGTTGTAAATTGCAATAATATTTGATTAATTAATTTACTTTCCTTTTATTGTATTTTCCTTTGAGCTTAATGAAAGGGTGAGCATTGAGGACTCATAACTTCATTGTTTATAGGTAAAAAAAAAAAATTATAACAAAATAATAGAAGACAAAGGTGGTCTTAACTCTACTAACAAGCTAACTAACCATGTTAAAATGAGCTAGAATTAGGTAAACAGCTCGAGCGCCAAGTTGTAATAAAATTCGGATCAGTTTAATTATGATCATGTGTGCCACATGGAATCATCAAGTGTTGGCCATTTGGTGTGCCATGATTTAAAGATCTTTAGGTAAAAGACATGATGAAAAATGATCTGCAATCATTTGGAGTTAAATGCCTATTAAAATTAATGGTATATTTGATTCATATGGTAGCTAGCCATTAAATTTAGATGCATTTGACGGCTTTAAATGAAATGGTGGAGATCTTTTTAAATCCCAATGTTTTATGGTGTTAGGGAGAATATGCTCGGGCACACAGGATGACCCGTGCGCCCGGTAGCCAGATCACATGATAAACCTAAAACAAACCTCTTTTTGAGTTATTAGTCATGAGATATGTAATTTTAAATATATTTCTTAAGTAGCCGAGGCATAAGATTCTCACGATGGACACCACATGAAGGCCTCATCTTTTATAGTAAGATATCTATTACTAAGCATCTATTAATAGCACTTTCCTAAGTTGCTGAGGCACCCGGTCCCGCGATGCAAGCCACATGATGGCCTCATCTTTTATAGTAAGATATCTAGATTACAAAGCATCTATTGATAGCACATTCCAAAATGTAGCTCAAGCCACCGGACACTCGGGCCGCTTACCAAATAAACTAATAGCCTAATAGTCTAATACTAACTCTTAAAACGTTACCTTTTCAAGGTGTTCAAGTTCTGGTACCCTTTGCTAAATTCGGACTAGTTAAATTCGACGATTTCTTCAACAAAGTTGGCTAAATATGAAAATTTTACTCCTAAAAATGGCTTTACCACGTTATCACTCTTAATAAAACCCCCTCCCTCCGCCTCTCTTTCTTTCACAAACATCTCTTAGAGAAACATGGGAAACCTACCTCTAGCTCTATTGCTCTTCTCCTTGGTTTTAGCCGTGCCGACGGCACTCGGTGAAGACGAGGACAAGAACTGGCGCAAGAGCCTCGGTCTCGGCAATGAGAAGGTGACACGTCTTCACTTCTACTTCCATGACACGCTTAGCAGCAAAACCCCGAGCGCAATGAGGGTGGCACAGGCTGCAACTACGGACATATCGCCAACCTTTTTTGGTGCAATAATGATAGCCGATGACCCTTTAACCGAAGGACCTAACCCGAATTCAAAACCAGTGGGTCGAGCCCAGGGACTCTATGCTTCAGCAGGGCAGCATGATTTGGGTCTAATTATGGCTATGGATTATGGGTTCACCCAAGGGAAATATAATGGAAGTTCTCTTAGCATTTGTGGAAGGAATCGGGTACTGAACACGGTTCGAGAAATGTCGATCGTTGGAGGAACGGGCTATTTCCGGTTAGCCCGTGGAACGGCAATCGCTAAGACGTATTGGCTCAACGCGACCACCGGGGATGCCATCGTCGAGTACAATGCAACAGTCATACATCGCCGAGTACAAAGTCACGGTCATACACTGATCAAAAATAGCTCTTATTGATGTGTCTTTTTTTTTTTCTTTTTTCTTTTTGTGGTTTTCCATTTACTTGGTTTTATGATTAATGACGGGCGGCGGCACCCCTTCGTTCATTACAATTTTCCTTATCAATTTTTAGATCATCTCACCAATATAGCTCAAACTTGAGCTCTTTCATGAGATGTCTCACCTTCTCTTAGTCAAATTTACCATAACTTAGGCTTGCGAAGGCTTTGATGGAATATTTGGTCGCCCTGTGCTGGACCACGATTTTAGGTTAGCCAAGATTTTATTGGGTCGTATTATATTCCCGTGGTTGGGTTTGTGTTTCTATCTAAAATTAATATATGTCATGCAAATCCAGCATAGATGGCTTCTTATTACATTGAATGAGATAGACTATAGGCATTATCTTTCATTCTAATCTTTAATACGATAGAGCTTAAGATTATGGAGATCAAATGAAAAGAACATATAATTGTTTCACACGGCACACATCCTAAACAGTAAATCAAGTATCAATAGTGTTGATGCCCGGGTTGGATACTGAAAGCTAACTACTTTTAATGAGTTAGTATCATAATCGATGTGATGGGAGGGGGGATTGGGAGCCATCACCAGCACACAAAAAGTTAGCGTTTGCACACAATTTAAAAATGTGTGTAATCTGATTTGAAGGCCATGAACTAAAAATCTTTCATGCCAAAGATTGGCACGCAATGGGATCTCGATTATATGATTCAATGCAGTCAAGGTCATCATATGATTCAACAGTTGATTGCATTGAAATATATGATAGACATTGTGTTTTATGTCAATCTTCTACACCCAAGATCTTTATATCATGCCTGCAAATCAAACTGCTTAAATGATGCTCCCATTAGAATAGCTACCAAATGCCAAAGGGTACCACTGTTCGCGCGCAACTAATTATTAAAAGCGCCACTTAATGAAAGTGGGCACTAGCGCCCGCCACAACATCGGCCATCATTAAGTAGGCACTTTCAGTAAATAGGGGCACAAACAAAAGTACCCAATACCACATCGTTATGTTAAATTGTGTGCCCGGGCTAACTCTTTTTGTGCATATAGGTTTTTCTTATTAAATGAATTAGTATTAAATAAACAGCATAAGTGTTTAATAACTTGGTACTGAGTCGCATACAATTATTAGGTCTATCGTTTCATGAGCTAAAGATCTTTAACCCAAAATAATGGGTAAAGTAGTCAAGCTTCATCTATAATTAATGTGTTAGATATATATTCGACAGGTAATTGTAAGTTGGTCCACATTCTCGAAGGGATCACCAATCTCTTGAGATTTTGAGCGAAAAAATGGACTTTTGTTCGAATCAAGTGCCCAAGGGAAGGTACAAACCCGTACTCCTAAAAGAGAAAATAAGGGTTAATTTTTGTTCGAAAAACTTTTATTTAGATAAACCAATGTTCGGTGGCAACGCATCCTTTTGAGCATGAGATTAGGTTGCATACGCCACTTGATCAATGGCTTTTACATACACGTCCGCAATGATTTATTGTAAATTTCTCAAGAGTTTTAGAAAATATAAGGTTTTAACACTTTTTATTTCGCGTGTCAAAGATACGAGTTTTCGATTATAATATAAGGCTTGAAATAGCATGCAAAATTCTTTAGAAAACCATTTCATTTAGAGCACGACAGTAATCCTTTTTATTCCTTTTTCGTTGTCTTTCTACACATCTTTCTACGCATGAGATTAGGTTGCGTACACCACTAGCTTGATCAATGGGTTCTAATCCCTTAAGGGGTTTAGAAAGAAAAAAGACTTTTGTGCCTTTTATTTCATATGTCAAAAATATGAGTTGTTTTCTATCTCCAACAAAAAAGGCTTGCTATAGCATGTGAGATTCTTTACAAAACCACTTTATTTAGAGCTTGACATTTGAAGAATAATTCTCCATTTTTTCATCATATTTCAACATATTCCTCTGAGCATGAGATTAAGTTGCGTGTCACTCCAAAAATAAGGAGTTTCAGTGGCACTGCTATTAAGGCATTTTTTGATAGCAACAGGATTAATAGCAACAACTTTTAGTAGCGGCAGGATTAATAGCGGCAATTTTTTGTTAAAAAACCTGCCGCTAATAATCTTATTTTTTGTAGTGTGTGCCACTTGATCAATGGATTCTACATACCCGTTCTCAATGATTTCTCAAAGATATGCCTCGGACACTCGAATAAATCTTTCATGTAGCACACCAATGATCTAAAATTCTTTTTAATAAAATTTTAGAAGTCCAGGTTGAATGAGCCCGAATTTCATCTCGATCGATAATTAAGACCATGCTTCTAAGCTACTTCAAAAGAGAGCTTAACTGTAAAGCTCCATATCGTGTGACAACTAGTCCTAACCCTGGGAGATAAGTAATGGCCTTCGCACTCTTGTAAAGACAGGTTTTGGGTATGTACGGTGGCCCATACGACAGGCTGGCTCATACCAAAAATAAAACTTTGAAGGAAAAGGATTACTTGTGGGACCAAGTAGAGACATCCAAAGAGGATACATCCAAAGAGGATACATTACAAAAAATAAGATTATTAGCGACAATTTTTTTTAATAAAAAATTGCCGCTATTAGTCCTGTCGCTACAAAAAATTGCCGTTACAAAAATAATAGCGGCAGTTTTTTGTAGCGAGAGGACTAATAGTGGCAGTTTTTTATTTTAAAAAATGCCGCTAATAGTCTTATTTTTTGTAATGATAATATCTTGATATGTGATGTCAAGGCGTTATAAAATAGTATCAGAGCCAAGGATCAAAATTTTAGCCGAAATGATCGAAATTTTGATCCAAATTATCGGTCTCAGTCCTCACCAAAACGATAATTTAGACCAAAATTTCGATCATATTTTGTATGGTATTGAAATTATCGGCCAAAATTTTGGCCAAATTATCGGTTTTCGGCCGAAATTTTGGTCGATATTTTGATCCTTGATCAAAGCCGATGACGGCTCGATTACAAGATGGGGAGATTGTAAAGTCCCTCATCGTGTAACAACTAGTTCTGACCCTGAGAGATAAGTAATGGCCTCTGCACTCCTGTAAAGATGCATTTTGGGTAGGTACGGCGGCACATACGACTGATCGGTCTATACCAAAAATAAAATCTTGAAGGGAAATAACTACTGGTGAGATCAGAGAAGGCTGATAGGACCAAGTGAAGCCCCCCAAAGAAGACAATATCTTAAAATGTGGCGTCGGAGCGCTACATTAACATAAATCTAATATCATTTATCATAATAAAATGAATAGAGCACCTGATTGAGCACCAGTTTAATCCACAAAAATGAAATTTTAGCCATAGAAGAACCACAATATAAAATAATAGATCTTCATATTCAAAAGCAACACAAAATTTTAAAACCTTTAAAAACATATAATACAAAAAGGCCAAATCGTACCTCTCACAAGGGCAAAAGATTTATAAATAAAAAATAAAAAGGGCACTTTAGAAAAATAACCTTAAAAAATAAACGTTTTAGCAAAAAATTTCAGAACTTAAACGTTTTAAAAAAACAATACTTTCACAATTTTTTGAAATTTTGTGATTCGTGAAAGCATTATTTTTTAATGAGGATTTGAGATCTCACGGATCTCTGAACTGCAAAAAATCGTGAAAACATTGTTTTCTTCAAACGTTTGAGTTCTAAACTTTTTTGCTAAAAAGTTTGTTTTTTAAGATTGTTTTTTTAATTTTCCCAAATAAGAAGCACTCAAAACTTATAAAGAGAATAAAAGACTTTACTTGAAAAGTAATTTAGCCTAAACCAACACATACTAACTTATCCTACCCATTTAACTTCTAGCAATTCAAATTTTGACGTGATGTTGTGCTTAGAAGTCGGGAATCCCAAAATGCATTAAGGTTGTGTTTGGGATTGCGATTTGAGCCCACTTAAAATCGCAAGTTTAAACTAAAATTTTTTAAAGAACAGCTCTTTTCCGAAAGAAATAAGAGCATTTAACAAATAATTTAGCAAATCATAGCTCTTTTCCAAAAGAAATAAGAGCCTCCAAAGAGCAAACCCCAAACACAGCCTAAATAATTTAACAAATCATAGCTTGCGTAATTGGTCGTCCATTACTCAGTTCCCTACATAAAGCGCCGAAAAAAGAAAACTTGCAAATAAAGTAGTGAAAACGCTCTTCTTTAAATCCCCCTAGCCTGTTCTCCAAATATGTAGGAGAGAGAGAGAGAGATGGAGAGAGAAGCTCTGGTTCTACTGCTCTTCTCCTTGGTAGTATCGACTCTAAGCAAATCTGAGGTGGTGGCCTGGCGCCATCCGAGCCACAGACTCGGACTCGGTAAGGAGAAGGCAACAACTCTGCATTTCTACTTCCACAACACACTTGGTGTTCAAAATGCTACTTCAGTAATTGTGACGAAAGGTGCCGATAAGTCGCCAACACAGTTCGGCGAGATGATAGTAGCCGACGACCCTTTGACAGTGGGACCAGACCCGGCTTCGAAGGTTATAGGTCGAGCCCAGGGGCTCTACGCTTCGGCGGATCAGAATGAAGTGAACTTGATAATGGCCATGGATTACGGTTTCACCCAAGGCAAGTATAATGGGAGTTCTCTTAGCATCTGCGGCAGGAACCGTGTATCGAGGCGGGTTCGGGAAATGCCCATCGTTGGCGGAAGTGGCTTCTTCCGGCTGGCCCGTGGGTTCGCCATTGCCACCACGTATTTTTTTGATGCCTCTAAAGGAATTGCTATCGTCGAGTATAACGTCACCGTCATTCACTACTGACACTTACCACTGATGCATGGATGAATAATGAGAGATTAGTAGTGCTGAATGCGGATCTCTTTTATTTCTTCTTCGCTTCCTTTTTCTGTTTTCTCCAACTGTCTTTAGTCTTTACAGTTAGTTGCGTACGATAGGAGCCAATTGTCATGTAACCATCGGAATCCGTGTATTGACTTTCGTGAGACCTGAGGCGTAGCACTTTAATTACCCGTGCCAATTTGGTGACTGAGCGGTGAGCAGTGTTCATAATTCTCATCTTATTCCGTTGACAAGCATTTTAAATCTTTAGAATTGAGGCTGTATTTCGCATTGCTTTTTGAGAGAGTAGAAGATAGCAGCAGCTGCTTTTTCTTATTTCAAAGAAAAGTAGGTAGCGTGAGAGAATGATAGGAAGAAGATAAAAGGGATTATACTCATTCAAATAAGAAAAACAGCTCTCTTAAAAGAACATCAAAATCATGCTCTATTAATGATGGATGCTTTTTATGTTTCAAAGAATATTCTCTCATTTTGTTCTTCTTCCAATCATTCTCTCTCTCTCTCTCTCTCTCTCTCTCTCTCTCTCTCTCTCTCTCTCTCTCTATATTCATTTCCAATAACAAAGAGCAGCTTGTGACGGCCTCATTAATCTGTGCGCCAGCATGAAAGCATGATGACCTTGGAACTGGGCACTTAGCTAACAAGAAGGCAAGCGGACCTTGTAAGCTAGCCGTGTAGCACGCGTGGGCCCAGAGGCACGTGGCCCTACGATGCGTGCATGAATCTCTGATGCATGATGCGACGGTGACCCGAACTAAGCTGCGGTCTAGTATGGTGGCTAGACGCGTGAAGGGCTTAAAATGCGGTGCTTCTCGGTAGAGCACGAGATGTGGAGCCAAGAGGGCACACGACGTCCTAGTGCCATAAGGCACGTAATGCGGTGCTTCGCGTATGAGCACGCAACATGGTGTCAAGAGGGCACGCGATGTCTTGGTGCCATAAGGCATGTAGTGCGGTGCTCCGCGTTGGGGCACGCGACGTGGTGCCAAGAGGGCACGCGACGTCCAAGTGCTAAGGCACATGAGGCGGCGCCATGGTGGCACGCGATGTGGTGTCAA
Organism: Chloranthus sessilifolius; assembly: GCA_021018995.1. Taxonomy (NCBI): domain Eukaryota; kingdom Viridiplantae; phylum Streptophyta; class Magnoliopsida; order Chloranthales; family Chloranthaceae; genus Chloranthus; species Chloranthus sessilifolius. Next base: position 169,308,210 of record CM037585.1, read on the forward strand.
GAGGACACGCGACATCTAACTTGTATGACAAGCAATGCGGTGCCAAGAGGGTACGCGATGCGGTGCTAAGAGGGAATGCGACATCTGGGTGCAATGACGGATCCGATATGGTGTCAAGTTGACACGAGACACAGTCACGACTTAGACATGATGCGGTGCCATGAGGGTACGCCATGTGGTGCCATAAGGGCACGTGACATGAGGCCATGAGGGCCTTGCGACATGGTCGTAACACAAACGCGACATAGTGAGTAAATTTTTCAATTGGTGATGAGTAAATTTTGAAGTTCACCTACTTATTTGGGTATTATTTTTCATCTTCTTTCTCTTCCCTTATCGTTCCAGCGAATCTTCTATTCCGGTTCTTCTTTCATGTCGTAGAGTCCTCCGTTCCTGTGAAAGGAGAAGAAAACTCACTTCTTTATCTTTCTCTTTATTCTTTAAACTTACAAAAGTCCTTTGAAAACCTTGAAAAGAAATATAAACTTAAGGAAAAAAAATTTGCCTATAGAACGGTGGGTACATGAATACTTATTGTATGTAGGTAACCCAACAGGCACCCACTGTTAGACTTAAAAAATTGACGGTGAACCACTAACAGTGCACCCACTGTTAGACTTAAAAAATTGACGGTGAACCACTAACAGTGGGTAGTGGGTAATGTTTCGTAGGCTTCTTCTTCACTGGCAATTTTGGCATCGTCAACATCATTGGGAAGAGGATGGTGATGTGCGGAGAGAATTCTTTTTCGTGGGTAAATATTCACCAAAAAAATGTAGACCTGCAAAAGTGAGCCTTTTTTAACTCGAGAAATAGGAGGGCATTTTTGCTATTTCCCAAATGTGCTAGGCCATTTGCTAAATATTGGAGGGCATTTTTGCCATTTGCCCCACAACCACATTTGAGTCCTGGCGAAAATAAAAACATATTATAAGATTTTTTTGAAAAATTTTTCATTAAAAATAGATGCAAAAATAAGTCAGAAAGTCAAAATATAAATAAATAAATAATTTTTGCTTGTTGCATTTATATCCTTCAAACTAGGGATCAGATTGGTAAAATTGGAGTGGCCCAATTGTCGTAACCAGGCGGAGGCGGCCACCCCTCTCGCAAAGGAGCTAGTTAGTACCGCTCATCACATCCCGTTTACTGCCTGAAGGATCATAACCTTAGCGATGCTTCTCATAGTATTTATAGAAGCAGAGGATCTGGGCTAGTGTGTCACCCCACCGATGTGGGACTAAAAGGAAGAATCACCTTTACAAGCCCTAAATGGAATACGTGTTGACTTCAGGCACGTACTCAGGATGATACTTGATCCAATCTGCATCGCACGTGTGGCACATTTGATTGTTGGTATTTTTCACCATCCACAATATGGAACATTTTGTGAGAATTTAGGGCAATCTCGAATAATAAGGCTCTTTGAAGAAGGACCCGGCTTTCGTGTTTAAATTATCTTACACCATGAATGGTCTAAGATATAGGTGATCCTTATCGTTAAAGTGATAGATCATATATAGATTGAAATGCATGAGGCTCAAAATTGGTGTTACGAAGATTAAAGTTCATCAATTGGATGATTCAATCTACTTATAGACATGTTTCTTTGGGCTGAGACATTTTCCAATGATGGATTATCAGTACCACAATTTAAATTGATCACATACTTGTATCACATGACATAAATGATAAATCACATTTCAATGGTATGATATCAAAACACTAATTTTAATAGTGTAAGATCATTTAAACACCATTTTGAATGTTTAAATATAAGTTACCATACATTATCCCTTTGAGCAACTCATGACATATAAATGCGTGATAAAGAGGAATATGGTGGAACCAATGGTGCACTCCAACCTCTTCTCTGAAAAAAAAAAAAAAAAAACGGCGCATGCCCATAGTGGCAAATTTGGTTGCCCGGAATTTTTCGGTGGGGATCTTTTTGGTACATTTCCCAAAATTTTTGTTTGACCCCATTTCGAGAAATTTCGCCCGCAAAATATGTCACTATGCCCATTCCCGGCCCGGTTAAAAGCCTCTTCTTTTTCATAACTTTTTATTTAAAAACTGGGACCAGGTTGCAGCCGGACAACCTTATCCCAACCCAAATGAAAACCCGCCCTATACCCTACACGATAATAACACCTCAGGCTCTCAATTGACTAGGTTGGCCATGATTTCAGCCTGGAGCCAGCCCATGAATAGCATGCTTTGGGGTTGTGTAAACCCGCCCCAAGGCCCACTTCGGGCTAGCCATAATTTTACCTGAGTTAAATTGGAATGGGGTTCGACTAGGTGCCTAAAACTTGACTCAGCCCTCAGGCCCGACCATCTCTCTCTCTCTCTCTCTCTCTCTCTCTCTCTCTCTCTCTATATATATATATATATATATGAAGCTCCATGTAGGATTTAAAATACTGGTGTGTTGTTTAGATCAAATTAAAAAAAATTGATCGACCCTATCAGATGCACCTTTAACGTCAAAGGCCCTGTATTTTCACCTTTACCCAAACCAACCAGCTTGGAGCCTAGCTGACTTTAAGGATAGCAAAAAGTCCAAATTACCCTCTTTCTTTGACGCTCAAAAACATCATCTTCTTCCTCATTTTAATTTGCTAAAGTTTCTAAAAGTCAGAAGTGGCGAAGGTGACGGCGTCTTCTCCTCAGTCTAATCTATTTCGATCTGCTATTTGAATCGACCTAAATACATCTTTTTCGTCAGAGACTGTAGCAGATTAAAATGAGGAAGAAGATGATACACTTATATAATTTAAAATTTTAAATATTTGCATTTTCCTATATTTACACGATGTGAAACGAGATCTATGTCGTTTGATTTGAAGGCCACAACATAAAATCAATAGTGTCAAGGATAGATGTGAAAAAAATGTGATATCGACTCTGTACACAGTCGGTACCAACTATTTTAAGAGTCGTCAACAACTATTTACAGAGTCGCCATCGACTCTGTACACAGTCGCCATCGATTCTGTACATAGTCGCCAAAAACTAAAAAAATTTCACAGTCAATGGCAACTCTATATAGAGTCGCCATCGACTTTGTACAGAGTCGCCATCAATTATTAAAAAAAAAATTAAAAATAAAATAAAATTATCATTTTTTTTTTTTTATGGTGACTCTGTACAAAGTCGATGACGACTTTGTATACAATCGATGACAACTCTTAAAATGGTCGGTACCAACTATATTAAGAGTCGTCATTGATTGTTAATATATATATATATATATTAAAAAGGCGATATCGCCTTTTTTTCGTGTTTATCTTAGGCGTCATCTATTTTATTGTGTGGCCTTCAAATCAGACGGCATAGATCCGGTTTAACATCGCATAAATATAGAAAAATGTAAATATTTAAAATTTTAAATCATGTAGAACAAAAAAATGTGTAAGAAGGGGTATTTTGGACTTTTTATGCTAGCTGAAAATGGCTTGGCTAAAAGCTGGTTGGTTTAGGTAAAGGTGAAAATACAGGGCCTCTGACGTAAAAGGTGTATCTAACAGGGTCAATAAGGTAAATTCCCCTTTTGACAAATAATTTTAAAGCACACGTCAAACGTTGACTAGTTTCAATGGTCCAAATTTTGCAGCTCAAAAATACATAGTGAAGATGTGTTTTCAATTATTTTTTTCAAAGAAGATCTAAGCAATACACTCATGCTTCATGTGGCATTAAAACAGTGTTTCGAGTGCAGATGGAGCATAACATGGAATTTTGGAGGACGGTGACCGTCCTTTAGGGTAAGTTTGATGGCCTTTTGAATCGCCTTTCACATCAATAACTAGGGTTGCAATAGAGCTGAGCCAGCTCGACAACTCAGCTCGACTCGGTCCGAAAAATAAGAGCTTTTCTTTTTAGAGCTCAGCTCGAGAGCGGAGCTGAGCTAAGCAGTTTATAGCTCGAATGAACAGAGCCGAGTTGGAGCTAAGGCCGGCTCGGCTCTATTGCTCGGTTTATACATATATATATATAAAATAAATAATTAACTTTGAAATGTCTATTTTATCCTTCAAAGTAACCGTTTGAGTTTAACGGTTACTTTGAAGGGTAAAATAGGAACTTTTGCACCTCACTTACCCTAATTTTCATTATATATATATATATATATATATACCCACTGTTACTCCTACCTACAGCTGCCTCCTGCAACTCAACTCCTATTTCTCTTTTGTTGCTGAAGTTTTCTCACAAAGTCACAATCTCATGCATACGGGTTACGCGAATCGGATCATACAACTCGACTCTTACTTCTCTCTTATTTGAGTAATTTCAAAACCTCTCTCACCTTTTTCTCACGCATATGGGATACTGCTACCTTCTTTCTTCTCTTACACGCAAGCACCAGCCGCCGTCAGACGACTACCAACAGGCCCAACACTAAGAGGGCAAGAATTGAACCTCCGGCAATCGTTTATTTATTTCATATGTTGCAGTGTGTTTAATCGTTCATTTAAATTTTTTTAGAATGCATATTTAATTGAGTAGAAGTTTTAAAAAGTACTAAGAGGAAATTTTTTATAATAAAACATACTTTGCTCGAAGCTCAGCCCGACCTTAGCTCAGACTCGGAGAGCCGAACTAGAGCTTAAATTTTTTGAGCTCGAAGAGCCTACAGCCGATCTCAGCTAGGCTTGTATAAGGTAGAGCCGAGCCAGAGCTGACCCGAGCTCGAGTTCGGGCCGGCTCAGTTGCAACTCTAGCTATAACTGTGACATTGGCCGTGGGCGGTTGTTTGATGGAGCAAAGAGATTATGTTTTTCTATGCTTTTTGTCTTTCGATTACCAAAATTGCATACGAAGCTAAACCCTCGTATCACCTCGTTGTTACATGTCGTGATGTATAACAACGAGTGCCAATTATGCAAGTGAAACACGTCACCCATCAAACATGCCACTATTGTAAGATGGAATCGGCTTTCTATATATATATATATAATTATAAATAATAGTTACATATTTACAATAGATTTTAACTAATGAAAAACGTTACTGAAAATGGCCAAAGATTAGGTTTAATCTTTGAAACATTTTAGTAAAATGCTATTATAGCTATCATGTTTAATTGAAAATTCTCATCTCAACAATAAAATGGTTAAGGAGCCTCTGTATTAAAAAAAAAAAAACAAATATTTAACTAAAAGAAAAGCTTGCAATCTGGCTCGGACCCGGCCTAGCCTGATAATGCAGGCTTAGACTAAATGCTTCTAGGCCCAGATTAGGGTCGAGCTGAACACTAAATTCAACTCTTGGCCGAGAAGGACCGGGTATAATCCGAACCCGGCCCTAATCCGACCCATTGAAAGCCTTAAGGACTCAAATTTTCAGATATGCTCTCCCAGTCCCCGACCTTTGCTTCTTCCTCATTCTCTGAATCTATCGTTGTTCATCAGCCTAAGTTGCTTATGTATAAGGACCGGGTTAAATCTGTTTCTTGTGTTTTAAACCTTGAATTGATCATTGTAAATAATCTTACTCACCATTATTAATAGCTTTTCTTTGATTGGTTGGCTCTTTGATCCCCAAAGTTGCTTATGGCCCATTTAACCTTCCTCAACAGGTTTCGGGTACGCTGAATGCGCGGAAAATCTCTCCACCTCAAAGCCGCTAAAGTTCCTCTTAAACCCATTGCTTGCAGGTTTCTAGGGTTTCCAGAGTTCTGAAACTGTGAAAAAGTGATGTCGATGGCTGCTCTGATGAGAGGAGGAAGGCGTCTCCTCACTGGCATTTCGTCAAGCACCGCTCGATCAACGCTCATCTCAGAGTAAAAGCTTACAAAACTTTTTTTTTTTCCCATAAGCTTTTGTGTCGGATAGAGCTATGCAGAGTTTTTTAGCTCATCGAACTAATTGATATTTATTGGTCGGCCAAAAGGTACTTAGATTATCTGTAAATAAGGGTATAAATAAAAAATGAAAAACCCAATCAAGGGCTCTTTTCATCTACTAGCTTGAGTATGGCAATGTCTTTGGTCAGATATTTGTATAAAATCTGTTTTTTAGTTTCCACGGGGCGTTTGAGCTTCATCTCATAAGCCAATTGTCATAAAAATAGGCACCTGATGATAGATGTTCTCATGCTTCAGTGACCAGTATGCACAAATTGCCGGCCATTTAAATACCTGCTTTCATTTTTATCTTTGGATCAGATATGATAACTACATCTATTCTAGCATCATTTCCATCCTTCTAGATTACTACATTTATATGATTTTCTCTTCTAAATAATCGGGCTTTGTGGGTTCTCAGGGAGTTGGGTATCGAGGGAGCACACTACATTTCTACTCGAGTAGGTAAAAGCCTTTTTTCCTAATTTCTGTTCTGCGTCCCGATATGGTTATCATACTTGGTTTCCAGAAATATTGACTTTTTTATTAGTACAGGAACTTCCTATGGTTGTGTTTCAGAACATATTGTTTCTGCAGAGAGACATGTGTCTTGCAAGGTGTGTACACTCCTCTGTTTTGGGATCTTATTATGTTTTCATCAGGAAGTGTTTTTATTTTATTTTGATCGGTAGGTAAAAAGCAAGAAGTTGCATTCCATCAATTTTTTTTTATGAAGTGTTTTAATGCATTCAAATTTACTTTGTTCTTTTATATTGCTTTTTCTTCGTAATTTTTTTTATTGTTTAGGAAGATCATATTATAATCAGAACACTTTAATGATCATGTACTTCTCAGGTCGGCACATATAAAGTGATGTTTCATCCCGATCGTAGTTTTTGGACCATATGAATGTTAGTCATATGATGAACTTTTTCTGATATGGAACCAATTATATGAGAACCTCTTCTGATTAAAAAACCATTATGAATGCGTCAGTAAAGCAACACAAATGACTGTGGGATGAGCTCGAAGTCAACTCCCTCAATTAATAGTGTGAGAACCATCCTCCAACCTTTTAATAATGTGAATTCCAGCTGCTCCTTAACTGCAATTTTTATTTGCGTGTTTTGCCCATCACAATGGAGATGTAATAAAATCTTGTTGAAAAATTCTAGTCTTAAGCTGTAGCTGGTAAGAAACTAATACAGAAAAATGACTTAACTGCCTGTTTTATATTCAATTACACCAGAATTGTTGTATGACATTTAATTTCGTTTGTTGTCTATTTAATCTAGCATATAGATTCTATTCATTTTGTGTTTCTTTACTGTTTAGTGTTCCCCTGTAATATCAATCATTCACATCTATATAACAAATGTGTATATGTAGGACCATTCATCTATTCTCGCGTATAGAAGAATTTTCACTTCCACTTCCACTTTGTCCCCTCAACTAGATGAAGGTGCAATTCCTCCAGATTTGTTATCAAAGAAGGCTATATCAACTCCAGAGCGTACTATAGGTATGAACTCTTACTCTTTACTCTTTAGTGCATTATTTTTTTGATGCATACTGGCCTTTCCTGATCAAGTCGCTGAGGTTAATATTTTAGTTGTTTTTTTTACTTTTTTTGATATGTTGTCATAATTTTTTCATTCTTCTATTTTCATTGTATGTTGTGGGGGCCATTGCTTGATGCCATGATAAAAGGCTTGGGCTGTCCAGCATGAAGACGCGGGTTTGAGTCTGGACAGCCGCCACTTGTGTGTAAAAAGCCAAATGTTAGGTTTGTATCCCGTCCACCCCTCCCAGCACCCCTTACGTACGGGACCAACACTGGGTAATGGCCTTTCATTTCCATTTTATGGTGTAATATTATCCTAGGAATGACATTAGGCAAATTTAGGCATTTACTTTGTTCATTGACTAACCTTTTAAAGCATCTGTAATTTTTAATATATGTGATTGAACGAGTATGTTTTATGGTTTTTGTGATCCCTGGAGCTGCTTTTGGCGATTTGTGAATTGAGATTTTTGGGTGCCTTTATAATGTTGGGCTCCCTCTCCTCCTTGGGTTGTTTGGGACATAGTTGCTTGTTGATGTGTTTCATATGTTAAAAGGTTGAATGCAGTTTCCCAAGCAATGGGAAGTACTTCGGGATATGCAATGGGGGATCACAAATTAGAGATGTACAGATCTGGGAAGCACATTGCATAACGTACCGTTGGGAAAATTAGATGTAACGAGAAGCGTCAGAGGAAGCGCCTTAGGAAACACAAATTGAAGAATATGAAATGCAGTGGGAACCACTCTATTTTTGTGCATGTAATAATAGTTAGTTATACATTATTTATTTTTTTGAAACAAGTGCAATCTATATATTAAGGAAAAACAAAAGATGCAAAAGAAAAGGTAAAAAAGAAATAGAAAATGATGGTCATCGGTCCACAAATACAATATGGAAACCATTCTCTAAGGCTTCATCCATTGCTAGATGTAATCCTATCTCTTAGATTTTTTGCCAGGATACAGGATACCTTTCTTTGGCATCAGCTCTCGAGTTCCCTTCTCTATGGATGCGAGCATTTTTATTTGTCAAAGTTTCACCAAATAAGATCTAATTCTCTGAACTTGGTAATAAATGTCCAATGAGGAGAGCAATGTGCTAGCCAGGCTATTGTATCACTTGAATCCCCCTCAATAAAAAATAGATTCTAGGCGATAACAATAGTCTTATCCAAAGTGCATGGACCTCCACCTCAATTGTGCTCATTATACTTAAAGAACCTACATAGGAGAGAAGCTTGGCTATCGTGCTATCGTAGATAACTCCACTCACACCTAACCCGGCTCGCACCTGCCAACCCTGGGTTCCCTCTACAAGTCTACTGTAACAACCCTTACACTGACTGGTCCAAGTTTGACCCTAAGCAAGTCTCCATCAACCATCTAGTGACCTGAAATAGTGAGACCAAACCTTTGACCTGATCTTATGAGATTTCAATGGCAAAATTATAATTTTGTGAATTTTAGGGGCACGATTATATAAATTAAATAGATTATTAAGTTACTTTTGATCCTAGCCATTGGTAGCGTTGACTTATGTTTGGCTTATCTAAAACCATCAATTTGGTCCAATGTTGACCAAAGGTCGACAGTATAAGCTGGTCCTACCCCATAGATAATGGTTGACTGTTTGATTGATCAATCTTGACTGTTGATTTGTTCAGATCTTGACCCCATAGTCAAGATAGAATTAAATCTACACATGCGTGTGTGTCGCATGGAAGCTTGTCCCCCTCTCTTAAAAGCTTTCTTTTTCTCTCCCCAAAAAACCCATGCCCAAGCAGCCCTCTCTCTTCTCTCCTCACTCTCCAAAAATTTAGACCGACGAAGCATTCCCAACCCTCTTCTTCTCTCTAGAACCCATCTTCTTCCTTGAGTTTTCTTGAAGCTTCATTAATGGAGATTCGATGGTTTAAAACCTTAAAAACAGAGATCTCATCTCGGAGCTAGTCTTGCCGTCAAACCTCATCAGAGGATAGCGTCGTCGAGTCGCGAGATTGGTATCGCTAAGGTAGAATTCTAATGTAATTTGATTTCTTATATTTGTAGTGGAAATCCGTAATTTGTGTATGAATTTTTTATGAAAATGAGAGTGAAAATGATCTTTGATTCTCGATATGCATGCTCGAGTTTTCTTTGATTTTTATGGATTTGATGAATCTGGAATTGTAGATTTTTGAAATCGAGCTTCGCGTGCACGCGTAGAAACGCGACGCGAAGCTGCGAATCGGAGATCGAGCTTCACATGCGCGGCTATAAACGCGACACAAAGCTACGAACAAAATTATAGGATTTCTATATCGTCTCTGTAATTTGCTCTGTGCAATTGATCGACAAAGAATCAGCGATCGGCACAGCTACGAAAAATGACGGTGCGTGCGTTAGCTTTCCAACGGTACATCATGCACATGAAACCAACTGTGTATAGGAAGATCCGACTCGATCTTCGTCGACAATGCAAAATTTGTAGGATCTCATGTCCGACTCGATGCTGTAATTTGCTTCATGCCATCAATCGGCGAAGAATTAGCAATCGCCACTATTACGAAAAATGGCGGTACATGCATTAGCTTTCCAACGGTATATCATGCATGCGAAATCAATCTGTAAATAGGAAGATCCGACCCGATCTTCGTCGCCAATGCGAAATTTGTAAGATCCCATATCAGACTCGACACTGTAATTTGCTTCGTGCGATCAATCGGCGAAGAATCTGCAATCGCTACCGTTACGAAAAATAACGGTGCGTGTGTTAGCTTTCCAACGACATATTATGTGCGCGAAACCGATCTGTAGATAGGAAGATCCGACCTGATCTTCGAAACTGGTCCGATTTCAGCAGTGAGAAAACTGCAGAAATTTGGATCAACTTGCCTCTGTAAGTTTGACAAATCCTAACAGAGTCGTAGTATAATTCCACTTCTAGTACAATCTCTGATGAGTCACCCTTCATCGAGATCTAAGAACACACTATTTTGAAAATGTATGCCATCTCTGTGAATTTTTCTATACACAAAGGTCAATTTGGAAACCATTGTATTAAGCACGGTCCTCTTAAAGTCCAAATTTAGACCCGAGACCTCAACACATGAGGTTAATTGAACATACCTAAATTTGTTGAGATAAGATAAAGTCACTTGAAGACTTTTAGACATCTCCACTGATGTCCAAGTCAAAGTTTAACCTGCATTAAAGTCAAATTTGGTTAATTCGTGAGAATGACTAGGCTATAAAGAGAGTTAAGATTAGGAACTCGATACTTAACCACTAAGCACACTAAAAAGCGATGGAAAAACTTAGGATGTAAGATTGGTTTTAAATAAAATTTGACTAATCGACTTTAATTAAAAGGGACCCCTAGTTACTACTTGCATACCCAAAGTTGAAATTGACACATCACTAATTTAATTGGGTATGAAAACCTGAATACCTCTAGGAAGTGTGACCTATGAAGTATTTATTGTAAGATACACCTTTGAGGGATCTTGAGTTGATCCAAATGTCCAGAGGTGACATTTACATTAATTTTACCAATGATACCTAGATTCTCTAATGACCTAGGTTGTAGGGTTTCTTGTAAAATGAACCTAAAATTGCTACTTGCAAATGATAATTAATAAGAAACCCAATGAAATTCTTTGGTTAGCCTATATTATCCCTACTAAATTATTTAGGAAGTATAAGTCCCTAAAGGACTCTAATTAATGGCAGCAATGAGTATAGTGTAAACCGATTCAAGAAATCAGTATGTCTAGTGATCTTATCGCATATATAGATTCAAAACATTAATAATGATTAATTTGATAGAAGTCAAGTACGGATTCTAGGATTCGAACTGATTGGATTGTTTATCCTTGATTGATTGAATTGATTGAATTGTTGAACCTGGAACTTGATTGAATTGTTGAACCATAGTATATTAGAATCGAACCCGAAAACCGATTGAAGTATTGATTTTTTATATAGATTGAGATTGAATCCGAAGACTTATTGAATTGTTAAAATTTGATATACCTTGAGACCATAAACTAATCTAGGGAGTAAAGGTACTTGAAATTCTGAATGACACAAGACTGCTCGAAAGAATGAATTGTTATTCGAATATGAATTCGCTATTTGATTGGATTGATATACAAGTCGACATTTGCTTGGACCGGTATTTGGACTCGAATTTGATACTTGATTTAGCTAAGAATCAAAGTAGAATCGAATCGCTAAATGAAGTTGAATTGATCTGACATTCGAAATGGGAATTGAACTGTTGTGATTAAAATGATATCTCGAAAGATTAATAGATTAAATCGATATCCAGGATTTAATGAAACTGAAATGAATCAAACTAAACTGATAAAAGTAGTCAGATTAGAACTAAAATTTAAATAAATTGACTAAGTGATCATTGAATTTAACCCATTGATTGATATTAGAAATTGTATGAAACTAATCAACCCGATATTTGAATTTGAACTGATTGATTGTCGATATTGAAATTGAAACCCTTTGACTATTGATAAAAGTCTAAAAAGGGTATTGAACCTCTGATAGATTTGATATGATGCTAATTACTTGGATTATCCACTATGATCATCACTCGGATGATGCAGATTTGGATGGAAATTGTATTAGAACTGAACCCTTTGACTACTGATGAGAGTCTAAAGAGGGTACTGAACAATTGATAGAATTGATTGAACTTAAAACTTGAATTTGAATCAGATATAGGTGAGATTTATATTTGAATTTAAACATGTTATAGATAAGAATTGTGTTTATAATTGAACCTGATATAGATAAAATTTGTCTCTAAATTTGAACCCGACATAGATAGAAATTGTACTTGATCTTGATATAGATTGAAATTGAACTTACTAATGTTACGAGTTATGGGAATAATGACATATAAATTTGGATTTAATTGTGGGTATCAAACTGAAGTCTGTATCTCACTTGATTTAATGGAAATGATTCCAATTGATTGAATAATTGAATAACTAATCGTTGAAATATCGTATTGATTTAAGAAATTATGAATTTTTACTCTAAATGTGAGTACTTTCAAGATTATATTGGAACCTTATTGAGCTCCATCGCTCACGGTCCTTTCATGACCAAAACTTTCAGACATAGGGACGAGATCATCTTACCAAGGTTGAACAAGGAAGGCCGGATCGAAATCCATGCTGCAAAGAGTAGATAGTAACCAAGATCTCTTATATCGAGAAGTCACTAACATGCATGTGGATAGACTACATGACTCTTCGATTTGAATCCTTTTATTTCGTTACAACTTTGTACTATGTAAACCTACCATTGAAGAGTTGTTTTAAAAAGTATTTGGTTTTTTTAATATTGTACAGTGTTCCTTTAATTGGACTTATCGTAAATATTCCGCTTTAAGGTTTGAAACTTTTGACCAAGTTTCCTTTTCTTACTTATAATTTCGCGTTAAGTAAGGCCTTATTATGCTTGTTGAGTTTTTTGAAACCTTTGAACGTTTTTTATTCAGCTTAACGGTAATGAGAAATTTTCCGCAATAAATAGACTTAATCGTAATCGTAATGTGTGTTGCGTGGGCTTGGCTCTCGAATCGGGACTCCTGGGCACGAGAGATGTGCGGGTGTACTAGGTCGGGGGCTGGGGGCGTGACATTTACAACATCTATCAAATTTTAGTTTCAGCCATATAACGTCTAGTTTCCTTCCTCTCATCTTTAGGCCTAGGCACAGGCCTCTTGCTTGACTTCCAATCTATTAGAAGCTATAAGAGAGACATTGATATCCAAGCCAAGCCGCCTTTATCGTGTACCGGAAGCACAAGAAGAAATCCATAGCGCTTCGTATGTTACGAAAGACACCAGGAAGGCTTAGAGAAAGCAAAGAGCAGCTAAAGAAGGCAGAGAATGATTTGAGTGATTTTCTGTCCAAGTGGGTTGAAGATTCCAGATGGCCTTATCTTCTGAGAATAAGGAATCAGGCTGACTATATTGCTACTTAGTTCACTTAACAGGGCCAATAGTTCCTCAAAGCATCTATCTGAATCACCTCCTTGCATATGGGCATCCAAACAGGCAAATCTCTTGATAAAGATATAATTACTCACTTTTACGGGACAAAATTAGGAAGCGAGACACAAGCAAAGTTTCTTCACACTATATATCCTTCCAACATAAAATACCCAATGCGATCCTACTATATATCTGATAAAGCTGTTCTCATGGGTCAAAATCTCGTCCGATACCGATACGTATCATCTGATACGTATCGGTTTTGAACCTCACTGATGCGGTACATTCAAGGTACCGTATCGGTGCCTCCCATACAAAAACCCAAAATACCGGACGATACATTGGAATGTATCGTCCGGAACTGATACGTACCATCCGATGCGTATCGGTTTTCCGAGATTTTGACCCATGGCTGTTCGTCTTAACAAACACCTTGATTCAGCCCCTCCACAAACTTAAACCACCTTGCTTCCATCTTCCAAGTCTAAGTGATTTACATCTTCAAACTTTCCTCTAATCTCATTCCAGAGATCTACCTGTGGTTCCGTAGCAGCCATAGTGATTCACCATCACCACCATGTCCCATGGAGTAAGGAGGGCATGTGTAAAAGTAACGATCTGTGGGATACCCAAGCCCTCAACTTCTTATGTTCTAGTGACAATGTCCCAACTAACTACATCTTTTTGATTCCGGTTTAATCCACTCCAGAGAAGTATAACACCCCCACTCATTGGTAGATCGATTTTCTTGTGAGTGTTGACAAAAAAATAAATATTCCTCATATCGCATGAGATAGACCAACCCCCTCTTCCAGCTCTTTTAATTAGAAATTTTAATAACATTTAAGTATCTGCCTATACACCATGGATTTCCAATCCCCTTCAAATTTCTTCCAGCTTTGCCTAAAAACTCCCTATATCATCCGAGGATGACCCATAAACACTAGATAACCATTCAAAAGTCAACCATCACTTCTTTGCTGAAACTTCATACTAACTGAGAAAGAACAAGTCAACTTATCCACTTGATAGCCACTTTTTTGTTTCAAAATGCCACTACACAACCATGGATCGAATAGGCATTGCATGACATTACCAACTCACATTTAGGAGTACCCCTTACTTCTTTAGCCACATTGTTGTCAAAATTCTGTAGTTTTGTCTCTTCAATCAGCACTACATTAACTTTTTGCTCCTGTACCTCTCCTTCGTGACCAATCTCTAGTCCGCCTTTCCTAGACGTTATATTTCAAGAGATTATCTTCATAAGCATCTCAAACACCCCTCCCTTGAATATTCGTTTTTGGTGCATTTTGTTCTTTTTCCTTCCATAATGAACGGATGGTGCCAATTGCCAAGTTCAGAATTCCCTCTTATCTTTCAAAGCGTTATTACTCTGTCTCTCTCTCTTCCTTTAGAGAGAGAGAGAGTTCATTCCTATTAGATAATATAGATAAGGTATTCCATAAAATAATATACTTGTTTCCTAAGTTATTCAAAAGTATTGCATGTTATTGAACTAACATTCCTAAACAAAAATTGGAATGTTAATAACATTTTTAATCTAAATACATGCCTCTTTCAAAATAAGATTTCAAAGAATCCTTTAATACTTAAATGTGCTCCAAAAGAACCATGTCGACCATCTTAGCCATCTTTGACCTGCTTTGACAAGGTTTAACTACAGATGATTGATGTTGACCAGCTCCGGCTAATCTTCTGCCTATAGACTGTATCATTTCTCTAAGAGAGAGAGAGAGGGAATCTTTTCTTTTATTGTAGCCCATCACTTTCTTAGCCATCTTTTATTGTTTCATTCACTTGGTCAACTGAGTTTAATTTAACGTTTTCTGATTGTGACAAATGTTGGCATTGCTTAAAGTTGAATGTGGTTATTTATGTTGATGTTTTCTGATCAAGTGTTTTATTATGATTATTTTTCATTTTTTTCGATTGATATGCTAGGATGCTACGAGGATCTATTGACAAGAGTGACCAATTTTCACAATGAGGATAAGGGCTACATGGTTTTAGCTGGTGATGTTTTTGATGTGCCCATAAGGAAAGATATCGTTCACCGTGTTGTGCGTTGGCAGCTTGCAAAACGACAACAGGTATTAGGCAGCAGTGTTTATGTTTATTCCATCTAGAAGTTAAACATGTTACACAGAAGTAGCTTGCATGTTTGTTATGGTACATTCTATAAACACATATTTAATGCGATTATTTCCCTTAATGTAAAGAGCTAATATTATGGCCACTTGAAGTGGTTGCTTCCCTTTTCATCTTATGAATCACTGTTAGTAAAACCCAGATGACTTTAGATTTGTTTATTTCTTCTGTAAAATTTTCTTATTATAGTTAATGTATACCTTTATTTTGTTTTTGGAGGGTAGATTGTCTAGTCCCATTGTGATCATTGATTCTATCTGTATGGATGTTTGGAATGCATAATAGTTTAGTATCCTGGCAAGATTTGGACGTTAGCAAGTTCTAACAAGCAAGTGTAGGTGTTGGTAGTGGTCCAGTTCAAACAAATTGCTTTGTTTCCTTCAAATAGATGAATATTAAGAGGTGATGCTTGGAGGTGGTTCAAAGTAGATCAGTTAAACCAAAAAAAGAGTTTAAGAATTAAGACTGGCAACAAAGTTGAACTTTGATATGTGCTCCTTGGGGAATCAAGCCCTGTGGGCTGTGGTGGCATCATTAAGGACACTGATGAGCTGTCTTACTTTGTTATTCAACAGTTGAGGATTGCAATTTGCAATAGCATCAACGTGGAGTTTCAGACTGCTTTAGTGAGAATTAGGTTCTTCAAGTTTTTTCTGTGAGATGTTGATATGCTGTTATTGTATTCAATATCTCATCATCTTTACTTAAGTGGCTATGGGGCAAGGATCAAAATATCGGCTTTGTTTTCGGTTTCAGGCATGACCGAAACCAAAAATTTGAATTTCGGCTGAAAATTTCCCCTCCATACATATTTTGACCGAATTTTCAGTTCAAATTTTCGTTTTGGTGGGGACCAAAATCGATACATTTCGGCCGATAATTTGAATTATCGGCCGAAATTTTGACCCATGCTATGGGGTATTGACCGTTAGGTTGTTATCATAATTCTTTTTCACCTTTTCTCCAGTTACTTTTACCATCCATGGAACTAAACCATCATGCTGATGCCCAAGGTCACTGGAATGGGTTGGAAAGCCGGATCTCCTTCACAATTGCAATACCTGATTTGGCTTTCCTTATGTTTATACATATTCCTTTCGTTTTGCATCGAGAAGCAGTATATCATACAGTTGACTTCTACATGTGTTTCTAACTCTGATGCCCACTGGGTTGGCTCATCCACTGATAGAAGATCGGCTTCTTGGTATTGCAATATCTTTTTATGGACAAGAAGCAGACTCTATATATTTCGTCCTTTAGTGAATTAGTTTGGTTGAAATTTTTTCTTTCAGAGTTAGGTGTTTAAGGTAAATCTCCTTCGATCCTGTCTATCACTTGGCTTTCGATCCTGTCTATCACTAAAGGACGAAATATATAGAGATTGATTGTCATTCTATTAGAGAAAGTGGCAAAAAAAAAAAATTATACACCATTTATGGTACATATGATCAAATGAGGATGTCTTTATTTTAGCTCTTGGAAGAGGAAGACTACATGAGATAGTTGACAATCTAGGCAGGATTAACATATATGCTCCAGTTTAAGGGGGAGGTGTTGATATGCTACAATTGTAGTAAATTTCATGTGATCTCTACTTTAGAGGTCACATAGCACCAAATCTCCTTTTTATTTGCAGTTGCATCGCATGACAAATAATTTCAAGAGTCAATTCTTATGTAATCTCACAGAATGAAAGTTGTGGTCTATCATTGTTGAAGAATTCACACTTTCTCCTCCCCTCATGTGGTATCTTAAGTTTTCTTGTAAGTGGCTTGTTACCTATATTTAAATATACGACGAGGGGATTGGCCATCAGGTTGTAGCCCTAATTCCTTCACTATGAACCCTAATACTACTAATTGCACCTTGGGATTTCAGCCTCACTCCTCCCACTTTACAACCTCTGATTCTCACCAGTAACCACTGTTTTCAAGATTCATCCAAGTTTAATTGAATTAGTTCTCTAATGTATTTGCTTTCTTTTTCATATGTTAATGTGTGTTCTAACATTGGATTTTTATTAGGGCATCACAGATTAGTTCTTTCCTATAATCTAAGGTTATTTAAAATCTTCAATAGAAATTCATTATATCATATGCTTCTTAGGCACTCACGCTTTATAAATTCAAGACTCTACTCCACTCATTCCACTACTAACCACTGTTTCCAAGATTCAAGCAAGATTAACTGAATCAATTCTTTAATAAATTTGCATTTTTTTATTTATTAATATGTGATCTAAATTTTTATTAGGTAAATCATAAACAACCTTTTCCCTGTATTTTATATGTTACTTATTTAAATTCTTCAATATTTCTTTAAAACAAGAGGAAACAAAGCAAAAAAAAAGAAGGAATATTCTACAATATTTCTTCAATATTATACGCACTCTTAGGCACTCCCTTTGAAGTTGGGAATCTATTTGTCACCTCCAGCTCTCCCTTCATGCCACTAAGGTGTGACCTTTCTAAGAATTTGTCTATGATGGGTGGTCCGACCATCATGCGGGAAAGTGGACTGCACGTCTGCGCGACCTTGTGACTCGCACAGACTTCCATGCACTGTAAATTCCACGCCCGTCACAAGGTTGTGTGGATGTGCAATCCACTTTCCCACCCATGATGGTCGGACCACCCATCATAGACAAACTCCCTTTCGAATTTGTCATTTGTATCCTAACATATGATATCATATATATAAAGTGTTGTGGCATTTATTTAATCATCCAAAGCCTTTTGCATAGGTTCCTTCTGTTTGGTTATTTAGTGGACTTGGAGATTATGGAGCTCAATGAGCCACTCATATGTTGGCATTATGAGGGAAAATGACTGAGACTCCCCCAAGTATGGTGTGATTGCTGGCTATCAAAGGTCCTATGAAAATTATATTTTAGAGGAACATGACATTTCTCTCAAAACTGGCTTTCTAGTATAATTTGTGGGTGTTTAGCAAGTTGATGTCGATGGGAAATGGTTCATCTTTTTCCCTTCTGAAATTGGAAGCTATGAAGATGTAAATAACTTGGTATAGAGCATAACTAATGGTGGATTGGAGGTTTTCTCTTTTGTCTTGGGAGTAATGACTGTCAAGTTAATTTTCAGTAAGGGGCTGTGAAAAGTATCTTGTGATGCGGACATCAGACGCAAAAAGAGATCGGGATCACGTGAGCCTCACATGACACTTTGGATGGGCTATTGAAGACCCCACATGCACAGGTGCGACAGCCTAGAAGGCTCCACATTCGGAAGATGGGCATGTGGAATGGTTGAAGAGTGATAAGAAGCCAAGCATGAAGCATCCGTGAAATTTCATTCACGGTCGACCGTCACCTTTCCACGGTCGACTGTGTGAGATGAGGTCTCTACGTGCTGAGAAAAAAAAGATGCATCGCTCCCGAGTCCAAAGATCACGGCCGACCATTGGGACATTCACGGTCGACCATCATCATTGTTACGGACGACTGTCTATTTCATCCGAGATTTAGAATTAGGAATTTTCTTTTAATTCTTTTGTTGACTTTTGTTAGTTTTTTTCATAGGTTTAATTAATTTAGAGTTAGATTAGTGTTTAACCGCTTTAGTATAAATTGTAGAGAGATTTATTCTCTAAAAAGAACATTGAATATTGAATAAAAACTTAAGAGTGTTAGAAGCAAGAGCAATTCTTCTTCGTTCCCGCGATGGGTTTGGTGTGGGGCCAGTTTTCCGTCTTCTCAGATCTTTCTCTTAATCTTTATTTGGTGCAGGGTAATTTGTTTATGTTTATTTTGATTCTAGTTCATTAATTTCAACACCCATAGAATAAATTTTCCCCAATGTTGAGCCTTCTAATAGCTGGAAATCTTTCAGTCATGGAAACCCTTGTGTTTTGAAATCCTTTACAAATCGCCCTTCAGACCTAATATGTTTCAAATCCTAGAATGGAATCAACAAACATCATCGTCAGTAGTCCTTTGATGCCCTAGACCATGGTTCAAAATCTCATTCGAAACCGGTACAAGGAAAGTTGAACAAGAAATACCTGACTGTTCTGATGGAACTTTGATGGAATAGGCGTTGTGATGATTTACCTTAAGAACTATTTCACTGGACTGGTGATGGGGACGCCGGCATCATAAACATTGGATATAGACCGTTTCGTGTATACTGATGGCGGAAGAAGCGGAATGGATATCAGAACTAGGCTAAAATAGACAAATTTGGCGAATTGGGAGACGAAATTTGGTGAATTGGAAAATACTGCAAATTTCGATTGATCAAAATATATATTCGATTGATCGAAGTCTAATTTCGATCGATCGAACTTCGTAGGGAAGTATATGATTCAATCGATTGAATTATATACTCGATCGATCGAATTCCTATGGAAAAGTATTGATAGATGTTTTTCGATTGATCGAGTTTACTTTCGATCGATCGAATTTAAATTTCGATTGACCGAAATCGCGCAGTTTCTATTTTGGTTTTTTTTTTCCTAATTTTGAACTTAATTTTTAGGGGCATACTTGTCTTTTTGGCATTTGTTTTAGGGTTTTATTTTCGTTTGAGAGGACTCCTATATAAGGTCCTTGAGATAAATAATGTAATTAGTTTTTTATTATTGAATGAAAGAGAGTTGCTTTTGTGCAAACCCTAGAGAGCTTATGAAGAGTTTTCAGCCGAGGGAGTGAATCCTTCAAACCTTGAGGAGTGAGCAATCGTTTCTCGTGCGACTTGGTTCGAAGCCGACGTACAACCATAGTGTGAAGCTTCGGAAAATCCTTGGTGTGAAGCCTTGGAATCTATCCTTTTAGTTTGTCTTTTCTCTAGTTATTGTCAGGTATTATCCTTCTTTAATTTCTTTGATAAAATCAAAATCCCAAACCCCTTCTATTAAATTATTTGAAGCCTTATTTCATTTAAAATCCCCAAGGAGTCAAGAGACGATATTGCGGTTGTCGATTGATGCCCTAAACTAGAACGAATCTCGAGTTCCCTCATCGGTGTCATTTTTCTAGATCGGGAAATTTTTACGCATACGATGCTAAAATCGATTAATGTAATTGTTTTATTAATTTTATTTAATTAATTTTATGTGTTGCTTGATTTTAAATATTTCCGCTATTCAATTTATTCTAAAGTTAATCCCAAATTTGCATATTAGGATTTTAGCGTTTGTCCCGCGTTAGTTTTGGTATCAGAGCACAGTTTTAGTTTAGGGTTGTCCGTGCCATATAGATTTTAGGGTTCACTTGATTTTAATATACTTTGTCTTACACCATCTAGTCTTGCATAACCCCATCATGGATACCAGTAGCTTAGAAGCCCTTATTAGAGATCTTGCATCTAAAGTGACCGCTAGTCAAACCCGGATGGATGAGCACATCGCTGATCAACAAGCCCGACATGAGGCTTTGGAGACTAGTTTCGAAAAGATCAATGAGCTCATCGCTGAGAATCACAATAGAGTCAACAACCGTGACTAGATGTTCCTCCCCGACGTAAGGTCCAAACCAATCTGGACGATAAGGTCATGAAATCTGTAAAAATGGACGCCCCTACTTTTGATGGGAAAAGACAACCCAAGGTCTTTCTCGAATGGGTCGCCAACATGGAAAACTACTTTGAGTGGTATGTCATGTCCGAAGAGCACAAGGTCAGATTTGCTAAAGTCAAGCTCATGGGTCAAGCCAGACTTTATTGGTTGGGAGTGGAGCGTCGTAGGCAAATCCAGGGTCTTCGTGCTATTTCGACGTGGGCTGAAATAAAAGTCCAACTGCACGAAAAATACGTTCCTGTATCATATGATGAACGCATTCTTGATCAGTGGCAGTCATTGTATCAAGGAGATTCCCCAGTCACAGAGTATATCGATCGATTTGAAGACCTGATGACCCAGGCCGATGTAGATGAACTAGCAAAAGTTATCCTCTCCCGATTCCGAATGGGTCTTCGACCAGAGTTATAGAGGAAACTCATTCCTTATCCCGTTACGGATCTCGAGGAATGTTTTGCTAGAGTTGAAGAATTAGAACGGTATCTCGACACCGTCATAGCCGATCTAAGTCTTTCAAATTTGAGCATCAATCTAATCCTATCGAAAAGGGAAATAATGTCTCTAGTCAATCTTCAAAATCTATAATTCCTCAAGTTGACAAAGGAAAGAGACCAATGGTCGAGAGTTCTAAACGTGCTCCGCAACAATGTTATAAGTGTCAAGGTTTTGGTCGCTTTCCATCCCAATGTCCTAGTAATGGTCAAACCTTGATCATTCAGGAGCATGTTGAGAAAGAGAGCAACGAGATACCCGAAGAAGTGTACGAACCATGTGGCACTCCAAGTGATGAGGAAGGTGAGGTTCCGGTCAGAGCCATAGGTTGCATTAGGACAATTCCTATTGCCGAGGACAGTGTTGAAAATGTGTCCATCTCAAGTGAGTCATTTGAGTTGGTAGGATCATATCATCATTCTGATTTGCATGAGATTAACAATCTGAATTTATTGGACATTGGAAATGCGCATGATCATACTAACACATTGAATATATTTGATGTTTTTGATACTAACAATTTTCTGTTGATTCCTGATGATTCTGAACATGTGAAATCTTTCCCAATCTCAGAAAAGGATAATGATGGAGATCTAGATCTTCCTTTAGATAAGGGCAACCATCCGATAGTTGCCAAAACGGCTCTTACGCTTATTTTTTATCCCACTACCCCGCCCTTTGATCCATTCCTTCTTAAGCATCCAATCGAACCACACCCATTTTCCCAATTTCTATCTCGTATCTTTCCTGTGCAACATGAGAAAAGGCCAAATGAGAAGGTCATAGAATTTCCAAGCTTCCATGTCAATGAAGGTAAGAATCAAAAGTATCTCACAGCGTGGAAAGGCAAACCAAGAATTGAGCTCCCGAAGTGTGCCATCGATGGATTCCCTAACTCATCGGAGATGAATTTTTCCCACTCGGAGAGAATTGATGGGGACGCCGACATCATAAACATTGGATATGGACTGTTTCGTGTATACCAACGGCGAAAGAAGCAGAATGGACATCAGAACTAGGCGAAAAGAGACTAATTTGGCGAATTGGAAAATACTGCAAATTTTGATCGATCGAAATACTCGATCGATCGAAGTCTAATTTCAATTGATCGAACTTTGTAGGGAATTATATAGTTCTGAAGTATATAATTCAATTGATCAAGTTTCAAATTCGATCGATCGAATTCCTGCGGCGAAGTATTGACAAATGTTTTTCGATCGATCGAGTTTACTTTCGATTGATCGAATTTAAATTTCGATCGATCGAGTTTCACTTTCGATCGATTGAAATCGCGCAGTTTATATATATATATATATATATATATATATAATTTCGAACTTAATTTTTAGGGGCATACTTGTCTTTTTGGTATTTGTTTTAGGGTTTTATTTTCGTTTGAGAGGACTCCTATATAAGGTCCTTAAGATAAACAATGTAATTAGTTTTTGATTATTGAATGAAAGAGAGTTGCTTTTGTGCAAACCCTAGAGAGCTTGTGAAGAGTTTTCAACCGAGGGAGTGAATCCTTCAAACCTTGAAGAGTGAGCAATCGTTTCTCGTGCGACTTGGTGCAAAACCGACGTACAGCCGTGGTATGAAGCTTCGAAAAATTCTTGGTGTGAAGCCTTGAAATCTATCCTTTTAGTTTATCTTTTCTCTAGTTATTGTCAGATATTATCCTTCTTTAATTTCGTTGATAAAATCAAAATCCCAAATTGTTCCCCTTCTATTAAATTATTTGAAGCCTTATTCATTTAAAATCCTGGAGGAGTCAAGAGACGATATTGCAGTCGTCGATTGATGCCCTAAACTAGAACGAATCTCGAGTTCCCTCATCGGAGCCGTTTTTCTCGATCGAAAAATTTTTACG
The DNA here is from genome assembly GCA_021018995.1 of Chloranthus sessilifolius. NCBI lineage: Eukaryota > Viridiplantae > Streptophyta > Magnoliopsida > Chloranthales > Chloranthaceae > Chloranthus > Chloranthus sessilifolius. The sequence continues at coordinate 169,331,704 of CM037585.1, forward strand.
CATGCGACGCTAAGATGGATTAATCTAATTGTTTTATTAATTTCATTGAATTAATTTTATGTGTTACTTGATTTTGAATATTTCCGCTATTCAATTCATTCTAAAGTTAATCCCAAATTTGCATATTAGGATTTTAGCATTTGTCCCGCGTCAACTAGTCAATGCGATTACAATCACATTCTTGTGGAAAATTGCCAGTTGGCTCTTCAACAGTTGAGGCTATATTAGCTTGAGACTTCAAATGCAGATGTAGGTGCCAGCATCATTATCATCATCATCATTGCCTTGTCCCATCAATTTTGGGTTAGTTCTTGCAGATCCAACTCCTTTCCTTCAAATGATTGATTCTGCCACCATGTGTGCGATTTAGTTGTTCTCCAAAGTAATGACCACTACCATGGCCTCAACCAAACTCACGTCCAAGAGAATTAGATACCATCAAGGATCTCTGAGAATTTGAAGTTTGCATAGTTTTCTGACGTTTTTCTTCATGGATGATATAACTCACAACCATTTTCTAATCACTTTTAATTTAAGTTTAAGAATGACAATCAGATGAAACAACTATTGGCTATTCAAATACTCATTAGATGTCTTTCAGAATCCATAAATGTAGGTGGAAGAGTACATGGGATTAGGAGTGTAATATGTCATTTCTTCCCGCAATCAAGGTTGTCAAATTATATATCCTATCTTTTATCATCTTTAGGGATTCTGGTATCATGTATCGTATCGTATTGCGAGTCATAAGATACAGTTAGATTTTTATAAATAAATAGAGAAAATAGATGAATATATACAAAAAATCTAAAAATATGACATTGAAATATGTAACAATCTATGATTTATTTATTTATTATTTATTTCATCAGTTTGCCACAATGTTTGATCATTTCAATAAATGCTAAGTTTCAAAGATAGTTATTCTTACATAACAGTGGAAATTAGAATTGAGATCAAATAAAGTGAACAAAAATAGACATGGCATTAGATTGATTAAAGTGGAGATAAAAAAATCCAGTCACATTAAATCATGAAATGAACAACTTTCCAATTTTCCACTATCTAAAAAGAAACCCTGCAGCTGTGCTAGTATAACTGTGGTGTAGGAGTATACTATATATTTTTATATGAATTTATCTTTCAAGTCTAACTTCGACGATAAAAAAGAAATCTTATAGTGGTACAGGTATATCTATGTATCTATATACTTGTTTCTTGACATTGGAATTTGGAAGTTTCTAACCCACTCCCCCCCCCCCAAAAAAAAAATAAAAATAAAAATAAAATAATAATAATTAAAATCCTTGTTCTTCATCTTCATCCTCAATAAAATCATCTTTTTTCTTTCTTTCTTCTTTCTCTTCCTCATAGACATTGTTCTTCATCTTCATCCTCAATATTAACATCGTGATATTCATCCTCAATAAAATCATCTTTTTTTTATCCTTTCTTCTTTCTCTTCCTCATAGACATGTTCCTCTTTTTTCTTTCTTCTCCTTTCTCTTCTTTGTGATCCTTTTTTTTGGTAGATGTAAAAGGAGTTTATAACGGGAATTAGAGTTGGGGGTAATAAATAATTTTTTTTTTAGAATTGAAAATCTAATTATAGTTGAAATCACATTTGTGTAGTGTTCAGCGTAGGGTCTATTATCTTTTTTTTTTTCAATAAGCCGTATGGGTCTATATCGTATCATATATCAGTACGATATAGTTAGAAAATGATACATTTCATTGATACGTATCGTTTTCTATAGTATCGTGTATTTTATCACATATTATATCATGTATCATACAATAATGATAACCGTGCCCGCTACGATTGAAGCATGCTACTGTACTCAACTAAAAACACCCATTGGAGATTCCAAATCTCAAATTCAATCTAGAAAATCTTGGCAGCTTTCCCTCCTGGAATAAACATGATCCGAATTGAGATGGAAGGCTCAATGGAATTTAGTAATCATGACATTGTCAACTGATTATTCCTCCTTTCCATCATATCTACAACAATCTAAGTATCAGATCGTGAGGGACTTGTGTAAGAACCATCTAAGACACCCCATGACCTTATCCCTTCAAGCTATAGCATAACATACCATGAATTCCAATAAATATTAATAAATTCATGATAATTAAATTAGCATTACTGTAGATTTTGTGGTTACAAAGGCCCTATTGTGCTACAAAGACATAATTGTCGGCAGTCATAAACTTAGTTCCTTAAGATTTTCCTGTAGCAAATCTATATTGTTAAGGATCAAGAAAGTCTGTACATTTTTCTTTCTTCCTGGCTTGCAGGGTACACATTCAACAAAAACAATAAGTGAGGTTAGTGGGACTGGGAGAAAACCATACCCACAAAAAGGCACTGGGCGTGCTAGGCATGGAACTTTACGTGGACCTCAGGTAATTATAAAACATTTTGCTTCCGGTATCAATTTGCAGTGCCTACTATATTAGCTTTCAGCTCTAAGAAGTTACATATGTACCTGCATTTGACTGGGTATCTTATTCATTATGTTTTATGCTCAAAGAGTTGAAGTTGGTGAAAGTGCTTTGTTAACAGTTTCGGCATGGAGCCACCATGCATGGGCCGAAGCCGCGAAGTCATGCAATTAAGTTGCAAAAGAAGGTTCGGCGCCTTGGGCTGAAATGTGCTTTGACAGCTCGTACGGCTGAAGGAAAGGCAAGTCTCTCTGGATCTTAAATAAATTGACCGCACATCAAAATATTCCTTATATGTTATTTGTTGGTTGTCCAAATGCTTGTTGTGTTTCTCTTTATTTTTTACTTCTGCTAGATTTTACCTTTAGAATAATTTCTTGGGTGTGAAAAACTGATGCCTTGTGACTCAATCAAAATTATGACGGTCTATTGTGGCACAATTGTTTACTGCACACAGACACATTTAATATAAAAGTAGAACCACTAGCTGGTGTGGATGCTGACATGTAAAGCAAAGGAAATATTGAGAAATATAAAAAATTCCTAAAATTTCATGTTTGACCATAGGCATCTCCCCCTAAGACAACTCTATTGTTTGCAAATTTCAAGTAAATCTCTAAATTAAGAAAGCGAAATATACATCCATTATGATTCATTTCCATCAACAAATTAGCATATGCCAACAAATTTCAATATTTTCATAATAATACGTTCAATTACTAAGAATCTAAACCAACCTTAGAAAGCAAATTGACCAATAAACCTTGGAACATAGTTTCCTAAATACAAATAAATCAAAAAAGAAATCAATATTCAATAAGATCACATCACATCTCTAAGCATCATCTCCTTCCAGGTCATCATCATCCTCAATGTCAACAACCATTTCTCCTTCTTCCCCAAACTCATAATGAAAGTATAAACCATGAGCAATGGATCCATATTATGCACCAATATAAATAAACTTATAAACTACGAAATTGATGTGTCGTTAGTCATGACTAATGAACATCACATTACATCTATAAGTTTGCAATATAGAGTGGAGTGGCATATAACTACACCTCTACAATATCTTTTCCTTTTACAACTCGTGCTTGGTTTGATGAATGATTATGTAATTTACATGAAAATCAGCCAACCCCAAATAGACAGGATAAGGTTGTGAAGATGATGATGGATTAACATGGAAATCACTAAATTCATAAAAATAAATGAGAAGAAAACGAAAAGATCAAAGCATGAACACGTACACCTATGCTTAAAATATCTGAAAATCTTGTAAATTCCACCTGTGGACCCAAGAGTTTCAAGATCTTTATTTGTAGTAAATTAACATGAAACCCAAACCAAATATCCTTGGATGTATTATCTTTTATGTTGAATATCATATGTTTATATTTTAATCTAACATTTATAATGCCACTGCAATTTAATAAAAAGAGCAAAAAAAAATCTTTGAAAAATTAAAATAAAAATTCGATTGATCTTTATCCCTCATATGCGAGTTTCATTAAATTGCACAATTTGAGTTGAATGATGCAATTTATGATTCAGCCATACGATTCAATAGGAGGAGGATTCAATGTTGTGATTTTAATTGATTTCCTAACAGCTCTACTTGAATCGTACAATTAAAATCATAAATCATATGATTCTGACAACATTGCTTGCAGGTTCATTGGTTTATTGAAGCATACATACTAGGGCAGTCAACTGGCTGCCCTAGATAGATGGATCATTTAGGCCCATTTCCATCATGCAATGGTTTTGGGTAGTTTCAATCCTAGCGGATCAGATATGAACCTAAAATTCAAGCCTGCTAAATAAATGTTATGACCCACTCCCAAGTTTTTTAGCATTCTCCATTTAAGTCGGCCGAATTCAACCATTCATGGCCAATTTATACAGTATTGGTGAGTGGGTCTTTCTTTTTCAGTTTCCTTTGGGGTCTTTTGTATTCTTTGTTTGTTCTCTAATAAATTTCTATTTACTGATCGATATAGAAAAAATTATGCTGTATTGAGCTGGAGCAAGGCATGATTTATACATCTAAGTAAACCTTACCCACCCATTGACAGCCCTGTCCTAGACACTTATTTATCTATCCTTACATGATGATGCATCCACTCATGACTAACCAAAATCTGATCAAAATTTTAATTCAATACTGTGCACCACGTGACTCAAATCTGGGCCCAAAATTCAAGCTTGCTTAATAAATGGTATGGGTTCCAACCCAAGAATTTTTATGTTTTCCATGAAGTCAGCCCAATCCTGTGAGGCCTGACACATTGATGCCTTATTGATTTGAGCAAGATCCAATTCATAGTCCTAATTAAATGTTGACCATCATTTAGGCCCAATCCATTGAGAATCTTTTTACTCTCTTTCCACTCCATCGGGCCTCACACTGTTATGTCTTATTTTTGCTGGGAAGATTTAAAAAAAAATTCTTCCCCAAATTTATTTATCTCTCTCTCCCTCCCTGATCGCAATGGTATTTGGGATGAGTCCCATCTATTGGACTTGCTACTTGTACATCTAAGGTTGATGAGATGTGGGGCCCACTTGAGTGCCTAATACCACCTCAAATCCCCTCTCAGAATTTTCCGCCCTAGATATACCATGCAAATAGTAGTTACTAGAAAATTTGATTTTCATGGATAATGTGCAAAAAGACACATGGGTTTGTGGCAAGGGCGCCGATACCGTAGACCTAGGTTTCGGGTCACACAAGGTGTATTGTTGGAAGAAGAAGCGACGGAGGAGCGAACAGGGCGTCAACATCCACCTAGAAGAAACGTTGAGGAACCGCAAATAGGGCTCACTTGCCATTTCTGCTTGAGCGAGAATGCATAAGAGAAGCAGGGCCAACTTTTGGTCATTTGTCGCTCGAGCAACTTTGGTTGTCGCTCGAGCGACCCCAACCATAGGCTTGAGTATTTTGATGTGTGGTTCTCACTTGAGCGAGAACCAAACTCGCTCGAGCAAGTAGCGTGATGCAACTTGTCCTTTTAGTTTCTTTTCTTTTGTTCTCTGTGTCAAATGTAAGTTACCTTTTAGGGTAACATTTTACTTTTCTATTTTAGGGTTTATTCTCACTTGTAGCTACTATAAAGAACCTTTATGTAAGTCATTTTGGCATTGCTTATGAATGAATGAAAATGCTTTGCATTGAGAGCTTGAGATGATCTAGTGAAGAGTGATCCTTCTTTCCCCCTTGTGGGGCTGGTACGAGGCCAAGAGTGAGATGCTGTGTTCCATCTTTGATCTTCTTCTTTACCTCTTTCTATTTTACTTTCTATTTTTCCCTCATTTTTCCCTTTAATTCGATTCCCTAAAACCCCCAAAACCCTAAATCTAGAGCTCTCTTTATGCCCATCCTTGTGGATTGATTCCATTCCACCATCCATCGATCCATAATCGTTGTTGGGCTAGAGATTGCTCAATTTATGCCCAATCTACCGTTCGACTTGAAAGCCTTAGCGGGGAGCTATGACAGCTCACATCGATCAATAAGTGAGCGCCCAACCTATAGGATGCTAGAGATCTATCTCTAAGATCGCACTTTCTGCAAGTCTAACGGACTCGATTGGACCCTAGGCGAGCCTAACATGATTACCTAAGAAGAATTCTATGAAGCACTAAGGTATCGCCTTAGTTTGGATTTTATTGCTTAATTAATTAGTTTAATTTCGTCAATTATCATCTCATACTCATCTTAGGGTCGTTGTCCTGCATCAGTTTGTTGATCCATGCATACAGGTTAATGATCCGTACATACCATTGGTAGTCAATGGACTGCCCTAGATACACAAACCATTTAGATCAAGCTCATCATGACAGATTTTGGTTAGGAGTGGCAACGGGATTGGGCTTGAAAAACCTATTATAAACGGGCTGGACTTATTAATAAAGTCATTGATAGGTGGCTTTGATATTAGCAATATGCTAAAAATGCGATGACGGTGACGGTGACGGTGACGATGACGATGACGATGATGATGATGATGATGATGATGATGATGATGATGAAAGTCATTGATAGGTGGATAATATTTAAAAGTACCATTTGTGTTTTTACAGTATTTGCTAATGGCATCTGCCAGTTAATTTTGTTGGTGGTCTGCCATTAGTGAGTTTGACTTATCAACACAAGTAAGAATAAAACGAAGTGACTACCCTCCACATACGCTATTGTAAAATTTGCTGAAGCGAGCATTGTGGAATGCAGATGATCCTTATTCATAGATTTTTGGTTCCAGCCATTGTGAATTTTCATGTTTGGGAGAGTACAAAATAAACAACTACATGGAAAGCTAACCATTTAGCTGCTGACTTTAAAATTCTGGTGTGCCCTATGAATAACTTTAGGTTGTCAAGTCGGCCTGAGAATGTCCCAACAAAGTGGTCTCAGTTGAAAGTAGGCCCTTTTTTATAATCATTTATTTAATTATGTGTTAAGGTGATAATAATGCCTGACTTACATGATTGTAATTGCATCTGAAGCTTATATTTATCTAAAAGCTACTGTTCTGCCCCATGAAATTTTTTTAAGTAGTGACGTCGACCTGAAAATGTCCCCACAAACTAATCTCAGTGGATATTTTAGAGAAGTTGGCAATTGTTCATCACTCTCAACTCTTCTTTTGATCTGTTAGCAAGTATCAATCTATAGTCACCTCAAGGTATGAACTGAAATTCATCCTTGCATGTGGCACATGTGAGAGTTCGTTGAGCTTTAGGCTGTGATTGGGATTGCTCTTTGGAGCCAAAAGAGCAGGTTAAATTGCTCTTTTAAAGAGAACCAAATTCAGTTCTTTCACTCTCCAAAAGAGCTAAGATCACTTACAACCAAACACAGTCCGATACTAAAGTGCTCTGAGGTAGAGAAGAGAGCTGCTCTTTGCCTCCAAACAGCAATCCTAAACACAGCCTTAATGTCTCCACAACCTCATATCAGTGGATATTTTAGAGAAGTTGGCAATTGTTCATCACGCTCAACTCTTCTTTTGATCTGTTAGCAAGTATCAATCTATAGTTACCTCAAGGTATGAACTGAAATTCATCCTTGCATGTGGAACATGTGGAGTTCGTAGAGCTTTAGACTGTGTTTGGGATTGCTCTTTGGAGCCAAAGAGCAGCCCACTTAAAAGAGCAGGTTTAAATTGTTCTTTTAAAGAGATCCAAATTCAGTTCTTTCACTCTCCAAAAGAGCTAAGATCACTTACAACCAAACACAGTCCGATACTAAAGTGCTCTGAGGTAGAGAAGAGAGCTGCTCTTTGCCTCCAAACAGCAATCCTAAACACAGCCTTAATGTCTCCACAACCTCATATCAGTGGATATTTTAGAGAAGTTGGCAATTGTTCATCACGCTCAACTCTTCTTTTGATCTGTTAGCAAGTATCAATCTATAGTTACCTCAAGGTATGAACTGAAATTCATCCTTGCATGTGGAACATGTGGAGTTCGTAGAGCTTTAGACTGTGTTTGGGATTGCTCTTTGGAGCCAAAGAGCAGCCCACTTAAAAGAGCAGGTTTAAATTGTTCTTTTAAAGAGATCCAAATTCAGTTCTTTCACTCTCCAAAAGAGCTAAGATCACTTACAACCAAACACAGTCCGATACTAAAGTGCTCTGAGGTAGAGAAGAGAGCTGCTCTTTGCCTCCAAACAGCAATCCTAAACACAGCCTTAATGTCTCCACAACCTCATATCAGTGGATATTTTAGAGAAGTTGGCAATTGTTCATCACGCTCAACTCTTCTTTTGATCTGTTAGCAAGTATCAATCTATAGTTACCTCAAGGTATGAACTGAAATTCATCCTTGCATGTGGAACATGTGGAGTTCGTAGAGCTTTAGACTGTGTTTGGGATTGCTCTTTGGAGCCAAAGAGCAGCCCACTTAAAAGAGCAGGTTTAAATTGTTCTTTTAAAGAGATCCAAATTCAGTTCTTTCACTCTCCAAAAGAGCTAAGATCACTTACAACCAAACACAGTCCGATACTAAAGTGCTCTGAGGTAGAGAAGAGAGCTGCTCTTTGCCTCCAAACAGCAATCCTAAACACAGCCTTAATGTCTCCACAACCTCATATCAGTGGATATTTTAGAGAAGTTGGCAATTGTTCATCACGCTCAACTCTTCTTTTGATCTGTTAGCAAGTATCAATCTATAGTTACCTCAAGGTATGAACTGAAATTCATCCTTGCATGTGGAACATGTGGAGTTCGTAGAGCTTTAGACTGTGTTTGGGATTGCTCTTTGGAGCCAAAGAGCAGCCCACTTAAAAGAGCAGGTTTAAATTGTTCTTTTAAAGAGATCCAAATTCATCTCTTTCACTCTCCAAAAGAGCTAAGAGCAGTTACAACCAAACACAATCCTATACTAAAGTGCTCAGAGCTAGAGAAGAGAGCTGCTCTTTGCCTCCAAACAGCAATCCTAAACACAGCCTTAATTATCCTTTAGAGTGAGTAGAGTTTGATATCTTTGTATTATGAGTTTATCATGCTCAATCTATTTATGGTTGAAGTCCACCACTACTGAGGGAAACGCCAATACCGTAGACCTAGGTTTCGGACCAAGCAAGGTGTGCCGCCAGAAAAAGAAGCGAAGAAGGAATCACGGATCATCGACATCATCCGAGACTTGAACCTAAAGGAGCGCATTACTGCCAAACTTTCGGCCATAAGTCGCTCAAGTGACCCTTGGTTATTGCGCAAGCGACCTCCGTAAGGATTCCCGCTCGAGCGAGATCCAAAGGTCACTCGTGCGAGTCAAGAGACGAGCGTTGTTTGTTTTGTCCTTTTGTGATTTTTCTTTTCGAAGCAAATGTAATTACCTTTAGGGTAACTAAGTAATTTTCTGTTTTAGGGTTTGTTCGTACTTGTGGCTACTATAAAGCATCTTTTGTAAGCCTTTTTTGGGCAGTTGTTAATGAATGAAAGAAATGCTTTGCATTGAGCTTGAGATGAACATTGAAGAGTGATTCTTCTTCCCCGTGTGGGTTTGGTGTGAAGGCCAAGGGTGCGATGCCCACTTTATCTTGATCTGCTCTTTATCTTTTGTTTCCCTATTTCTTTGCTAATCCATTGAACCCATATTCCACATTCTTATTTGAATTTATACAATCCCAAAACCCTAGATCCGATTTGAACCGTTTGATAGCTTCAATTCAAAAGCCCTATCGAGGATTTAGCGATTCTACATTAGACTTATGAATGAGCGTCCTAACCTAGAAGATACTAGAGTTCTATCTCTAGGATGCATCTTATGCAAGTCTAACGGAACTCGCGCGCCGGATTGGACCCTAGCCGAAGTTAACATGATCACTCAAGTGGAATTCACGAAACCTATGGTATCGCGTTAATTTGGGATTTTTGGCTTAATTAATTAGTTTAATTTCAGCAAATTTGCATATCATGACCATTCACGTATTTTAGGGTTGTTGTCCCGCGTCAACTACTTAAAAGGAGAAAGTGCATGGCGAGGTGCTACAGGTGCCTGAAGGCACAGCATACATATCAAGGCACTCGTATTTATTTATCTCCTTATCTAACTTAATTGTAGTTATGGCTTTTTGTTATTATTGTTACTTTTTTCCTTTCTAGGTATTTGTGAATATGCAATTTCATATGGGCAGAAACATATGGCTTTTAATATTATTCCACGCCTGAATATAACTTACAATTGCACAGATTGTTCATAATATTATGGTGTATCCTTAAGCTATTGCCTCTGACTGTTTTTTTACTATAAAATTTTGTCTATGGCGATTTTTGTGGACTTGCTGTTCTTGAGGAAGAGATGACTGGTATCTCAAATATGATTTTGATGTCAGCTTAATTGAGGGTAAAAATGCACTTGATAAACAGCTTCTGGTTTTTGAGGATTTGGAGGTTCCTACCCACAAAACAAAGAATATTGTGAACTACGTCTCGCAAATGGAGAATACTAAGAAGGTTTTACTGGTGGATGGTGGCCCCATTGGAGAAAAACTAAAGTTAGCCACGCAGAACCTGCACTATGTGAATGTACTGCCATCAATTGTAAGTAGTTTCTATTACTGGTTCCTTTCTCCATATTCTCTCTTTATCTTTTCTTCATCAAGTCATCGTTGGGATTGGATCAAGTTCTTCCTCTGAAGACTATACAATGGTCTAATTTTCTTTGGGTGCCATTAAACTCACCCCACCAGGCCGCTTTCGCTCCCCACCTTCTTCAGCCGGCATGCATTGATCACGTTTGAATCAGATGTTGCACAATGGATCTATGGAACATGGGTGTACCATCAGACGGTCTATTTTTTATTACACGTGGCACACATCTCAAAAAGTGACCTTAAAATCATATGTCCCCCATCACGCTGAAGCATGATTTTAGCGTCACTTTTTGAGATGTGTATCATGTGTAATAAAAACCGGCCTTCTGATGGTACGCCAACGATTCTTATATCCACTGTGCAAAAGATAGGGACGAAAAATGATCACCATCTGATTCAAAGGCGGTCAATGCATGCCAGGTGGAGGAAGTGGGGTGAAAAAACAGCCTTTTGGGGTGAGTATAACAGTACCCTTTTCTTTTATTTGGAATTTTCTTTTTTAATGTATATTTAGGCATGTCAAAAAAAAAGACCATCTCCCAGCTTCCTCCAGGACCCACCACAAAAAGGTGGTGCCGCTATAACACAACCTACCATCATATTATTTTTTGGTGAGTACCTCCAGGATTTTCCAATCAGGAGGCGGTTTCTTTAAACCAAGCAGTGTAACCAAATAATATTATTCTGCGAACACGTGTAAATCTGGAAGATTCCTTTAGATGAATGGGTTATGAATCTGAAGATGGTGATTTATTGAGAGGTTGTTCTCAGTGTTTGTAATGAATTTGATTATATGTATGCAGGGCCTAAATGTTTACAGCATACTTCAGCATGATACCTTGGTGATGTCCCGGGATGCTGTCAACAGGATCGTTGAGCGGATGCACACCCCAATCAACCGCTAATGTAATGTTTGTTTTCAAAATTTCTAGGAGTATTTTCTTTGTTTTAATGAAAATATATCGTTGCCGATCAAAATTTTCTAACATAGAGTGAAGCAATTTTTTTAGATTTCCAATTCCAAGTGTCAGCCTTTCTTTGGGATGTTGTATAGCATCGTCCCCCTTGATTATGGGGAATGCCATTTTATGGATTCTTGGGTTGGGTTTTGTTAAGAAGCATGCTGTGGGAAAATCTAAATTTTGATTAGAAATTGGTGGTGTATGCGAGTGCATTTCTATATGAATGTTAGGAAAGATCACCATCTACCTGTTTAGAAAGTGTGAGCGAGGCAATCTCCTTGTCATAAAATGGTCGAACTTGTACTTTCATCGATTTGCATGGTCATGAGTAATTGTGTGCTTCCTGAGGTTTGTCCCATTTTAGCGTAAGGAAATTAACCTTTTCACACTTGAGCATGTTCACTTTGCCGCTCTCTAGAGATATCACACGCAAAATGTTCACTTTCCATGGTAAAGTGTAGATTATAGTAACTCTTTTCTTTCTTTCTTTTTAACTTACAAACGCTTGCCTTGTAAATAATTTTTTTTTTTTTTGTACTTACAAAGGTATCTGATTTTTCAGCAATCTACTATGATATTAAAGAAGGCCTCAAAGGCTTCGCTAGCATCCCCTTTGTCCGCCATTTTGCGAATACAGCTGCCGATGTTTTATCAAAGTTAGGCTTGCTCCATGGCTGTGATGATATGTGGAAGGACTATACTCAGTTATTTGATGTAATTTCTAAAGATTCAGTAATTTAAGCTTTCCGAGGTTCACGGCAAATAAATAAATTAATTAAGAAAGAAAAAATAAATGCCTATAATCCAATGCAAATGGAATGGTGAAAGTCAGGGCCCTCTGCTACTCAATAGGACTCTTAAAAGAATCGACGAAGTTTGCTATGCCCTCTTTTTCCCTAAAACTATGGTACAAAATGCCCTTACATTCACAAAATACCCTCACGGAGTACGGACGCTTTTATCAGACAAAATAGAAACCTTGTTCTGGTAGTTCCCAACAGTGGCACCTCATGCGAAGGGTGGTTCCAACGTTCACACTGTTGATTGTCTTGAATCAGATGATAGCAGTTATTTCCATCCCAATCCTTCACACATTAGATCTTCATATTATAGCTCACATATCAGACGGTCAGATGTTCATTATATATGGCACACATTCTCAAAGTGATCGTGATCTTGAAGCATTGTGGTGTATTGTGATAGACGGATGTGTCCTATGTGGAATCAACATCTGCCATGTGGGGCGATGATCTCAACATCTAATGTGCAAAAGATTGCGATTGATAAAACTTGAAAGGCCGCCTGCACCACAAGAATCTTTTGTTGCAAAAGTCGCTCCATCGTAGAGCGCACGTGCAACTCCACCAGTATAGGAAAAGGGTTTTATAGTCCTAACATCTAAAAACGATGCCACGTAGTACCACAAGACTTTGTTTTGGTGCCAATGGTTAAGGGGTGATTTTTGCATAGATCACTTTAAATACAAAAAAAATTGAAACCTGATTTTGACGGTGTGATTAAAATTTTTTGGAAATTAGATCCTTCAACAAAGTTAATTTTTTTAATTTACGCTATGAAAATGAGTTTTCAAAAAATTTACCCTCTAGCATATATGGCACCAAACTATGTTTCACGTGACAGTTTTTTGGATGTTGGGGCTACTGTGAAGGTAGTCCTTAAAACCATAGTGAACCATTTGCAGTCAGTCACGTCTTGTCATATAAGCTGACTGTAAATTTGTCCCTAAAAAATTATCCATCGTTTATAATTTTATATATATATATATAGACAAATGGGACAATGGGTTTGAAGTCTAGGAGAGTTGGATACGAATCCCATATTTCAAAACAACACCCCTGTGGCATCATCTATCATGTGGCATGTAATGTATTAAAAAAAAATTAAAATTAAATTATTTTTGGTGTTCAAAATTTAGGTACTACCCACACCTGGTATATTGAAATTTTCACCCTTTGAACGTTTTTTGGGCAGTGGATATATATCGGATCATGCCTAAATTTTTTGGGTGGGCTCTGATTGTCTTTGGACAAATTTCCATAGAACCCGATCCCTAATAGAAGCCACGTGGACCCCACCTGAATTGAACCCAACACCCTGAGTTCGGTTTGAACTCAGCCCGGCCCTCCACATGGCACCTAAAACTACCTGAGCCAATCCCGGGCCTCCACATGGCACATAAAATTACTCTAACAGCATGTCTCAAATGTTGAGTCCTCGTAGAAGATTAAAAATAATGCCATATATATGTAGTCGGTCAGTGATCCGTTCCAACTTCCATCCTGGTTGGAATCTAGCTTTTATCTGGTTTCCATTTTAGGTCTTTTATGATCTGTTGGCAACGTGTCTTCTACTTCGTTTCTCTTTATTCTTTTAGTTTATCTAAGGGATTATTCTCTCTTTTGGGCGCACCTGCAAGAGCGGTTTGATAATTATACATATCCATTTAAAAAAACACAAAGAAATAGATGTTCTTATTAAAGGCCATCCCCTCACCTCTCATTCCACCTAGAGTTGGTGTTATATATATATATATATATATATATATATATATATATATATAGAGAGAGAGAGAGAGAGAACCTAGCCTCTAATTCTACTACTCTGCTGCTCCTTGGGATTAGCCGTAGCGGCAGCACATGGCCGCGAAGGGAGGCTGAGGGCTGGCCAGGTAAAGAGCAGGTTACACATCTGCATTTCTACTTCCACGACACGTTAGTGATAAAAACTCAAGCACGGAGTGGGTGGCTAAGGACGCATTTGCAGATAAGTCGCCAACCCATTTCGGTACAATGGCGATATCACTCTTGTCAATTTTTTATTTCATGTGTCACAAATCTTCAAAAAAATGCCCTTGAATCATATGATACACATCACTCTCAAATGTGAGTTTATGATATTTTTTTAGGATCAATGACACGTTGAATCACAAATCAACTGTTTGATAGGTTCATCACGATCTCAAGATCTATTGAATGAAAGATATGTGTGAAAAATAATCTCCGTCATATGATTCGAAGGATTAAATGTTTTTCAAGGGGTCTGAAATGTGAGCTAGTTTAGAGGTACCCTTATATATATATATATATATACACACAAAATTTTCTTATTAAATGACCCAAACTTCAATAGCAATTTCAGGCTTGTTACAATTCCGCTTTTTGCAAATGACCTGTCAATTTTGATTTATTCAACAAGACTTATCCATGAACCAATTTTTGAAACTTTTTGAGACTGTTAAAGTGTTAAAATAATGGCAGTGAAAGATTTAATGACAATTAAAATATTAAAAAATATTAAAATATTATCCATTGAGTACATTCTATTATTTTGCTTTTCTCTTTTTGTGTTACATTTTTCTTTAATATATGCATTTGTTAATTTGTTAACATAGTGACAAATTTTGTGAGAAATTCACTAAAAAGGGTCTAACGAAAATTTTGGTAATTTCGATAATTTTCAGCGAAATTTCAGAAATTTTATTAATTTTTGGTAATTTTTTTTATATTTATAAATTTTATTTTTTTATTTTAAATATGTTATTAATTTAGTAAATATGTTATTACTTTAGTAAATATGTTTTATAATTTTTTAAAAAATATTAAATATATTTTCTATATTTTTAATCCCCGAAATTTTCTCATATTGTTTTTTGAAAGGTATCGAAATTAATCCGAATTGTATCAAAGGTAACCCCCACCGAAAAATTATCGAAAACGAAATTTGTCAGTATATTTGTTAGTTGCATTTTAAAATTATAAACAATAAAATGAGATATGATTTCATATTTATAATCTAAAAGTAATGAGTGTTGTATTATTTGTCAAAAAAAAAATTTATGATAATATATATTTTTAATATTAATATGAAAGAAAGACAGGCCCCCATTTTGGGAACTCACCTTGGGTTCCCAAAATCTGGGCCGGCCCTGGATACGAATCTAGCTCGTCTCTTTTTTGAACAATTGACGGATGGTCCTCTTCTTTTAGCTTCAACTCTTTTACCATCTTCCTTGATACAATGTTTGACTCCCTTCCCTCATCATCCATAATAACCGCCCGTACAAATTTGATAGTAAAAACGTGTCTCATTTATTTCTTTCGTAGTGGCTATAACTTTCCATGAGGAGACTTTACCCCTTCAGCATCGGCTTCTATTTTAACTTCGTAGTCTTCGCCATCCCTCGTTCAAAATCCACTTATAGGCCTAATTTCTTGCTTTCGTTTCTTTCTTATGCTCTTCCTCTTGGGCGATGGTGACGTGGAGGAAGAGCATAAAGGAGCGAGCAAGAGTCCTCTAAGGGGCCCCTTAAGTTTTTTTTCTTTTAATGAACTTTTTTGCCTTCAAATGAGAGATCAAAGTTCTCTGCCTGCTGGTTGAATATGGTGCATTGAAATTGTGCACCTATGATCAACTTTTTTACTACGGCTAAAAGCCTTTTAAAAAAAAAAAATAGTATGTGACCGACTGGTATGTGACCTGACTTTGGTTTCAAGTTGTTATGGCACCTGATCTCTTAATTGGATGTGACATGGAGACCAGCTGGTTCGAGCATACAAATGAACCATATATTCGAACGCAGATATCCCCATCTCTCTCTCTCTATATATATATATATATATATATAGAGAGAGAGAGAGAGAGAGAGAGAGAGAGAGAGAGAGAGAGTGTCTCCGAAATTCCATATGGAGCTCAACGTGACACCCAAGACATTATTAAGGTAGTCTTTGTTCATATAGGTAACGATCAATTCATGTAATGGGGGAGCTTCCTGTCTCAAATGTTGTCCGCCTGGGAGATTAAAAATAATGCCATGAACTCAGCTCAGTCATCCGTTACAACCTGAAATTGGAGTCTAGCTTTCATCTTTCTTCTTTTTTAGGCCGTTTGTCTGTTCGCAAGATCGTACATCGTGTCTTTTTCTTTTTCATTTTATTTATGTTATTTATATAGAATTGTGTTGGCGGCACCTGGAAGAGCGACCTCATAATTATGTCCATTCACGAAAACAAAGAACCAGAGGATCTTATTAAAGGCCTCCTCCCCCCCCCCCCCCCCCCGGCTCCTCTCACCAAGAGTCGTGTAATAGAGATATGGCGAACCTACCTGGCTACCTCTGCCTCCTTGGGGTTAGCTGCTGAGGGGTGAGAGCATCACTCTCAGTAAAGAGCACCTTACACACCTGCATGCACAACACTTTCACTGATAAAAACCCAAGCGCCGAGTGGGTGGCTCATGGCGCACCTACAAAATACGTCGCCAACCCATTTCGGTGCAGTGGTGGTAACCGATAACTCTTTAACCGAAGGACCTAGCCCACATTCAAAGCATATGGGCCAAGCCCAGGGCATATACGCTTCTGCAGGAAAGATGGTTAGGGGTCTCATTATGGCTATGGATTACGGGTTCACCCAAGGGGAATATGAGGGAAGTTCTCTAATCATTTGTGGCAGGAATCGGGTAGCAAATAAAGTACACGAGATGCTGATTGTTGGGGGAACCCAGGGGCGGAGCCGATTTATACAGTGGCCGGTCAATTGACCACCTAAACTTTCAAAGAATCACTTATTAAACTTAAGATTTACTAATTTATATTAATGAATGTCCACCAGTTCAATATTATATTGACCACCCAAATATATTTTAAAAGTTTACATAGCATTTTTCTGGTATTTATTATCATACCATTTTATTTTTTTTCTAAATCTCTTAAATTTCATCTGGATTATTGCTCTCTCTCTCTCTCTCTCTCTCTCTCTCTCTCTTTTTACATACTCTCATTTTAGATCTCTTTATCACATTCTCTCTATATCTTACTCCCAAGCCGCTTCCCGGTAGACCAAGATGCCAATATGTCCAACTCTCTCTCTCTTTCTCCCCTTATATTTCTCTCGTCTTTTTAATATATGGCAGCTTTAAAAGAATCCACCGAATCTTGGTGGGCACCTATGATAAGAATCAATGATTGCTTTAAATCATATGATGAAAATCGTTTTTTCGCTCCAATATTCCATACAAGGGATCTTGAGGCTATGAACGTACCATCAAACGGTCAAAGATTCAATTCCACATGACACATGTCCCCAAAAACGTGGCCCTAAAATCACATGGCACACATCGGGCTCAAAGGTGACTTTATGGCTACGTTTTTAGGATTTGTGCCATGTGGAATCGAAAACCGACTGTATGATAGGTGTGCCATGATCTCACAATCCATCATGTGGAAGATTGGGGCGAAAAATGATTTCCATTGTCTGATTTAAAGCAATCAATGGTTTTTAGGGTAGGTGCCCAGCAAGATTAGTGGGTGCGTTTAAAGCTACCCTTTAATACTTCACTTATTTTAACCAAAAAAAAAGGAATCTTGTGTCATTTTTGTTAAATTGTAAATTTCTTTATTTTATTTTTATTATTGATGAAAAAATATTGTAAAACACCTATCAATGATTGTGACAAATTTTGTTTTCAACAATATTTCGGTAGGGGGTCATTTCGGATAAATTACGAGAAAAATTCGAAAAAGTTTCAGAGTACAAAAAAGAAAAAAAAAAAAAAAAAAAAAATATATATATATATATATATATATATATATATATATATATATATATATATATATATATATATATATATATAATATTTAATATTTATAAAAAAATTATTTATTACTTGAAAATTAAAACAATTTAATTAATTCGATGAAATTTTGTTAATTTCGCCGAAATTCACGAATTTTTTATGATTTAGGAGAAATCACTGAAATTTCGCTGAAAGTTTCCTTCAATCCCTGTTTCAGTGAATTTCAGATAAATTTGTCACTACGCTATCAACAACTTCTATCAATCATATCTTGCCCACCCTTTAAGAAAGTCCTGGCTCCGCTCCTTGGGGAACCGGCTACTTCCGTTTAGCCCACGGAATAGAAATAGCCAAGACGACATGTTTCAACTTGACCACCCTGAACGCCATTATTGAGTACAACGTTACTGTCAAACACTATTAGTAGCTATAAGGTGGCACTGCCAAGTAGCAATGAGACTCCATTTAAAATTACTTACTTGTTAAACCTGTGCATTGACATGATATAAGGCCAGCAGCTAACCCAAGAAATGTAGAGGCTTCTTGGGAACTAATTTCACACATAAACACCTGAAATACCAAAAAAAACTATGACATTTATCATATAAATTTAGGAGATATTTAATCAAGTGACAAAAAAAAAGTCACATGGATTTATGATTTCTATAGTGGCTTGTAGTAGATAATAGGTAAAAAAGTGTCTTTATAGAATCGTGTGAAAGTAATATGGATGTATCCTTATTAGGCATCCACAATATTTAAGTTATCATCTTAGTCTCAAATGAGCAAAATGCTTCACCAGATCTTCCACATTGTATTACAAATGGAAGAATTGGCCGAGTTCAAGAGGTTCTAAAAACAAGCCACATATCTACCATTCTCCATGGCGTGACCAAAGTTGTCAAATTTTGTATTCCATCGTTTATTGTTTTCAAGAGTTTGTGTTAAGATAAACTCAGATTTTATAAATATATAGAAAAAAAAAAAACATACGAATATATAAAAAGACAGTCAAAATAAGAAAATAATATATATAACCTCAAAGGGCTTGGCATGATGGCCAGGAACCCACCTCAGGAAGGGATATGTAAAACTTCGAAGTGCTTGGCATGATGGCCAGGTACCCTCCTCACGAAGGGAGAAACTTACGTTCCAATCCCCCTTAAGGCCACCCTAGGGATTTATATCCCGCGCTAATCTGGCACATATCTATTATCATTTTTGGAATACTAAGTGTCAAAGACACTCATTCAATAATGTCATACAAGAAAATTAGAATTTGGATCAAATAGCTGGAACAAAATAAACTATTTCATTGGACTGATTTATAAAGTGGAGATAAAAATCAATTGGCACATAAAATCAACCTCTCCAATTTCCCAATATATAAAAGGAAACCTTTATAGCCACGCAAGTACAAGTGTGTTATTTGTATATATTGCATACTTGCATTGTGTATTTATATAACGTACTACGCAGGTGGAGAGAGATTTTTAGGGATGAGAGATTGAGGGGGGACGGGGGGTAACCCTTCGTTTGTTTTTTAAGAATATTTTTAGGGAGAGAGATTTTATATCTTATACTTAGTTTCACATTATACGTTTGTAATCACCAAAAATCTAAGGAAAAAAAGTCTTCATTCTTCATTTCTATAACCAATATTAACACCATCATCTTCATCATCAGTTAATTTTTTTTCTTCTTCTTTCTCCTCCTCCTGAACACCTTCCTCTTCTTTCTTTCTTCTCATTGTTATTTTTTTCTAATTTTTTGTTTCATTTGATATATACAGGAGTTTATAAGGGAATTAGTAATAAGGACCGTAGCCGTCAATACCTTAAATTAGAGTTGCGTAGATAAGAACCTTCTTTAAAGTCAGTTTCAGTGTCAAGTGTCAACACACGATACGAGGAACAGCCCGATTTATGGAATATAATTTCATATCTGTTCCAACAATTTTCTGTACCAATCACTATAGTTTTGCCAGAGAGTTATATGAAAATACCCTCTATAACCTGTCTCTTATTTCTGTATGCACTGTATATATATATATATAAGAATTAAATGAATAATTTCACACAGCTCTACAGCCGATGATATATTCAATCCGATCCACCGCAACGCTGGTATAATGTATAAGATGAAGATCAGCCGCAGCCCTGCAGAATAGTGATAGGCAGCAGCAAAATATCATCGATAGGCACAGATTTCGGTACAAACACAACAGTAAAACATAGGTGCAGCAGCATAGTATGCTCAGGAATCACAAAAGAAAATCAGTCTCAAAAGACTGATGTCCAGGCAAGCAGAGTATCAAAATCCTCGAAGATCTGTAAGCATCAGGGGCTCAAAATCCTCTGTAGATGCAGAGTTAAGAAACCCACATTTGTTAGCTTAAAAAAACCATCGAAATATTTTTCTTCCAAATTACTGAATCCAGAGTTTTAAAATGTATATAAAAAGACTTTAGATAGAAAGCCACTAAAAACAAGAAAAAAATTGACCTTTTTCTAATTAAGATTACCAAGAAAGTCTTGGTAATCTGCCTCTCACGTGATCACTTAAACACGTGATTACCGAGAGTTATTTCTCATTAATCTTGGTCTCACCTGACCAGTTAAGTGATCACGTGGGACCCAAACACCCCACTTATATTAGCTAATCTAAGTGCCCACCTGACCCTCTTTACTAAGGCCCATTCGGTCTTTATTTTAAGGCCTCTCTTCTCTTTCTATGCAACCTCCGGATTTCTAGAAATTGAACCTAAACCAACCCCCATTTTGCCTCCCTTTTGACTTACAGCCTGAAAGCTGCCCTGCTCCATTCTCCCCGGCTTGAACAAAACTCGGCTCCGTCGAGTTGGCTTTCGCGTCCAATTTGGTGAAGCTTTAAACCTGCATCTTTCCCTCGCATTATCCTCCAACCAGTTGACATGTGCTTCTAATGTCGAAGTCCCATTGACGTAGGTTGAGAAGACTCTTACTCGCCCCTTTACTAGACTTGAGTCGAGTGCCCTCTTTACTCGGTAGTAGAGTAATCTTCCGCCCATCCTTGACGAAAGAGTAGGTGTGAATCCTTCCATTGTGCACTATATCCCGATCATAGGTCACGGACTCCCCAATAAGACACAGCCTTCGTCCATGTCACACCATATCTCATCCTGGTATTCTTTCCCAACAGAGAAAGTGCACAAGCAAGTGTTGAGATGAATCTCTCGTCCCTTTGTGAACCACTGAACTATATAGGGATTTGGATGGTCCTCTTCTTTTAGCTTCAACACATCTACCATCTTCCTTGATACAATGTTTGACTCGCTCCTCTCATTCACATAACCATGCAAATTCGCACGTGTGAAGTATACTTCGAGGAGGAAGAGGCATGGCGGGCCATCAAAGACATTGGTAAAAATAAGGCTCCGGGGCCGGACGGCTTCACTATGGAGTTTTACGGGAATTTTTGGGACACCCTTAAGGAGGATCTCATGGCTGTCATAGCAGAATTCCATACATGTAGTTTTATCGGGCAAAGTTTGAACTCTACGTTTATCTCGCTTATTCCGAAGAAAGGAGCAGTCGACTTAAAGAACTTTCAGCCCATTTGTCTTATTAATTGCTTGTACAAAATTTTGGCAAAGATTCTCTCAAACCGCTGATGGGAAATTTTATTTCGGTAAACCAGGGTGCCTTTGTACAAGGAAGACAGCCGATTGATATGGCGACTTTGGCCCATGAGGTTGTGCACTCGGCTCACAAAAACCGAGACCCAATAGTACTTTGGAAAGTGGACATGGAAAAACCGTATGATCGCGTTAATTGGGGCTGCCTGGAATATATGTTGGTCAGATTCGGGTTTGGGGATAGAGAGAGGAAATGATGCGGGCTTGTTATTCGTCTTCGTGGTTTTCAATCATCGTTAACGGCACGCCGACAGGGTATTTTCATAGCTCCAGGGGAGTGAGGCAGGGGGACCCCCTCTCTCCCTTCCTCTTTAACATGATTGGAGAAGCCCTTGAAGGTCTCATCTCCAGGGCTCAACAGCTGCGGTTCTTTTCCGGCATTCAAGTGGGTCGGTTCGGACGCCACATCGCCCATCTTCAGTATACGGATGATACCCTCCTCCTTTGCAAGGCGGATGGAGTAGAGTTTCGGAGATTAGCGGATGTTTTGTCCATCTACAAGGGGGTTTCAAGGCAGCGCATTAATTTGAGAAATCGACCTTGTCGGGCATCGGTGTTGATGAGCAGCATCTGATCCAGCTGGCTGAGATGGTTGATGGGGACATTGCTCAGCTCCCCATAACCTATTTGGGCCCCCTTGGTCTTGGGCAGCCTACCGCTAGGGCTTGGGACCTCGTCGTCAAAAGATTTCAGCAGCGGTTGTTGGCTTCTTGGAAGGGAAACCTTCTCAGCAATGGAGGTAGACTTCTTGTCAAAACTGTGCTCTCTAGCCTCCCCATTTTTTTCTTGTCTATGTTCAAATGTCCCATGGCGGTTGTGCATCAGCTTGAGCAAATTCAAAGGGATTCTCATTAGGAGGGATCGGGAGGCGACAAAAAAATGCCACCTGATTAGATGAGATATTTTCCAACTTCCCGTGAGACGCGGGGGTTTGGGCATCCGTAGCTTACATTGGGCCAACATTGCCTTGTGGGTGTCGGTGTTGGTAGATAAGTATGGGGCTTTAAAAGGCAATTGAGGAATCAACATCGGCATACACAACTCCGCCTCGGGTGGGTGAAGGGCCATTTGCAGGACCTGGCCTTGTTTTTCCCGGTGGATGCGTCTCAGTTGGGGCAATGGTCTCCGCGGTGGATGCGTCTCAGTTGGGGCAATGGTCTCCACATCAGGTTTTGGGAGGATTCTTAGGCCGAGATCAAACTGCTTAAAGAGTCATTTCCTGAAATCTTCAACATTGCGGCTGACCCTCGTGATATGGTGGTGTCCTTTTTTGTGGATGGCGCAGAGGAGGCTGCTTGGAACCTCTTCACCATAAGATTGCTCAAAGAAGAGGAGGTGGCCCCGTTCCAGCAGTTGTTGGTCGTGCTCTACGGACTTAGAAGGAATCCTAACAGTTTCGCTGAGAGGATATGGGTGCCCAACAAGAAAGGGGTCTTCAGTGTAAAGTCGAACTACCAAATTTTAATGAGTCAGCCCTTAGTCAGATGGAAGTGGACGGGCCTTTGGAAATCTCCGGTCCCCCCCAAACTAAAATTTTTCTCGTGGTCGATGATCCAAAGGAGAATCCTCACCATCAACCAGCTGCTTCGAAGGGGTAAAGTCTACCAAACGTTTGCGGCATGTGCCTTCAAGCGGAGGAGTCCGCGAACCATCTCTTCCTCTAGTGTTTGGTGGCTTTTAAGGTTTGGGGGGTGGTCCTCAAATCTTTCGATATGAGTTTGGTGTCTTCGGCCACCATTTCGCAAATGTTTTTAGCCTAGTTTGGCATTAAATTGGAGGGGCAGCTAGGGGCGTTTTGGAGAGTTGGTTTCTTTATGGTGATTTGGAGTCTGTGGCTTGAAAGGAACAACCGCATTTTCAGCCGGAAGAGGCAGCCAATTGGCATGATCTTGAAGGGTGTCAAAGACCTGATGTGTCATTGGGTGGTCCTGGACAAGGACGACGCATAGGGGGGCCCTTTACTCATGAGACCCGAGGTAGGCCTCTGACCCCCCTCCCGTCCCTTCGGCTGCTGTCGTGTCCTTGTTTTTTTTTTTTTTTTTTCGTCGGATCTCTTGTCTGGATCCGCTTTCTTTTGGATCGGTATTCTTGTCTCTTTGTAATCTTTCAGCTGCTCACTATTTTTATTATATTGGATGTCCATTTACCGATTTTTTTTTTGTTTAAGTATACTTGGTACGGAAGATATTTGAACCACTTGTCTTCATCAGATTCATAGCCACTTTCTCTATGAAGAAACTTTCCCCTTCGGCATCAGCTTCTATTTCAACCAATTCATCCCCTTTTCAACATCCGCTTCGTAGACCTCATCTTCAGCTTTAGTTTCTTCCTTGTGCTCTTCCTCTTGGGCTAGGATGCCTTGCCTTTTCGGACATTAATAGAATCAATGACCTACTTCTCTACATCGAAAGCGCTTGACCTCTAATTGCTTCAATGTAGTGGCACCTTTGAGGAACCGTCGATCAATCACATCTACCTCCCCCTTGACTAGGGTGGTTTGGTTGATCTATGGTCAAGATTGGGGCCTCTATCGTGCTACGCTTACGACCGAGTCACAGTGGAGGATCTCCTCAGCTTTTAGTGCTCAGTGGCAGAGGCCTGGTCGAGCCTCCATACATCATGCATAGCTAATTTGTCTTGAATATACCCGTCCACGTATCTTCTAACTCGTTGATATTTTGTTTCATGCAATTCGGCTTGAGTAGTGAGAAGGTGGAACTCTTTGGTATACTTCATAACACTTTTATCCTGTTGACGTAGATTTTGATAGCGTTAATAAACACATCCTTAGTGTAGGTCGGTGGAAGAAATCAACACTGTAGATATGATTGCATCTTCTCCATATAGAGACTTTATCTTCACTGGACGTATATGATCTGACTGAATGGCTTCCCACCATGCAACTGCATATTGGGAAAACTTTTTGCCGCTACGAATTTAGCCCGTCAGTGATTCAACCCCTCTTTTAATTAAAACATGTTTTCCACTTTATTAACCCAATCAAGGAATTCGTTCACGTTTAATCTCCCATGAAATTTCAGAGTTCTACTTTATCCCATAATTACTTAAGCGCTCCCGGTCGTGGTAATCATGGTCTTCATGAACAAATCTGTCTGAGGGTCTCCGTTAGTGATGACTTCTTTGTTCACCCGAATCATCTCCGGAGGGATCACCTTCCACCTCCGTAGTGATCACCCGTCGAGGTTTTAACTCTTCCGTCACTACCTCTATGCGATCCATGTGTTGATTCTACGAGCTCATCGTGAACGCATATTTAATTTCTTAAAGGAATCTTTCCTCTCTGATACCAAATAATGAGGACTGCAGCCTTCAATACCTTAAATTAGGGTTAAATAGATAAGAAGCTACTTTAAAATCTATTTCACAGTGCCAAAACACGACAAGAAACAACCAGATTTATGGCATATAGTATCAGATATCAGTTCCAACAATTTTCTGTACTGATCACTATAGTTCTACCAAAGAGTTAAATGAAAATACCGTCTATAACCTGTCTCTTAATTCTATATGCACTATATATATACATATATATTCTACCCTTAATAAGAATTGAACGATAGAAGAAATGATTCACGCACCTCTACAGCAGATGATATATTCAATCTGATCCATCGCAGTGCTGGTGTAATGTATAAGATGAAGATCAGCAGTGATCCCGCAGGATAGTGATAGGCAGCAGCAGAATATCATTGATAGGCTCAGTATTCAGCACAGACACAGCAGGTAAACAGAGGTTCAGCTGCATAGTATGTTCAGAAATCACAAAAGCAAATCAGTCTTAAAAGACTGATGTCCAGGCAGTATTGAGGATCAAAACTCTTGAAAAAGCCTCGGTAGGAGCAGAGTTAAGAAACTCACGTTAGTTTCTTAAAAGAAACATAGAAAATATTCTTATTCCAAATTACCAATTCTAGAGTTTTACAATGTATATAAAAAGAAATAAAAGTTTCCTACTCTATTTGCCAATATGAAATCCTACTTTAATTCGACTCTAATCTAATTAAATAAAGAAGGAAATATCCTAACACCTAGACTCCAACTTTCCTAGGACTCTCAAGATAAGAAACCACTAAAAAAGAAAAAAATTGACCTTTTTCTAATTAAGATTACCGAGAATGAGGCTTGGTAATCTGCCTCTCACGTGATCACTACAGTGATCACGCGTGGTTCAGATTATAGATAGTTATCTCTCGTTAATCCTGGTATCATGTGACCAGTTAAGTGACCACGCGCAACCCAAACACCCCACTTATGTTCATAGTGACAAATTTCGTTTTCGGCAAGGGGTCGTTTATATATATATATATAAATTATATTTAGTATTTAACTATTTATACAAATATTTTTAAAATGGTTTAAATTAAAAATGATTTCATTAATTTCAGCGAAATTAACAAAATTTCGGCAAAATCACCGAAATTTCACCAAAAGTTTCGCCCTACCCTATTTCGGTAAACTTTCAGAGAATTTTGTGGAATTCTGTCACGGTGCTTATGTTCGGTAATCTAAGCTAAGGCTCATTGGGTCTTTATTTTAGGCCCTCTCTTCTCTTTCTACATACCCTCCAGATTTCAGGAAATTCTGAATCTAAACCAGCCCCATGTTGCCTCCCTTTCAATGTCAATTACTAACCGAAACCTGCCATGCATCGAATAGAGGTGGGTAAGTAATATAAAAAAATAAAATTAGTTATAATTGAAATCACATGTATTGTTCATATCTTGTATCACAATGTATCATACAGTATTGTATCGTGTATTGAAAGTTACGATTAAAAAATATACATATCATATATATGCATTGTTTTCTATTGTATCGTGCATTGTATCACATATCGTATTATCATAAGATAATTATTATCATGAGCTTGACAAAGAAAATCATATGATCACCTAACAATGCTCCCCATCCAAAAGTTTTCATTGAATAGATCATATGAAAATCACTATTATTATTTGAAGAAAAATACTAGAAGAGTATACGAGAGAATCCATATGACCCAGCATCCTCAAACAAACAAGGAAACCAACCAATCTATAACATGGTATCCTATAAACCTTTTTTTACTCGTCGTTTCACAGCAACCTATTGAATGAATCATCAAACAACCAAGGAAACCCAACAATCCCATAACATATTTTATAGCATGTGATTCGAACAAAAAAAGTGATCCTAACATAATAATGAATATATGAGAACCGATACCTTGACCCAAGATTTCACATGAGCCATGATGACGAATTATGAAGGTGATAAATTCTCATGAGATATAATTCACGAAAATTACATTAACATCTCCGATGAAGGTGAACGCATCCCCAAATAACTTTTGAATAGCATGTGAATCTACCAACAAAAGCTAATGAATGTATGAGAATGAATACCTTCACCCAAGATTTCTCTCAAACAATGATGAGGAATGATGAAGATGATAGACTACCTAGGGACCTTGCTGCCCATGTACAAGAATAGGAACCGAGCTTCTTGTTAGTTGTTATCCATTGAGGCCTTACGTTCCAAAACAAAATTTGATTGCACTAAAACCATTTCAAGTGTAGCTAAACGAGTGAGACAAAAAGGAACACACCCGATAAACCTCACCATTCTTTGCAGCCAGATTCAACCATCACTTCAAAATCAACACGTGCCTGCACACAGTGGAAGTTTCACCCCTCATTGTATCCATCAGATCACACATCTCAAATTCACCTCTACTGTTCGATTGCTGCCTGACCGCTGTTCTCCCAGCTTCATCTGGTGTGTCAGCACAAAAGCAAGCATTATAAAGATGAAGCTGGAACAATGTGTCCAAGTATTATAAAAGTCTTTGCGCCAAGTATAAACACATTGCTTCATCTGTTTCAGCAAGTTGACCCAGCTGCAAAACAATGTATCTATACTTGGTGAAAGACTCAAGGTGACTCAGCCTTTTAAAGTTGAAACCAAGTTGACTCAGCTGCGAAATGGAGTTTTTGTGTTATTAAAGGTTGGTCGAGCTCACACAATTTAGGGACAAAATATAACCATAAAAATAGAAAGAATGTTTCCCAACAAGTTCTAAAAAGGATTAACAAGGAGTCATTGATATCATACCCTGGTCACCTTGATTATAGCTGATTGTTATTTCAAAATTGTGCGACATGTATAGCTTCTTCCACAATGTTTAGATAGGGAAAGTGAGAGGAAGGAACATAATATAATAAAAAAACCTAATGTAGAGCACAACATCAACTATTAGAAAGCAAAATCACCATTAAACCATAAAAAAGATAACATTAATGACTATTAAGAGGCCTAGTGAGCATGAAACTAAGATTCATAAAAGCTCAAAACCCTAAATAAGACAAATGAAACATAAAGTACATGGAAAAAAATATTAAAAACTCTAACGTGAAATAAACTTTAAAAATAAAAAATGAAGAACCAAACATTTGATGGTGATGGAGGTCGTTCCAGGACAGCCACTAGTGTTAGGTTTAGTTCTAGGAAAAAACCCAATTCAATCCTCCAAAAACTACAAGGCAATGAGGAATATTAGGTTATTTAGTTTTGGACCCTAAAATCAGAGTTTTCCCGTTAGCAAACACTTATTTACAAGTTAAACCCTATATAAATCTGAGGCCAAAAAAATTGCATCTGCATATTATTTACAGTAAATATGGTATGATAAACCTAAACTTGGTCCGATAAAAGAGAGCCCCTAAGCTTGATATGATTAACAAAAAGAGGAAACAATGAAGCTGCAACCCCAAAATGAATACGATAACCCATTTATTTTTCATAGTCTAGAGCAATATGTATCTTTACCGAATTGTTTACATTATAGAAA
Source organism: Chloranthus sessilifolius (assembly GCA_021018995.1). Classification (NCBI taxonomy): domain Eukaryota; kingdom Viridiplantae; phylum Streptophyta; class Magnoliopsida; order Chloranthales; family Chloranthaceae; genus Chloranthus; species Chloranthus sessilifolius. The sequence goes on from CM037585.1 coordinate 169,360,338, forward strand.
ACGGAGTACTCACAAATATCTCACACAAAAATTGATAGCATATAGATTAGAAACACATGCCTCTTAGCACCTCTACACAACATAAGAATCAACTGAAGTACCCAACATGAAAATAAGTGAACCTGTTAATCAAAAGAACTTACTTAGCTAATGATAATAAAGGAAATAGTAAATATGCATCTTGGACATCAAAGTACAGCAATAAGAGAGATCAATAGCACTTCGTTGTCACATACAAAAAACTGGAAAAAGTAAACGATTCTCCAAGGCCAATTATCATAAAGAAGACCGACGAGATAATCGAATCAAAGTATCTGCCCCTGTTCCAGTAACATCTTTAGTATCACCAGAAGACCAACGATATTTTGGAGATTGTTGATGGAAACTCTCTCTAGACAGAGGCGGATTGGCCTCCCTATCGCCCACTCTAACCATAAAAATAAAAAAATATCATATATAGATAGATCGCTGTCTAAACAGCTCATCAATGTGATTATGTCCTTCTCGGGAAACCTTATTTCACGATTAAAATGAAGTAACAAACTTATGTCGGTGGCAATCCTTGTAGGCTTGTAGCGCACATTCATAAAACTAGGATAAACAGGTACATTGATTACCATGAAACAGTTATCTTCCTATAGATGTTTTTGGATCGTGCACAATCCTTGCACGTGAACAAACAGAAGAAGAAACGAAATCCTGATAATTTGAAATGAAAGAGCTCTCACTGCTGCAGTTTCCCGCTGGTCTTTTAGGGTGATTTGATTATCTTCCTAAGGATTTCAGTGACAGCAAGCGATCTGTTATCCCCTTAATCTCGAAGTAACCACTCTTGCTACTTGCTCCAAAGATTATATCTATTTATTAGTCCAAGGCTCCAAGCTCACTTATAGATGGATTAAAGTGGACGCTGATGGAGCTTCAAAAAATAATTTGTGTGAGTATACTAGCAGTTTCATATATGGCTGTAACAATAGTGCAAGTTTAGCTTCAAACCAACCAACAGTGCAGCTTTTCCTGGACATTCTGGATGGGGACTGGTTAAGCTAACGTCACCAACTTAAAGAAGTCACTCATGTTGACAGCATTGAAGAGAAGGTTTGTTCATTTCTTCCCCCCTACCCATGGATCTGTCACATTGAGAGGGAGATAACATAGCTTCTGATCACGTAGCAGAGGAAGATACACAAAGAAGTTGGCACACCTGAAAAACATTTACTTCTTTTTTATGTGATGGATATAGGCACATGTTAAGATGACTCAGATAGACTGAAGATGATTCCTCCTAGATTTTCATGATTCAGAATTTGTGGCTACAACCAGCTCATACAAAGTTTTTATTTTATAAGCATTTGGAAAGCATATTTTAGCCGAAACAGTATCAACTAAAACCAAATCAAGAAACATCAACTCGAGATCAAATTCCTTTGTCACGGACACTAGCAGTAGCAGTGTAGTACTGGTTGTAGTACTCATTAAAAAATATTTTTTAAAAAAAAGGGCCATAGGCAGCAAAAATCAGAAGTTTTACGCCGAAGATTCTGCTAAACAAGACTTCAGCTGGATTGATATTCTACACATTATAAACATAGGCAGTAAGTGCTGAAGCTTCAAACCTGTAAAAAAACGGTTTGCTATGCCTGCAGACAAGACTTCAACAGCCCTATCTACTACTGGAGACCCGTCTATAAAACAAATAAGAAAATTCATAGGGGGAAAAAAAATCACATGCTATATCAGACATTTTAATGCAAATCAGTACGTATGTAAAGCATGGCATGTATATGAACAGTAGATAGGTCCCATTTTACTCTTCCAAGTAGGAGACTCCATGCATAAACAGATTCCCAAAGCGAGATTAGGGGAAATGTTTGGCTTGATGAAGCCCACGGGTGGAATCAAGCTTAAGCCAAAACTTGATTCATCATCTGGAATTTGGTAGGTCTCGTAGAAACCTGTTTATACATAAATTTTCAGTTCAGACCATTTTTGTGGGATTAAAGTTCAATTGATTAGACCAGGTATCACCTAGACAGGAAAATTCTGACAGAATAAGTTGCTAATAAAACTGTGAGATGGATGATAGTATACCAACAATTTTACTGATGGCTTTAAGCATTGAAGAAAGCTTAAAATTGGAGAAAAAGATATCATGTCCTCCTACAAAAAGAATAAAGTAAGAAAGTTGGTTCTAAAGATAATATATTTTCACCTGCATGAACCAATGGTTTTGTATATTATTAGACTATTTCAATCTCTTAACCATTAATTTCCTCAAAATCATGACTATACATATCAATGCCAAAAAAATCAAATAAGGGCATCTGCCCCACCCACACTAAGCATAAAATGGATAAACCTGAACAAGAAAAGCCATATATATATATATATATATATATATATATATATATATAATAAAACAACAGAAAATACAATAGTATCTGAAGAACAGATGAATGATGCCCTTAAGAAATAGAGCAGTTTTACCATTCAAAAATAGATTCAGATTCCCAACATAAGAAACAATTTTCCCTTAAAAGCATCAATTACACAGATATCCTGAGCAAGCTGGGCTTGGATGAAAAACAACAAAAAAGAAATTCTACATAGAAAAACTATTGTAAGATAAAGAAGAAGCATTATTGTAAAGGTAAAGAAACAAAAGCCAGCAGCTTAATTCCGCTCACATTTGATTAGCGACCAAAGCCGTACGCCTAATGCTAATGGCGTCCTAATACCGCACAACTGCTGCTCACATAAAACACTGTTTTTCTCAACAGCCCTACTGCATGGGTTGAGAAGAGCCAAATAACCTATTCTTAATAATATTTCTGAATACAGGTAAGAGGGCAACCAGAGCTATTTGAAGGTGCTCTGAGCTATTCAAGCGGATGCTGACTTGTCCAGCCCCCCTGTTGTTCAAATTTGCACGAGCGATTATGTTTGTGGCCCGTCCTACAGGGAACTGAGACTGTACATTGCACCCAATCGCAAGGTCTCCATGCCACTCCATGACAGAGAGTCCAAGAGTAGACAGCGTTCGACCAATCGGATAATCTTTATCTCTTAAAGTGGCCTCCAAACTGCCTCCATAGGCAATATCACCACGACCAGTCATAGCACCTCCAGACATAACCAACCTTAACCATTTGCTAATCACCAGTTTGTCTTCAAGTTTCAATCCAGCTGTTAAGGCATCACCCAGAAGAGTAACGGACAGGCCAGCCAGAGTATTATTGTGCCTGAAATTACTAAATCTTGTTTCACTGCGGAAAGTATATGCCATGTCCTTTCCAACGTTCTGCATATCAAACCCTAAAGAAGTGGCTTTCCCTTTTCCGTGCTTTATTGAACTGGCTAATTCCATTTGGAGATTGGACTCTTTCTTATCCTTAGTAACCTGGCCGGAAAAAGATATAGGTACTTTCTCTTTAAACACAAATAGCCTTTCGACATTTAGACCCTCATAACCAATGTCATGATCCCAACCATGAGTTTCTAGAACAGGCCTTATGAGCCACTGGTTGGAGGAATCCAGGTACCGGTACCTGTGAGTGGGATTGTCCGAGTCAAAAGAAGCAGGTAAGGGCAAATCTGGCATAAGAACAGGCACCGATGCTGCGCCATCAGTTTCTTCTTCTAAGTTCTCCATGGGGTTGTTTACCGAATCCATGCTGGATGCTGCCATTTTCTTCAATAGCTTCCGCCTCCTTTTCTCCTCCTTCATCTGTTTTTTCATAAAAAGTTTTTCTCTATATTCTAGCTCATCAAAATAAGCTTTCTTTTGTGTTTTACTCAACTTTGCCAGTTGGGACTTTGTCAAACTCATAAATGGGGGCAGGTCATCATAATCAGACCCATCATCGGAATCAGATGCCTCATCCAAGTCCTCATCAAGAGTATCATCATCGCTAAATTGCTCTTCCGGGAGTTTTAATTGGGGCCTCGATTGGAGTAGAGATGATAGAAGGAAAGGTAACGGAGGCACTCTTCCACGAGTCCCGAAAGGCTTTCCTGGCGGATTGTCTTGCAACTTCAGAAGTGTGTTTGCTTCAGTCAGAATCTTCGAGGCGAACGAAAGTAACAATAGATGTGGCTTCCAAACCTGGCCATTTGGCAAAACTCTCTGCCCAGCCCTGTTTGTCCTGCACGCACTGTGATTCTCTACTAAAGAAACAGGATTCATGAGACGCAAGTCCCCGGCTGCTTGACGAACTGCTTGCTGAACCACATGAGAACGCTGAGTCACAAACATCTCATAACTCAAAGGAGTCCCACTTGGGCCGTCGGGTGGAGCAGATGCAGCATGGGTTAGAACAATGATAGCATTGAACCAAACGGACGCTCCAAATACATCAGTGATGGTACGTAACAGAGGCACATCACCAAAATCCCTGCTTTGCATATCCAGCCTATCAAGATACAAAATTATGTCCGGAGGGGTCTTCTTGATAAACCGCTTGACAGAGTGGAGTATCTTCACATTCCGACGTTGATCAGTAGAGGAAGAATGAAGCCCAGGCGTATCGATCACCCGAACTTTGATCCCTTGGACCATTCCCACAATATCCTGAACCTTCTTCGTACCCAAATTAAAGGCATCTGTGAGGAATCTACACTCATCGAAGATTGAATTGATGGTTGCACTTTTACCAACACCTGTCTTTCCAAGAACCATGATTGTGCAAGAGAAATCGAGGGCTTCCTTACCAGTGGCCTCAAGTTGCTCAGCTAAGGCACTTGCACGGTCAAAGCTAAATGCACCGGCGCGGCTGGTGTTTCTGCTCCCCCGAAGTTGTTCAGCCAATCCAAGCCTGTAAAGGACTTGTGCCACAACGACATTATGAGGAGTCTGGCCAAGCCTATAAGCAAGCCTCAAGAATTTCACACGAATCATCTGAAGTTTTTCACGGGTCTCATCATTCTCCTCTGATTCTCCATTTGGAGATTCTTCCACAATTTGGGATTGCCGTTGGAATATGGTTCCGTTAACTCGGGGCTGTTGAACAACACGAGAAGCAGGTTCCAACAGTGGAGCAGAAGATCCAAGGCCAGCAGGACGCGGGGGAGGAGGAGGATTCACATCATTTCCAGCTGATGACGTAGCAACAGGAGCAGCTTGAATGCTCGGTTCATTATCACCTTCATCACTTGAACTCGAATCAATAACGTCTTCCACTGAAACATGGTCTGTTTCGACCAGCCTACTTGAGGTTCCGTTTTCACTGAAAATCTGCTTCCCTCTGGCATCTTCTTTTTGTGTCTCTTCGGCTTTGCCCATCTCCTCACTTCTGCTTGTGACTGTCTTACCAGTAATCTGTTTCCCTCTATCATCATGTTTTTGGGGCTTTTCATCTTCACCCACCTCCTCACTTCTGCTTGTGATCTGAAAGTGATCAAATCCACCTTCTTGGGCCTCACCAGTATGCTGAGACTGAGAACCCTGGGGATCTTTTATATCTGATCTGCCAGTGGTAGCCTCAAAGTTCTCACTGGTTGTGGTAAGAACTTCAGAGGGAGTTGGATTTTCGCTTCGCAAGGCCTCTCTCTCATCACCAATAGATGTCGCCGCGGCAGCCAAAGCTTCCTCCATTTGCAGACTCTCATCTTGATGTGGAATCTGTCCTTCGGATTCATGTCCTTGAGATAGCCCAATCTCTTCCGAATTCGCCTTACTAGAACCCCCATTTTCAGATTCTTCAACAAGAACAGAACGGCGCATCGCATCCGAATCGACCCTATCAAGAGCCCCATTTTCAGACGTTTCATGAGCAACACCCATGCCGGCGATTAAATTCTGTGCTTCAACAATCAAAACCCCATCAGAAACCTCCTTCAAATCTTCTCCATTTTCAGTCGCACCATTAGCTTCCAAAGCACTCAATTCACTTTCTTCGTCGTAAACCCCACCATCCACAACCCTAGCCCCCTCCACAGTATTCTCAGCTTCACCATCTTCAATCTTTTGAACGACTAAATCCTCTTCTTCCACCGCCTCTTCAAACTTCTCAAACCCTTCGAGTCCTCCGTTAGGGTTTCCATCTCCTTCCACACTTTGAGATTTTTCGACATCATCATCATCGCTGTCAATTCGACGATGCCGCACATCGAATCCATGTTGTTCTTCAAGATCATTCTCAATGGCCTCCTCAAAAACCTCGTCCCCTTCAGAGTTCTTCGGCTCATGAACACCATGGATCCCAACATCTACGAGTTTCGACGGCGAGATCTCATCTTCCACCGGCTTGGTTTCTACAGAATCAGATTTATCGTATATCTTGTCCCCGTTATCCATCGAGATTCCCTTTATTGCTATTTTATCTTAGGTCAAGATAAAAGCTAAAACCTGATAAATCACGAAACCCTAGCGATCAGATGAATACAGAATTACAGATATAAAGAGATCTTGAAAGGAATCGATTAGGGCTCTTAAATGAATTCAATTTAGCAATCGGTATGAGAAATCTAACCTGATGAAGGATTTTGGCGATAGAGAGAGAAGAAGCTATCTTCTTCGTCTTCGTTCTTGGCTTCTTCTTTTTTTTTCTTCTGCTTCTTCCTCTATCCACAACAACATTTAGATAAGTAATTGATTAGAATCCAGCAACGGCTGAGAATGCTGGGTTTTGGATCTGACGGCTGAGTTGCATGCTACGTCTTCTTCGTGAAATACGCCAATCTCTCGTATACTCGATTAAACGAAGGGTTCAAGTTCCCTAATTTGTTGGGCAGTGATCCAATACCTGATGTTAACTTCTAAGCTAGATATAATCATCATACATAAAACAAAATCTACCACGGTCAAATAAGGATCTGACAGTATTATGATGCGGAGATAAGGGGTGATAAACATTTGGTGGTTAGGGGTGCATATAAGTCGGGTCAACCTGGCTGGTTTTGGTTTGGGTTTTAAGATATGACTTGTCCTACCTGGTGGAATCGGATTTCCAGTCCTACCTCATCTATTGCTTTTGGAAATAAGAAAATCTTGACTTTTTTTATTTTCACTTTCCATAACATTATGTGTAGTCAAAATTCTCATACTTCAAAGGGTAGCAGATGAGATAGGATTGGAAATCCGATTCTACTTATTTGGACTTGACCATTACCCTTACTAGTATAATAATTGAATAATACAGGACTAAGTAGTCATCTACAATTTAGAGGTTCTAATGAAGTTTAAAAGTTGCTAATAGGTTGGGTCAAAACTTGAAAATGTAATTGGAATATGTTAGCGGGTTGAATTCTCACTGGCTGTTGGTCTAGGTCTAAGTCCGATTTTCAAGTAATAGGTTGGGTTCAAGTCAAGTCCAAATATGGGTTATTTCAACAAGTTAGGTATAGGTTCAGATCGAGGTTAGACACTAGCAAGTCAGGTTGGGTTCGGATATAGGATGTAGTTTAATAGGTCAGATTCAAGTTGACTCTAAACCCGACTCAAACCATCTGCAATGGTGGTGGGTTGGCACATATGTCAAAGGTGATAACCTAATAGAGTTGTCTATATAAGCCTAGGAATATGTTAGCTAGTAGATGTAGTTCACATGGAGAGAGACTGAAAACGGGAAAAAATAGTCCGTATTAATACCGGACCAAGACATCACACTTGAAGAAAGGAAAATATCGATGACTATCTATTGTGTGAAAGATTGAAATGAAAAATATATTTACTGCTAATTCGAAATAGTCATCATTTGTTCAAGTGAGGTGGTTGTAGCATGGTCCACATTTGTTTAAGTGAGGTGATTATAACATAAATGGTGTGGCAGTAACATGAACAAAATAAAACATGCCATTCACACAGGTAGAGAAGGAAGGAGTATAGTAACTCTAACCAATATTTAAAATATGTCTTAGCCAAAAAATCATGTCTATGAGTGAATGTGAACCATCTGTTTGGTGAACTTTAACATCAGGCATTAAAAATAAGAACAATGATTAGAATTTTAATGCATATATCAAATAGTTAAAATCTCCCAATGAGCAAATTTGGGCACGTTGCTCTTTAATCTTTGATCTATAACTTTAATAATATGGATTATCCACATCTTAGATTATTAATGGTGTATGATCATTTAAACATCATCTTTGTATTTAAATGACGATTAAGCGAGTCCAGTTGTTAAAACACACTGATAAATGGTGATTGACTAGAACGCTAGATCTAGCACCATCATTTGAAATTATTGATCAATAGATTATGGTTGTACTTAAATTTGATATAAGTAAGTTTTACTCTCATTATCATCATCGGAGTCTTATTGCTATGACCCGAGTTTTTATAACCCATCTAACGGTAGTAGATGGGGTGGAGCACCGAGCCCAATATGGGTACTATACAACTTTAACTTTCTCAAAAGAAAAGAGAAGGAAATTTAAATTTAGAATTGAGTGTTACTAGCACCGATGTTCCTTCCTGTCTCTTTCTCTCTCTACTTAGCAAGTAGACTCCATTTAGGATTCTAATTTGTGGCAAGACCTCCTTGCCATTTCAAACTATCTTTCTCTCCCTAGCCACTTTCTCACTCAAAATGGAAAGATTCAATTACCTAAGATTTATTAGAATGCGTTATGTGACACCCTCAATCTTCATATATATTATAAAATTGTGTGTGGTGGTAGATATAGGTGTCATGATGGGTTATTATTGGCAACCATCCCAAGCTACTAAAATCCCACCCACCAACTAGAGTCTAAATTAAAACTTACTAGATAATTCGCAAGAACCCAATCGACCCGTGCTCACATTCAACCTTTTTCGCTTGTAGTTATAGGTCAACAAGTCACACACGATCCATACCGATCCCGACCCCAACAACAAAGCTAAGCTCATGCTTTTACATTTGCGAAATAATAATAATAATAATAAACAAAAAGTATAATAAAAATATATATATTTATACATGGAAATATGAATAAGGTTGGGTACTACGCTTAACAACCTAACCCACCCTCTTGTTTTAAACTAGAAATAAAAAGTAAATATCGTTGAATTATCTAACACCCAAAATCATGTGCATTAGAGTTGTTTAGGCAACTTTCTTTTTTTTTTATTCCTCCACCTATCCATTTAAATGGATACCCAAAATTTGTTACCTTAGTAAGCGAGCAGCTTACCCAATTACCAATTCCTCTCCTCTAGCACCCGAAATCGACCCTTCTCTTTTGGAATACCAACGTTGTAGCACCTACACCCTTTAATTACATCCACACCGTCCATTCTACTCCTTTTAATTCTTCACCCTCCACCACAGTATTTAAGACCCAACTTTCTTAAGAGAATCCTAAACACAAAACACTGGCTAACTCCTCTCGTTCCATCATCTCCATAATCGCAGCGTTGATGCAGCCATCTATCTTCAATATCGATGTAACAACGGGGATGCTACTAGGGAAGTTTGGCTCTACACCCGTCTCCACCTTACTATGCGGATGCACCATCATATTTGCTAATTGTCTTCTCACTTTACCGAGCCGCTTATCATGTCCTCTCGATCCTTTTGGTCAATCCATGTCCTCTCTTGCATGCTCGGTAGCAGGAATCAATCACAAGCCTTGGATTATAGGAGTAGAAAAAGAGTATGCCGATGATGTTGACGAGAATAATGGAGCACGACCCAACCTCAACTGCTACTCCTTTTTCATAAAAACCTAGCTACACACAGGAATTCTTCCTCCACTTCCTATAAGCAAACCACCACTGAATCACTTCTTCAGTCCATACAGCCCACGATCACACACCCGACCCATGGGTGATTTGAAGAAGTCCAATCGTTTGCGACACTTACTTGTGCGAAAGGGAGGGAGTCTACATATGGGACATTGTGGACCGCACTGAAGGACACATGGATTGCTCGATCACATCATACTAACATCGGTCTTTTCGTTCGAGGTGGGTGACTTTTTATTCATCTAAATCTACGCTTTTACACTATGTGATGAATTTAGGAAAACTAAAATTTCTTAGGTTTTGTGTGGATTTACAAGACGGTTATGGTCAAAGGGTTGACCCTATGGTTGAACTCATCGGCCGAGAACTATAGTGCACTATTCCCTTCCACATGGCACCAAAGTGTGCCGACAAAATAGATCTCATATCAAGAATGGGCTGCTACCCTGTTTTGATTTGTTGTGCACTCGATGTGGAGGTCCTCATTTGACCATTTCAATCTTGATGATCCGACTAGTTTTTAACTTCGGTCAAACGTTAGACTCCTCATAAAATTTGATGCTTTTTACATCTAATGGCTCATATTGATATGCTTGTCCGTATTTTTATAAATTTTAGCACTCTAAAAACCTGTGAATATATTGATTTTACACTTAGAATATTTTCTGCACTTGTTTTGAAAATTTGCACATACTTTGGTCAAAGGGTCCAGTTTTACCCATTAAATTAAACGAACCACATACCCATAAGTTGAAGTCATAAAATTAAATAAAGATCATTTGGCCATCTATTAAATCGATGGTTAAATTATGATTAAAACGAACACACCTTGATAATCGTGTTTAACATAATCTTGACCCGAATCGATGACTTTCTAAATAAGGGTCTAAAAGATCAAATCAAAGGTCGAAACTTTGAGAGACCCAAATAGCCTATACCCTGCTTATATCTATAGGTTTAGATCGATCTAAATTGAATTATTTATACCATGAAAATCATGTAATAAGGATCCAACGGTCAAAACTTGTGTGAATCACACGAGAGTCAATCCTTAGCCAAATTTCATAAATGACTAGTCGGATGTCATCAGATCGACAAGATCTATCTGATGAGACTAGTCTAACATCACTTTGTGATACGCATTATAATACGCACGTATCATCATTGTAGGTCGCCTTCTTCTCTCTCTTAATGATGAGTGAGGCGTCCGATTTATACATAATATTAGTTTCCCTTATAGTTATATGCTTTCTTATTATATATTTTATTTACTTTGTGTGACATTCATCAGTTAGAAGTACGTTAGGGCATATGTATGTTAAAAAAAAGGAATAAAATACGACACATGACTTTTAAGCCTTCGTGACGGTAGGGTTTCTTTCACGGTCACGTGGAATTTGGAATGTAGGCATTCATGTACGGATGCAATACCTCTATGGGAGTATAGGCTGTCACACGAAGTATATCCAGGTTACTACGAAACCCGTTCCTTGGAAAGCGTGGTTTGTGAAGTCTATCGCAGCGTGGCTCACTCAAATTAAATTTAAGAAATGATAGAATATGAATATATTAATCTACGAGGTATTAAGAAAGTGGAGACTTTAAGCCCACACAAATATGAAGTCGGGGCGGGGACTTAAGCCCAAAATCGAATAATATTATGATATGTTAAACTACGCTATGAAGGCCAACTAAATATAAATTAAGTTTCTACACGTGCCATGTCTTACGTGCCACCGCAAGATTCAACGTCTGCAGCCAAGACGAGTCTTAAGGACAATATGATACGACAGTGTCTCCACTTAAGGGGACACTGATTTTTATGTGCACAACCTCATCGGGCTGGATGATGGTTTATGTTATGATATAGAGGTTAGGTGGTTATCTACATATGGACCTCGCATGATAGGCTTGAGCAGCGATCCTGACACAGATCGTTTAAATAAGATAAGTGAGATACGAAGTACGTTGTGTAGGCGTATGGAGTAATAATAAGACTTTCGATATACCACGTAAGTTAAGTTTACAAGATAAGTAAGAAAAATAATAAGCATTAGAAGCATCATATGCATTGAAATATGTTATGGTCTTTCAGTTTTATAGCTTTATAGATACGAAATGGTTATGAAATTTTTTTATTATGTTGTTTATATGGAATTGTAAAAGATTCACCTTCACTCACAAGGTTGCACCCACGATCACCTGAGTAGATTGTGATGGATCGATTGTGCAACCCATTGAGTTTACGTGACTGAGTAAACTCACCCCATCAAAAACTAACAGCTGCAGGTGAAGATATTGACTATATTGCCCGATGGACTTGATGCATTGGAAGATGATACGGATTATAAGGGTAACGACTTGGATGATCTGCTAGACGACGTCAGGTATATATAAATTGTTTAGAAATATCTTCCAGTAGTTGACCAAACCTCTATTTTTGGTCAGTTTGTTTATTGGACTCAAAATTCAAAGTAAACTTAATATAGGAAATTTTTAATGTGAAAAGAAATTTTGGTTCATGATTTTTAGGAGCCCAATTTTATGCAAAATCTAATAAGATATGTATGCCCGCTTATCGCCTTGACAAGCGTGCGGTATCATAACACGAAATTCTAGGCCCTTAAGATCGACTAGGATTCTGAGTCGTAACACTTATTCATCAATTTAGGGTTGGCTATTTTTTTTTATCAGTGTTCGGATTTTTTGTAAAAGAAATTCACAATCTTTGATATCCTTTCTCACGTCTTCCTCTTCTTATGCTTCCTTATGATTGTAGCTTCTAAATCCTTTGTACAAAGTTTGCTCTGCGCCTTCTCAATCCTTTGTAAGCACATGATCTCGTATTTGCAATTGAACATTCAATCTCTACAACTAGTGTTTTCACCCATGAAAATTGTTGATTGCCTTAAATTAGATGATGGAGATCATTTTTCAGCCCAATCTTTCACATAATTGATCTTTATGGTTCAAGTATCAAATAACAATATATTGATTCCACATGGCAAAGATTCTCAAAAATGACTTTGTTCATAGGTGTACTCTGAGAAGGGGTTCTCAAATCAATTTTGGGGTCTTTGTCACTTTAAAGCCAACATCTAATCATGTAATGGGTGAGCCATGATCTAAAGATCAATTATGTTAAAGCCTATGCGAAATATAATCTCCATTCTCTAATTAAAGAAAGTCTGGCAGATTTTTTGCTATAAAAACCTAGATGCGGCCTAGTGGGACCGAATCTTCAATTGCATAAGTGTTAGATTATGGATGGGGTCACCAGTACACACCATATGTGTGTGTGCTGGTGATGGTTGTATTCATTAAAAAAGTTATGCGTGTGCTTTAAGACTTCAAGAGTCCACCACTTGCAATCACCAGTTGGTGCCCTAATATTGAGTGTTTTTTTTCAGTAGATGGTATTAGACTTTTAATTGCCTTACTCGAACATCAAATTCCTTTGTTACCCTACGTGACGTGGTTCGCACGTCACTTTTTTTCTACATGTACCACGTGTTTCAGCATATGTCCTACGTGATTTGAAGAAGGTTACTTTTGGGGACATATGGCACATGATCCATTATATTTAGGCTGATAAAATTATAAATGGTGGAGAATTTTATAAGCAGCCCATATGATACCATGGATCAAAATCTCGACTGAAATTTTAAATTTTTGGCCGAAACGTCTTGATATCGGTCGAATCGAAAAAATGAAAAAAATCAGCCCCCCTTTGCAAATTCCAAATTATCGGCCGAAATTTGAAATTACCGGCCGATAATTTAAAATTTCAAATTACCAACCGATAATTTGAAATTATCGCCGAATTCAGGTGTTCGCTCTTTCAGGCGTACTGAAGTGGTTTTGAAATTTCTTTTAAGGGTTTAAAACCCATGGAGGAAAAAAAAAAGGGAAGAAGAAGAAAAAAAAAAAAGGTGAAATACTTACCTAGTGGAAGGAAATCAGGTATGCCCTTTTCCCCTTTCTTTCTTCTTGTGCTTCTTTCTATTTTTTTTATTTTATAAACACCATCTATTTATTATGTGTTGTTTCCCATTTATGTGCAAGAGTATGAGACTGACTCTTTTGTCAGTCACATACACACCACAATGGTGTTTAAATAATCTTAGACCATAAGAGCTTATGATATAGGTGATTTGAACCGTTAAAAGTATTTTTTAGGGATATTTAAATCACCCGAACTGTGGACTATAATATCAACAATTATTTTTTATTTAAAGGCTGATATTAAAGTTCATCAATCGGATGGTTCACATTCAATGCCCAACCATCAATCTATGATCGATTAGACAGTATTTTAATGATCTCACACCATTAAAATGCCACTTTTTGTTTCACACCATTAAAGTGTGATTTATCATTATGTCATGTGGCCCACACCTATGATTTGTCAAATGGTGTTTAAATGATCTTACATCATTAAAAACTCACTTTTTATATTACACTATTAAAGTGTGATTTATCATTATAATTGATTTAGATCAAATGATGAAGATCTTATTTCAACCCAATCTTCTACACAATTGATCTTGAGATCATGCCGCGAGACGGTTAGTTTTTTATTTCAAATGTCATATATCCCCCAAAAATGGCCCTAAAATCACGTTTGAGCATGATGTGTGCCATAGGATTCAAGGGGAATTTGTTAGAAATTTTGTGACATGTGGAATAAAAAATTGATTGTGATAGGTGTGGCATGATCTCAAGATCCATCATGTGGAAGATTAGGGTGAAACATAATCTCCATCATCTTTTTCGAAAGAATCAACGAGTTTAAATGGGTTGCACATATGGGCACTTTTAGAAATGGCGTGAGCGGTAGTAGATGTACTCATATACATAGAGGTACACAATATTTCACACAGTAGATCTTGAGATCATATCCCAACTAGCATACAATCAGATCTTGATTCCATATGGCATACATCCCCAAAGTGATCCTCATCATGGGCGTATCATGAGAAGGGTTCTCGGGTCACTTTTGAGATTTATTCAATATGAAATCAAAATTTGATCATCTGATATGTTTTGCATGAGCTAAAGATCCATTGTGTGATTGATTGGGACAAAACATTATCTCCATCGTTTGATTCAATTTAGTCAACAACTCTTATGATGTAAATCCTAAGTTTCCGTTGATATTCAGTTGCAAATACTGTCACCCTTCTAAAATGCAAGTCCGTAAATACGTGTTCTAATGATATTAAAAATTTAAAAAAAAACCAATAAAATAAAGTTCGACAAAGTTCACTAAAGTTTAGAGTATATTTTCAAAAAAATCAGAAATTTATTAAAATTTTGACTAATTTACGATTCGGGTCATGAACGAAACCGAAACCAAAACCGAGATTTTGATCTATGCATGACACAATATTATTGGCTACCGATGTGGCGTAATATGATTAGTTATATATTGTGGGGCCCAAACACAGTAACCAATTATATTGTGCCACATAATCTGTTTATAAAATTGTCTGTAAAAAAATTATCCGTTGCATGACAAAGTCCTTTTTTACTTGACGGTAAAACTAAAATCTAACCATATATAGCGTCCAACATTAAAACGAAACAATTAGGGGCGAAGCCTCGTGGTGATTTGGGCAATTGGCACATGACATACATCCTAACAAGTAACCTAAGTACCAAGTCACCTCGCACTTATTCAACTTATTTAATATTAACTCATTGTCTCGCCAACAAAGAAAATCTTAGCTCCATCGTTGATCATGCAAATTAAATAATAGATTTTTAGATCAAAGTCTCCAAATCACCCAGCCAATATGAGACAACTCTTTGGCATGTGCCCTCAAAAGTGACCTGTGAGCTAGCCTAACTCATTAATTATGTGCGAGTAGCAAATTTTGTGTGCAATTAAGATTGGTGTGCAAGAAGGAAAAGGTGGCATGCACATAGCAGCCCTTATAAAATATTTTTTAATTATTAATGGTATGGACTATGAATCAAAATTTTGGCCGAAACGCATTGGTTTCGATGGTAGGTGAAATGAAATCTCCAAATAATCAGCCAAATTTTCGATCAAACCCGAAACCGAAATTTTGATCCTTGGTATGGACCCGAGTCTCCCAACTGTCATTTAAACACAAATATAGTGTTTAAATGATTTTACACCATCAATGGTTTAAGACGTGGGTGGTCCATGCTATCAAATTGATAGATTTATGATTGAAGTGTAAGAGCAAGAAAAATAATATTTTAGAGGATTTAAATTATCTAATCTCTAGACTATAATATCAACCATTGATTTTAGTTTTACTAGATTATATATAAAATTCATTCACTGGATGGTTTACATCCACTTATATGCATGTTTCTTTGGGCTAGCTGAGGCAAATTTCAGTAATAAATTGCCACATTGTAGTGTAGATTGATTATAGATATGTGCCATATGATATAATGATAAAATACACTTTAATAGGGTTGGATAAAAATTCTAATTTTAAGAGTGTAAGATCATTTAAAACACTCGTATCATGTTTAAATGTCCGTCAATAGCCACTATACCTAATGATTTTATTATTAATCAAGTGATGGTAACATACTAAGACTATTAGCGGCAGTTTTTTGTAGTGACGAATCGATTGAATCGCTCAAATTATCTGGTCAATGACATTTTCATATGAGAAACTCTCGGTCTGAGTCTGTTGGAACTTTTATGGAATCTCAAAATTCTTATTTTGTGAGGCCCACGCACTAGAATTTTATAAAACTCTAGATTGCAGTTATTTGAAATAATAAAGGACATTTTTCGGAACTGAAGGAAATCTCACGATTTCCTGATTTACATGTGATTCTTATTCCTATTAGAATATCTTGATGGACGATATTCTAAGCAAGGTATGACCCTTCATGCTATATATATATAGATATGCTCATTACACACAAGCCTTTTGGTATCTTCCCATCATGAGAGTTTAGCAAGAGAGGAGAGTAGAGTCGCCTTTATCTTTCTTCACAGGAAAAACATCAACTTAAATCAACGATCACGATCTTCACAATAAGATACACACATACAATTTAATTTATGAATTATTGATTTATTGTTTTGATTGATCATATGCCAAAATCCTAGGGCAAATATTTAGATAGTCGGATCAAGACATCTAACAATTGATATCCGAGATAAGGATTATCGTATGATTAATTGAAACATCGAGTTAAATATTCGTATGTTGTGTATCGTTATTATTATTATTTTTTTTATCATAGAAGAGACTCTTATTCCGATCACTGGTTTTGATTGACTTGCCGAAAATAAGAGAATATCGATATGTGGTTTTGGTAAAGAAGTTTTGATAGCCTTTGATGGAGACATATATGTTTGTCTTTATGTTGTCTTTATCTTAAATCTCAAAGCATGCCATTATTTACAATTGAACCCAAATCCTTACACATTTTTTATAGAATATTTACTATTAACATATCAATTTATTCTTGATACTTCAATTGCGATAAGACACCTCGTTGTACACGTCCCCTCATGGTGTCATACATATCCATAAGTAAAAGGTTAAGGGGCCTTGAACTCAATTGTCTGATATCGGATTTTAGTGCACCATCAAGCCACGCTTCTAGTATGTTTTTCTTGTCTATAAATAAATTGTATACGACTAGTTGGGATGAGCCATGAGCACTACTCATGAAATTGTGGTCGTTTGGCTAGATTTTTTTGTTCACTTATAATATGTCATCTTGACCCATAATAGCTTATTTTAATTTATCTTTGAGCGTCCACTTAAAATTATAATGAAATTATTTTTCTTAACTGATTAAATCATATCTTGAGCTTGAATCTTAGAAAGGTCTAAATTTGAACTTAAGCTAAATTGTATTGGCTCTTGTTTATGCTCATTAGAAAACTTATTTGTTTTTAAGCATATTGGTTCTTCTAAGTTTGATTTTAGCTTTTGAGTAGTTGATTTCAATTTATTCGTCGAGCTCAATTCACTGAACTTATTATCAGAAATAATTAATGTAATACATGGTGACCCTAATGATGTGTCTAGTGTATTATTGTTACATGTGTTTTTGGATCTTGAGATTGATTCTATGG
Organism: Chloranthus sessilifolius; assembly: GCA_021018995.1. NCBI lineage: Eukaryota > Viridiplantae > Streptophyta > Magnoliopsida > Chloranthales > Chloranthaceae > Chloranthus > Chloranthus sessilifolius. Next base: position 169,378,097 of record CM037585.1, read on the forward strand.
CCTAAGTGAATGTGTGTGCAACCTCATAGGTCTATGTCTAAGTTTTGTTGTTACAAATTTATTTAAAATATTATTTTGTGGCACTCTTGACTATTTGCATGTTACACACATATATTTGACGGTGAGTTGGTTAAACTCTTGAGACTAGACATATCGGGTTTAGCTCTTCCAATGGGGTTAAGGAAGATGATCGGTACTGAAATATGATCATATTTTATACCCTAATACCAACATTTGACTATCCGATGAAGGCATTCTAATTGCTGTTATGCAGTTTTAGTGGTTTTAGATGTTCGTGATCGTTGGATCTGATAAGAGCATAAAAGTGCATAATTAAGGCTACATGGTCAACAGAAGTACCGAAATCCGTGAAAAGAATTGATTGGTCAAGCCACAAACAAGAAAATGGATATGCCACATGTCAGGCTCAATCGATTGAAATTTAGAAATCAATTGATTGAATTGAATGGCAACTGTTTCCCTCATAAATTCGAATTTGAACTCAATCGATTGAGATTTAGATTTCAATCGATTGAGATTTAAATTCAAATAAGTCTGCCAAAATTTGAATTCAATTGATTGAATCTTGAAATTCAATCGATGGACCTATACATGGAAACTTTTTTCACCCGAGCCCTATATAAACAGAGCAGTGTTAAGGGTTTTGGGAGGCTTCTTTGAGTGGCCTTCTTGGCCAACTTTCTTAGTCTTTTTCTTAGGTTCTTCTTTATTATTTTTAGTGCTTAGTTTTATTATTATTTATGATAATTAGTTTGCAATTAGGAACCAAAGTTTTTTAAGGTTTCGAATCTTTTCCTAAAAGATCCAAACATTTGATAAATTAAAAAACGTGTTTGATGATGATTTTGGCTCTGTGCTTTGCGTGTAGATCGGAGATTAACGGGTAAAATCATTCATTCAAGGGGGATGCGATCCTCAGATAAGTAACACTTTTATTATTAACTCCATAATTTCTTAACTTCATCATGGGATCATTCCGCTAAAAAGTGTTTTTAATTGAATATTTTTTAAATGCTCAATTATGGCCACTGACCGTGATTATCAACGACCATAAACGGGTCATTCCATCTAAATCTGTTCCTGCAGGCCGATCTAGGCTGCAGAGTAATTATTTTCTCATTGTCGTGGTTTAGAATTTTAAGATACGCTATACTTTTTACATGATTCATACCACAATGATAGGCTGAGTCATAATTTTTAGATAAGGTATGCTGGATCGATAATCATGTTTTCTTACGATTCATTTTTCTTCTAGATAAATGATGGTGTGATTGATGTGTTATGAAATTATGAGTTTAATAATAGAAAAATTATAAATCTAGGGTTAGCAGACTCCTTGATCATCTTTTCATCGTTGTTTGATTTTTCATTGTTTTCCTTATTTAAGCTTTGTTTAGATCTTTTTATTTTTATGCTTGTGTAGTTGTTAATTTTTATCGTGACAAAAATCTCGCCTTTGGTATTTTCTTAGGTTTGTTTGACACTTCTAAAAATTAATTAAATTTCACGCTTCCTTGTGAGTTCGACACTCTTGATTTTACCGTGCTACAATCGATCTTGTGCACTTGCAAGGGTAACATTTAAAACCGATCAGAAGACCACTAAAGTGATCATTCAAAAGAGTTTGATTTCGCCTTTGGAGTAGTTGATTTCAATTTATTCGTCGAGCCCAATTCATTGGACTTATTATCAGAAATAATTAATGTAATACACGGTGACCCTAATAATGTGTCTAGTGTATTATTGTTACATGTGTTTTTGGATCATGGGATTGATCATATGGCCTAAGTGAATGTGTTGTTAGCTTATAGGTCTATGTCTAAGTTTTGCCATTATAAATTTATTTAAAATATTATTTTGTGGCACTCTTGATTATTTGTATGTTAGACACATATGTTTTACAGTGAGTTGGTTAAACTCTTGAGACTAGACATATCTGGTCTAGGTCTTCCAATGGGGTTAAGGAAGACCACTAAAGTGGTCGTTCAAGAGACTATAATTGAAGTATGATTTGATCTACCAAAAAGTGACTATTCTATAGAGATTGCTATTTCTTGAATCTTGAGATTTTCTCATTAAGATCACATTGTGAATTGATTTGTATGAAGTTATTGATTCTGCCCAAAGGTGATTTATTAATTTCGTGTAAATTGGGTGAGTAGAATAGTTGTAAGTGTAAAAAAAAGAGAATGATAATTCTCTTGTCCAAATGTAGTAAGTCATCGAGATCAAATCAGAAATATAAGCGATTAGGTGTGCGCGCGTTTTCTACGCCCTCGGGGCGAGGATAGGTTGTACATTCAGTTTCTGTCCAAAGGTGATGTTGGATGTTGCACATTATCTATAGCACAAAAGAATAGATTATTTGCACATGATAAAACACTCTAATCAATCAGTTCATACCCCTAATACGAACTGTTTTATCCTTGGTGGATATTAATAACTTATAATCATTTTGAATTCCTTTGTAGACATTGGTCTTTTAGACCTTTGGTGGCATATTATCGTATTTATATCTTTGGTGGATTTTATGATTTCGTTATATTTTTCACTCACTAGTGATGCATTTATTACTTTTCTTTAAAATTGTAAAGTAATGAAAATGATTTATATTCGGAAAAGTTTGGCAGAGATAAAGCATTTGAATTACTTTAATTATACTTCTTGGAAAATGAATATTGAGATCATTCTTTGTTGTTCAAATTATGACTTTGTTCTTAGGGAGAGCAAGCTTCTCCCTTCATCAATGGATGCTATGGAGTTTGAAAAAATCTATTTTACTCAGTGAGAGAAGGCTAACGTTATCCATGATGATTATTTGTGCTTGTATTAGTGAAGACATTCGAGAAAGTATAGAATCTACCGAAACAGCAAAGGAATTACTCGAGGACATTCAGATTCAATTTATAGGCTCAAAGAAGGCTTTACAGTATGAGAATTTGGGTCAACTCATGAACCTTAAGTATGATGGTAATAGAAGCATTCATGAACATCTTCTAAGTTATCTACACTGACTATTAGACTTCGTCAACAAGATATTAAAATTAAAAAAATATTGATAGCTCACATGGGTGTTTGGTCATTGACAAACACTTATGACACTTTTAAAGTCAACTATAATACTCAAAAGGAACAATGAGATCTGACTCAACTTATCACACTTTGTATTGCTAAAGAAGAACGTCTTAAAGGCTCTAAATTTTAATCTGCGCATCTGACCATCAATAAGAATAGCAAGAAGAATTTCAAAAAAAGAGATTTCAACAATAATCGGAAAGATAAAGGCAAGACAGTCAAAGATCAAGCCGATGATGGGTACTTTTTTTGCTAAAAGAAAGGTCACATTCTAAACAACTGTTTTATATTCAAAAAATGGTTTAAGGAGAATCCTAGTGGCATTCATCATGAGGAGAACTCTAAGCCTACAGAATGATAAAGATTCTTATGAACATTTATTTAAATTTCAGCTATTTGACTACTTTTGTTGTGATTGGTGGTTAATTTTTATGTTTGACTTTATTATTACATCCAATATATCACTTTGTGGGATCGTAAAGCATTTAGATTTTATAGTTTGAATGAGAGTTATCTCACTTCTAAATTATAGTTATTATTGATGCATCTTAAAATTTTTGTCTTAGATATACATATATATTCAAAGTAGAATTTTTTCACAAATTATGGGTGAAATTTTTTATAATTTTTGAGTGGCACACTTTGGTGAGTGAGCCAATAAAGTTTTACCTTAATTTTTTCTGTGAGTATTGGTACTCTTTTGGATTTGTTCGGAGTTGAACGTGATTAAGTACCACGTTAATAACTTCTTGTTCTGAGGATCAGGTAAAGTATTTCATAAGCCAATATTTTCTGAATGTCATAACAACATACGACGAGTATGGAGCGGGACAATATGGATTTACATACTTTGGTTGTGCATTTAGTTCACATGTTAAATTGATTATCATCTCTCAAATTCGTTGTTAATAATAGTTTTGTGACCATGAAACTGTCATAGTATTGATTTTAAAAAATAGTATATTATGTGTGTTCATGATTCATTCTTATATTTTCATTAAATTTGGGTGATGGTTGAGAATGCCTAAGTTATTTCAAATAATATTTTGTTTTCAAAGTGCACTCATTTTGGTTGTCTAATTCAGTAGGAGTCGTTTTTAAAATCACAGTCCGTATGTGGACTAAGTGGGAAACTGTTGGAATTTTTATGAAATCTCAAAATTTTTATTTTGTGTGGCCCACAAACACTAAGATTTTATATAACACTAGATTGTAGTTACTTGAAATAATAAAAGGGCATTATTGGGAGCTGAAAAAAGTCTCAAGATTTCCTGATTAACATGTGATTCTTATTCCTATTAGAATATCTTGATGGATGGTATTCTAGGCCGAGCATAATTTTTCATGTTATATATATAGATGGATGTCCCCGCTCATTACACACAAGCCTTTTGGTATCTTCTCATCAAGAGAGTGCAACAAGAGAGGCGGTAGAGTCGCCTTCATCTTTCTTCGCGGGAAAAGTGTCGACTTGAATCAACGGTCACGTTCTTCACAATAAGGTACGCATATACATTTTAATTTATAGATTGTTAATTTATTATTGTTTTGATTGATCATACTCCTAAATCCTAAGACAAATATTTGAGTGGTCAGATCAATAAATTCAATAGAGTCTGCTTCTAGTTAAGCATCCTACTTGGTTTGAATAAATATCATGTCCAATTGCTAAACAAGGGGAACCTTTACATATATCAATGGGTTGGTCCAAATTCAATCAAGCCCAGTCCACCTCTAATTTATCATAGTATTATATAGGGAAGAAGAGATTACACACGAGATTTGTGTTGTTGCACAAAATTAGATAGTATTTTTTTAGAATGGTGCTAGGTGGGATATCTAAGCCAGTTGATTTGAAAATAATATAAAGATATTTGGTGTCAAAGATATGACATGAAACACAATCTCTATCGTCTAATCTTTATAATGATCGACTGAATCAAATGATAGACTTTAACTATGTTGAATTAGATAATAGAGATTGTGTTTCGTTCTAATCTTTGGCACAAATTTTTTTTACATCATAACCTTCAATATGAGATAGTTTAATGATGTTCTACATGACAAAGGTTTCAAATGTATCAATTATTTCTTTTAATTATGTGCAATGACAAAATTTTATGTGCAAGTAGTCACTCCTCTTCTCATTACCCGTGCATCTTTATTGTTACTCCCGTGCATCTTTACTATTACTCCCTATTTGATAAAGCTCATGGAATTTTATTTATTTTTACTTTACATGGGTTTGTAAATAAAAAAACTCATGGAAAATTTTATTTATAAATTTTCACCATGATTTGGCTTTTATTATTTTTAACTGTTTGGCTTTTGGCTAAAATGTAAAATTATTTTCCTATGGTACCATTATTCACACTATGTGAACCTGTAACCTTACCCCATCTTTCCAAGCCAAAATGCCTTAATTGCTTTGAATTAGATGATGACAATTATTTTTAATCCCAATTTTTGACAAGATGGGTCTTGAAATGATGGGCATACCCTCCTTAGATGGTTAGTTTTTTATTTCACGTGGTACACATCACAAACAATAATTCTAAACGTGAGAGATATATATTAAGCTCAAATACAAAAATCGTTTGATGATAAACTTACAATCATGAGGAAGATTAAGGTAAAAAAAATCTTCGATGTCTGATTCGAAGCAATCAAAGCATGTTAGCCAGAGGAGATGAGGCAAGGTTGCAATTTTAAGATGTGTGAATAATGACACGATTATGAGGTGATGTTTCATGTAAGCCGTCTGATATAAAGGTCATGATCTAAAGATTACCGACGCTAAAAAGTGGTGCAAAACTCAATCTCTCACATATAATTCAATACAATCAACTAGTGAATCGGATAATGGCTTTAGAGTGCATTGAGTCATATGATAAAGATTATGTTTGATGCCAATCTTTTTCACTTATGATCTTTAGATCATGGCGTTCAAATCAAGTGGCTTAGATGATTGGGTTACATTTAAGTCATATGATTTGAAGGTCATGATGTAAATATCTATTACGCAAAAGAGTGACGTAAAAGTCATTCTCTATCCTATGATTCAACACAATCAAGTGTCGAATTAAATAATGGATTTTAAGTGTATTGAATAATACGATGAAAATAGTGTTTAGTGTCAATCTTTTTCACCTAAAATCTTTAGATCATGAGCTTAAAATCAAAAGGATTAGATGGAGTTTTAACATGACACAAGTTTCACATACCAATTGGTATAACATGTTACACCAAGCTCACTGCCACTTTTGGGGATGTGTAGCACATAGAATCAACACCTGAGCGTCTGATAAGTGGGCCGTGATCTCAAGATTTATTGCGATGAAGAAGGGATGAAAAACAATCATCACCGTCATCTAATTCAAGACAATCAAGACTTTCAATGGTGAAAACCGCAAGTGCGAAAAACCAATTTTTCAATTGGTATAAGGAAGGAGGGCATTTGTTTTTTCCCACAACACGGGCGAAAAACATTTTGATGAGATTTTTTTTAAAAAAATTTATCCCGATTATTTCTACTTTTTTTCTCAAGCAAGTGGGATCCACCATGTTCTCAAACAGCAGAAAAACCATAAAAGCTCGTGCGGCCCGAGTCGGGTGGGTGAGTCCGTGAGACGTAAATTAGCTTTTAAATGAATATTAATACCCTTTCAGCCCCCGCCTCATACTCTCTTCCAAAATGTAGAGGGAACCTTTATTTACAGCTGAAGATCTTTCTACTCAACTTGGGTTTTACAATGGCTTACTGCTTTGAATTAAAAGATGGCTATCTTATTGTTTCAATCGTAGACATAAAATATCTGGAGTTAATGAGTTTATCATCAAACGGTCAAATTTTAGTTTTTAATGGTACATTTCAAAAAAAAATTTGGGTCACTTTTCAAGACATGTGTAATGAAAAATTAAAATCTAACCGTCTGATACTTGGAACATGATCACAAGATCTATTATGTGAAAGATTGAAACAAAAAATAATTTCCATTGTCTTATTTAATGTAATGAACAGTTTAAACACCTAAAACCTGATTTGTAATGGAAGCATCTTTGGTTGAAAATAAAAGTAACCAATCCCAAGAGCTTCACCCACTTCCACGTCCTTTTTTGCCCTTACATAGAGGCATAAAATGCTCACGGCATTCTACTATTTATATAAGTTGAATTGCATATAGTTGAAAGCATGCGATTCGACAACAAACATAAATAGACACATGCATATCTAAAGTAATGTTAAACAAAAGAACAAAACAAAAACACAAACTCTCAAGCAAAGACGAGCCATTTTATCCTCCTAAAAAGAAAAGATATAACGATTTGGGTTGAAAAAGAAAACATACAAGAAAGGTTAATTTTATTTTACAACTCACATTGGACGCTTCACTGATTTGAAATAAATAAGCCCACAATAAATTGATTTTCCAAAAAAAAAGGGCCTATAAAAATATTAACAGCTAATTTTTGACATGGTTTGGTGTATATAGGTGCTTTAAAACCTTCACCACCACACAATCATAGTTAGAAAAATCCCCGAATTTTTGAAAAATCCGCGAATTTAAGGTCTCCCAAATTATTCACGAATTTTTTGAAAATTCGTCAGTTCACAAAAAATCACGAATTATACCCAAATAATTCCCGAATTTTTCAAAAAATTGTGACAAACTATTTTTTTAAATATTTTTCATTTATTTTTTATAATTTAAAATCTTTTTATTTTTATTTTTAAATTTTTCTCACCGATTTTTCCTCCGAATATTTCCCCGAACTTCATGGATTTGTTGGATTTTTTCGAATTTTAACATTGCCAAACTATTGTCGAACCTCGATTTGGTGACTATGTTCACAATCACACCTTTCCAGCCTTATGATACAAGTGATGCGCAGCGCCATATTGTGAAACAAATTCCCCAAAACTTTATTTTATAAAAAAATTGTCCTTACTATTATATAAAAGTAAAAATAGTTTCTATCATATTTTCATTCCTAAAATACCCCTAACTTATATCTCATATCCGCAAGTCCGGAAAGCGCCGAAACAATGTTCCCCAAAAACTCATAACTATTACTCTATACTTCTAATTAAATCAGGACTCAGTTTCCAAAACAGGACTCAATATAAAACTTGGTTTATCTTCTCTCCTCTCTTTCATCTTTTTCCATCTAACAATTTATTCTCCTCCCCTTCCTTGCTACACCTACCAAATCCCTCACCTCGAGATTAGTGTTCGTAAATTGTCGCTGTAGGCAGGGAACCGGTACCACTCTTCGGACGGACCGTCAAAGTAGAGATCAACCTCGAACCATTTCGGGTGTCGAACGAGGTCCCCGACATGGAAACTCATGTAACGGTTTCCACCCTTCGGCACTACACGAACCTCCCCCTCCACGATGTACATGTCGAGTTCTTCCAACCGCTCTGCCGACCGGTGCCGGTCAACCCGCACGTTCTATAGTCCTTCTAGGGGTTTCTCGAACCTTGCCATGATTCGAACCATAGCCGGTAGATTTTTGGTTTGCCGGTAACCACTTGACGGAATATCGACAGGAGATGATCGGATAGAGGTGCTGAAACCGAGAGCTCCGGCCGCCATCTTCAACTTAGTGCTCCAAAAGAAAGTCCTGGATTTTTTAGTGGAAGCTTATCTGGTTATATAGTGAGGGAAAGTTGTGCTGATTTTCTGAATATTTATGAGATGTATTCTAGGATTTTGAACCATTCACTTTTTGGTGGCATTCGACTGATGGATGTGTGCTATGTATACTAGAAAAATGACCCTCATATGATAAGAACATGATCTATAGATTAATTGTCCAAAATATGGGGAAGAAAAATAATCTCTACCATCTTTTCAAAGTCGATCAATTCACAGCGAAGTGGGGTGAGAAAACACATTGATTCCATTAAATCAAACGATGAAGATTGTTTATAATCACAACCTTTCACACGATGGATCTTGAGATCATGGGTGTACTCTCAGATGGATGATTTTTTATTTCATGTGGTACACACATAAGAAAGTGACCTTAAAATCAATTTTGAGCTTTCACATGATGTTAAGCCGTTAAGGTCACTTTTTGAGATGTGTGCAACGTGAAATTAATTACTAATCGTCTGATGAAATGCTCATGATGTGAAGATTCATCATGTGAAAGATTGGGAGGATAAATGATCTCCATCATTTGATTCAACTTAGTCAATGTCTTTTAGCGTGAGTGAACTCAAAGATTTGGTGGGTGGATTTAAAAAGAAACTAACCGTTCACCATGAACCGAATCGATACACCGTTTGAGTGATCGGGTAGAACCCAAACCGACAGAACCGAATTGAACCGAACCGAATTCCGACTGAACCGATTTCGGTTCGGTTTCAGTTTGGGTAGTGTTGCATATTGGTACACTGAACGGAACCGAGTCGAAGGTTGTCATTTGTGAAAAAACTAAAGTGAAGGTCCTTCGAAACCCAATGGAGGCCCCTAAAGGTAAAGATCAACTCATTTGCCCATGATCTAGGTTACTTTTTGGGATGTGCTATGTGGAATCAACATCTGACCGTCTGATAGATGGGTCATGATTTTAAGATCTATCGTGACGAAGATTAGAAAAAAAATCTCCATCGTCTGATTCAAATCAGTCATGATTTTAAACGAGTGAGAATAGCCTGCCCTTTTGTAATATTCTTTTGGGTACCTCTGTTAGTGCCCACGCAATCTTTGAAAGTACTCACGTGTGCAACCCTTCAAAACCATTGATTGATTCGGATATGATGATGGAAATGATGTTTCACTCCGATCTATCACACAATTGATCTTGAGATCATATCGCACCTATCAGACAGTCAACATTTTATCCCACATGTCACAAAATCCTCAAAAAATGCCTTTAAATCACAATTGAGTGTGATGTGTCCCATACGATTCAAGGGGCATTTTTTGGGGATTTGTGACATTTGGAATAAAAAAACATGATCTCAAGATCCTTTCTGTGGAAGATCGGGTAAAACACAATCTCCATCTTCTGATCCAAAGCAATCAATGGTTTTGAAGGGATTTCTCCGACGAGGGCGCTTTCAGACATTAGGTCAGCGCTAATAGAGGTATCCTATTCTTCTGATTACCCTTTGTTTGCACCCCATGAAATTGTGACCTCACCCCATTTCCTCCGGCGAGCATGAATTGAACGCTTTGAATTAGAGAATGGAGATCCTTTTTCCTCTCAACCTTCCACACAATGGATCTTGAAATCATAGTCGTACCATGTGAAAATTAGTTTCTGATTTCGCATGGCACACATCCCCACATCCCCAAAAGTGACCTTAGAATTGGGTGGCACACATTTTGCTCAAATATGATTAGGTACCTCTATTTGTGCCCATGTATTCTTTGAAAGCGCTCACGTTTTAAACCCCTTGAAAACCATTGATTACATTGGATTAGATGATGGAGCTTGTGTTTCACCCCGATATTCCATACAATAGATCTAGAGATCACTACGACCTATCAGACGGTCAGCTTTTTATTCCATGTTCATAGATCCCCAAAAAATTGCCCTAAATTCATGTTTGAGCGTGATATGTGTCATATAATTGAAGGGCCATTTTTTAGAGATGTTGATAAAAAGATAAATTATAATAGATGCCGAAGGTGTAACAGGTTGCGCCATTTGGTGCTATGTGCATATGTACAATGTCGATTATTGACTGTGGAAAAAAATAAAAATAATTGTTTTTATGGTATCGTTACAACCACACCACTCTTATGTTACAGCCACCTCAGTTTGACAAAGAAAAAAATCTGTTGACAGTTTTAACTTAGATGATGGAAATCATTTGGGTGAAATATGATAACTTTTATAGACTCATCACATAAGTTAGATCCATTAAGTTAAAACAGTGTCACATCTCAATAATGATGATTGGAACATATTAATGTGTGTGTACTAATATAACATACTATATAAATTCCACTGAGTATTAGTACATCTCGTGTTGAGAAGTCGTCCGTTTCTCTTCTCATTGAGCCCCAAGATGCAAAATGCATCGCCCGAAATGTCTCTTCTCGGGTGATATTTCAAATCATGGTTGTCATACTCGATAAATGTCTAAAAATAAAGTTCAATCATTTAAAGGTCCTAAGGTCCACGTGCATTTGCACGTGCATGTTTACTATTCATTTAAAAATCAGGAAAATTGGGTATTGCGTGTACTCGGGGACTTAGTTTAGTGCTCTAAGAGGTTGGATATATATATAGGCAGAGGGGAAAATGCGCCCGAGCGTAGAAGTATCTTTGCGTCTTTTGATATGTGTTATATTTATTTATTACTTTAGAATATAATAAATATTTTAAATAATTTTAAAGAAAATAAAACTTTCTTTTGATTTCTTAGTTTTGTGGACAGGTTTTTAGACAATAGAAGTTCTCAATTTTTGTATGCAAATAAATTGTCCCACATTGGTAAATGTTAAAAGTGGTCTAAATTATATATAAAACCTTTCACTTATTATTATTATTATTATTTAACAATAAGAAAAGAAGAGTGTGGCTAGCGCGTACGCGCACGTGTGCGTGACATTTGGCATTTAGGCACATGCACTTTGCACGTGCACATGACGTTTAGGCACACGTACTATGCACGTGCGCATCGCAAGGAGAAATTTGACCTTTGATCGGGTAGATTCAATGGTCAGATTATTCATGAGCTGGGTCGGATCTAATGTGCTACTAATCAGTGGGTTAATTTAGTTCTATTAGTCAAAAGTTAACCATTGAACCTAATCGTTTCATAACACCTTATAAAGAAGTGCAACTTTTCGAATTTGAATTCGAAAATATGCAACATTTTATATAGCCGTTGGATGGAGCAGTTGAAATCTTTAAAAAATCTGAGCCGTTCAAAATATGATTGTTGATCCAATAGTTGTATTGAAAAGACACTTGAGATCTATAAAAAGAGATCTCTAGACACAAATTTAGACACTTTGAAATTCATCGAATTTTCTTACATACAAATTTAAGAATTCTTTTGCTTTCTTTTTTTAGTTGGTATTTTATCAAATTGACTTTTCTAGGGCAGGATTGCATCCAAGAGATTGTGCTCATTGTATCATGGAAACGTCTCATTGGAACCCTATTATAAACTGAAGGATTTACTCGAGTAGAAAGCGAATAACGTTTTAAAGATTGCTACTATGTGCCTCGAGTCTAATTTCTCTTGTCCATTTTATCATTTTGGGATTTCTAATCATTATATTTTCTAACAATGAGCGTAACACGTAGCACCTTTTTTGTGAAGGGATGGAAGACATAAGCCCACTTTATTGACAAGGGTTAAACTTTTAAAATATTTTAAAAGTCATATTCCCTTTCAGCAGTCATTCTGACTTTTTTGGAAGTCTATTTCTTTTCTTCATTTTTTTGATAAAGTGTTAGACTTATTTTTTCAAGTATATTTTACTCAAAAAATGTGGCGCCTGATAGTGAAACGCTAACACTTCGGTAGTGAAGCGCCGACACTCTGGTAGAGAGGAGCCGACACCCCGATAGCGAGGTACTGGGGTGTCGACGCCTCGTTTTAGGGGCGCCAATGCCTCTATATTGAGGTGTTGGCGCTTTGTTTTTAAAAAAAAAGGTGTCAACGTTTCATTTTAGAAGCCCCGACGCCTTTCTATCGAGATACCGGTGCTTCACTAGCCGGGGTGCCAACACTTCGCTACCAAAGTGTTAGCGCCTCGCTATCGGGGTGTCGGTGCCTCTTTACTGGGCTGCCGACTCTTTGATACCGAGGTGCTAGCGCTTTGTTACTGGGCGTCCACATTTTTTGAGCAAAATATGCTTGAAAAAGTAAGTCTAACACTTTCTCGAAAAATGAAAGAGGAGAGAGAAAAGAAACTTTTAAAAAGTAAAAAATAACGGCTGAAAGAGTGTAGAACTTTTAAAATATTTTAAAAGTTTAACCCTAATTAGTAAAATGAGGGCCATGCCACCCATCACTTTACAAAAAGATGCTACGTGTCATGCCCGTATCAATAATCGCAGAAATATATATCTCTACGCATGAGCGCATATCCCGACCCTTATATATATATATATAAGACGAAAATTAGTTTTTGACATGATTTGATACAATAAGGTGTATGGCAACCTATTTACACAAAAAGTTCGGATTAATCTCTAGCAAACATATCCCATCAAAAGTTGATTTTCACAAAAATATTAGCCATAAAAAGTCATGAAATTATTTTTTGACACCATTGAGTACAAAGGAGCTTTCCAACCTTCATACTCAACTATCTTAACCGCATGATGCACCATTAATCTTCTTTACCAATGAGAAATACTACTTAATTTTCGTAAAAAAAAAAAGGCATACATTTATTTATTTATTTTTTATAACAAAAAAAAATGCATACATTTATGAAACAAAATATAGTAAGTCAACTTTTTCTTTTGAAGAATTGCATGCTCACCTAACAACCGCACGATAAGAAAATATTATGATTCTATGGCAAAACTGACTAGATGATTAAGCCATCAGTAGTGGACCAGTGGTAGTCCCATACGTAGAGGCAAGGATCAAAATTTCGGGTTTTGTTTCAGTTTTGGAGGGGACCAAAACCAAAAATTTGAATTTCGGCCAATAATATCAATCCCATATAAAAATCTGACCGAAATTTCGGTCAAAATTATCTTTTCGGTGAGGACCGAAACCGATAATTTGACCCGAAATTTCGGTCATTTCGGCCGAAATTTTGATCCTTGCGTAGAGGATACATATTTATCCTCTAACTTTTTAGACAAGAAGTGACTGCCCTCCCGTCTCAAACTCGCATTTATACACGTGACAACTCAAGCCTCTTTTACCACGGCACCGCCAATAGTGAAAATTTGAATTGTTATTTCAACCGCCAAGGAGAAGTTTGACTTTTGATTGGGTAGATTCAATGGTCAGATTATTCATGAGTTGGGTCGGGTCTAATGTGCTACTAATCAGTGGGTTAATTCAGTTCTATTAGTCAAAAGTTAATCATTGAACCTAACCGTTTCATAACACCTTATAAAGAAGTGCAACTTTTCGAATTTGAATTCGAAAATATGCAACATTTTATATAGCTGTTGGATGGAGCAGTTGAAATCTCAAAAAAATCTGAGCCGTTCAAAATATGATTGTTGGTCCAACAGTCATATTGGAAAGACACTTGAGATCTATAAAAAAGAGATCTCTAGACACAAATTTAGACACTCTGAAATTCATCGAATTTTCTTGCATACAGATTTGAGAATTCTTTTGCTTTATTCATTTAGTTGGTACTTTATCAGATTGAGTTTTATGGGGCAGGATTGCATCCAAGAGATTGAGCTTGTTGTATCATGGAAACGTCTCGTTGGAACCCTTTTATAAATTGGAGGATCTACTCGAGTAGAAAGTGAATAACGTTTTAAAGATTGCTACTACGTGTTTCGAGTCCAATTTCTCTTGTCCATTTTTATCATTTTGGGATTTCTGATCATAATATTTTCTAACAATGAGCGTAACACTTAGCGCCTTTTTTGTGAAGGGATGGGTGACATGATGCCACTTTATTGACTAGGGTTAAACTTTTAAAATATTTTAAAAGTTATGTTCTCTTTCAGCAGTCATTCTGACTTTTTTAGAAGTCTCTTTTTTTTTTTCTTTTTTTTGATAAAATGTTAGACTTACTTTTTCAAGTATATTTCACTCAAAAAATGTGGGCGTCATATAGTGAAGCGCTAACACCTCGGTAGTTAAGCGCCGACACTCCGGTAGAGAGGGGCTGGCACCCCGATAGCGAGGCACTGGGGTGTCGATGTCTTTTTTTAGGGGTGCCAATGCCTCTATATTGAGGTGTTGGCGCTTTGTTTAAAAGAAAAAGAGTGTCGGCGTTTCATTTTAGGAGCCCCAATGCCTTTCTTTCGGGGTGTCGGCGCCTCTTTCTTGGGTCACGTCAATTTTTGATACCGAGATGCTAGTGCTTAGCTACTGGGCGTCCACATTTTTTGAGCAAAATATGCTTGAAAAGTAAGTTTGACACTTTCTTGAAAAATGGAAGAGAAGAGAGAGAAAAAAAACTTTTAAAAAGTAAAAAATAACGGCTGAAAGAGCATATAACTTTTAAAATATTTTAAAAGTTTAACTCTAATTAATAAAGTGGGCACCATGCCACCCATCACTTTACAAAAAGATGCTACGTGTCATGCCTGTATCAATAATCGCAGAAATATATATCTCTACGCATAGGCGTATATCCCAACCCTTATATATATATAAGTGAGAAGGGCATCTAACTTTAGATTCTTTCCTATTACAAAAAGACAAAATAAGTAATAATTTTTGAAATTATAAATACAAAGCTATAACATAAAATCTCTTCTTTTGGTAATTTGGTTTTTGGTTTTGAGTACCTTTAAATCCATCCCCCTAATCCTTGGGTTCACCCACACTGAAACACATGGACTGCGTTAAATCAGACGATGGAGATCGTTTATCCTCCCAATCTTTCACATAATGGATCTTCATATCATGGGCGTGCTATCAAACGATCAGTATTTTATTTCACGTAGCACACATCTCAGAAAAGTGACCTTAACATCACGGGAATGCTTAAAATTGATTTTAAGGTCACTTTTTTTAGTGTACCAATGATTTTTTTCGGTGCTCAATAATTTTTTTTTTTAACACCCAAAATTATCGACCAATAATTTGAAGTTATCGGCTGATCATTTGCTAATCAATTTGAAGTTATCGGCCGATCATTTGCTAATCATCAAATTATCGGCTGATAACTTCAAATTGTCGACCAATAATTTTTAGGTTTAAAAAAAAAAACATTTTGGCACCGAAATTTCGGCCCGGACCACAAGATTTTGGGCAAAATTTCGTCAAGGATTTTCAATCAAATCAAATTTCGGTTCAAACCGATTTGTTTTTCGTAGAAATTTTCATCCATGTTATAAGGTATGACATCCTGGGCGATACCGATACATAACAGTGATAAGTATCGGTTTTTCAGCATATCGATCCGTATCGGTCATGATATTTCTCGGTCCTCCAGTTCGGTATCGGTATCGCCTGATACAAGTTC
This sequence comes from Chloranthus sessilifolius, assembly GCA_021018995.1. Classification (NCBI taxonomy): domain Eukaryota; kingdom Viridiplantae; phylum Streptophyta; class Magnoliopsida; order Chloranthales; family Chloranthaceae; genus Chloranthus; species Chloranthus sessilifolius. The sequence goes on from CM037585.1 coordinate 169,394,299, forward strand.
GTATCGGTTTGCGTCGAGATCTTGGATTTTTTTTTTCACAAGGGCCGATATGTATCTGTATCGGCCAATTCGTATCGGTCATCCATGGACCGATACCGATACCGAGTTTTACACCTCGACCCCAAACGATTAACGCTTCATTTAAGTTGAGGTTAAGGATCAAAATTTCGACTGAAACGCATCAGTTACGAATCCTATTAAAACGAAATCCTGAAATTTTCGGTCAAAAATCACGGCCTTCAAATTCTTGACTGATAATTTAAAGTTATCGGCCGATAATTTACTAATCATCAAATTATCGACCGAGAATTTTGGGTTATATATATATATATATATATATATATATATATATATATATATATATATATATGGGCACCAAAATATCGGCCGACATTTCTTCCGGTATTTTTGATCGAAATTTCGGTGAAAATACCATATTCGGTTTCGGTCCCAACCGATATTTCGATGCCCAATGATTCTTTTTTTTAAACCTAAAATTATCAGCCTTTAAATTATCGGCCGATAATTTGGGTTTAAAAAAATAAAATATTATATATATATATATGGGCACCGAAAGTTCGCCTTGGCCTACAATATTTCTACAAATTGTTGAATTTTTATTTAAATCCAAAAATTTCGTATGGCGTTAAACCGATTCGTTCTCGCTAAAATATTAGGATTTCGGCCGAAATTTTGATCCATGTTATGAGGTGATCGTATCGGTTTTTGAAACCGATGCGTCGATTCGATCTTCCCGATCCTCCAACTCCGCATCGGTATTGGTTGATACGGGCCCGTATTAGCCGATACATATTAGGTTCGACTGATACATATTGGGTTCGGCCGATATGTATCGGCCGATTCTTATTGGTCCTCCATAGACCGATACCCGATACCGAGTTTGACACCTTGATCCTAAACGATAAAGACTTCATTTTACTTGGGGTCATGGATCAAAATTTCGGCCGAAACGCTTCGGTTTCGAACCCCACCGAAATGAAATTATGAAATTTTCAGTTAAAAAGCATGGCCTTCAAATTCTCGACCGATAATTTAAAGTTATCGGCTGAAATTTCGACCTAGCACACAAGATTTTGGTCGAAATTTTGATCCATACTCTAAGGTATGACATCTTGTGCGATACCAATATATAACGACGATACGTATAAGCTTTTCAACAAACTTATACTAATCGGTTCTAATACTCCGCGGTCCCCCAACAAGGTATTGGTATCCAGACGGTTGATACAGCTCAGATCAAATCGTATTGTATCGACCGATACATATCGGTCTGCGCCGAGACCTTGTGTTTTTTTTTTTTTTTTTTTTTAAAGGACCGAATTTCAGACCTTCATCCAAAATGATAGACTTCAGTTTAGTTGGGGTGGGATCAAAATTTCGGCTGAAACTCATCGGTTTCAAACCCTACCGAAATGAAATCCCAAAATTTTTGATAAAAAATTGCGGCCTCAAATTCTCTACAGAAAATTTAAAGTAATTGGCCAATAATTTGCTAATCACCAATAATTATCGGCCAATATTTTGAAGGCCGATAATTTTGAGTTTTAAAACAAAACAAAAAAATGTATGGGCATCAAAACTTTGACTTGACCCATCACTTTCGTTTAGGATTTTTGGCCGAAATCCCGAAAATTTGGTGAAAATATCGGATTCGGTTCCAACCAAAACCAAAATTTTCACCAAAATGTCAGTGGCCAATGATTTTTTTGTTAAATACAAAAAATATTTTTAAAATTTATATTATAATGATTTATTCTACAAATAAACAATTCTCATATGCATTGCATGTGCAGGATCCACTAGTGTATATATATATAAAAGACGAAAATTAGTTTTTGACATGATTTGATACAATAAAGTGTATGGCAACCTATTTACATAAAAAGTTCGGATTAATCTCAAGCAAACATATCCCATCAAAAGTTGATTTTCACAAAAAATATTAGCCATAAAAAGTCATGAAATTATTTTTTGACACCATTGAATACAAAGGAGCTTTCCATCCTACATACTCAACTATCTTAACCGCATGATTCAGTAAATGGACTCCATTAATCTTCTTTACTCCATTAATCTTCTTTATCACCAATGAGAAATACTACTTAATTTTCGTAAAAAAAAAATGCATACATTTATTCATTTATTTTTTATAACAAAAAAATGCATGCATTTATGAAACAAAATATAGTAAGTCAACTTTTTCTTTTAAAGAATTGCATGCTCATCTAACAATCGCACAATAAGGAAATATTATGATTCTACGGCAAAACTGACATAGATGATTAAGCCAGCAGAAGTGGACCAGTGGTAGTCTCATAGGTGAAGGCAAAGACTAAAATTTCGGGTTTCGTTTCGGTTTCGGAGGGGACTGAAACCGAAAATTTGAACCGAAATTTTAAATTTTGGCCGATAATATCAGTCCCATATAAAAATCTGACCGAAATTTCGGTCCAAATTATCATTTTGATAATGATCAAAACCGATAATTTGACCCAAAATTTCAATCATTTCGGCCGAAATTTTGATCCTTGCTTAGAGGATACATATTTATTCTAACTTTTTAGACAAGAAGTGACTGCCCACCCGTCTCAAACTCGCATATATACACGTGACAACTCAAGCCTCTTTTACCACAACACCGCCAATAGTGAAATTTTGAATTGTTATTTCAACTTAATTAAGCCATCACATATATTTCACATTTTTAAGTCGTGATGTTTTACTCGGATGGATCGACCTTTAATTATTTGTAATAGATTCAGAGTTCTTATGATGGCATTTGGATCACTATTATACTCTCAAAATGTTAAAAATAGGTAGTATATATATATATATATATATATATATATATATATATATATATATATATGAAAAAGGTTATGTCCTCTAATAGAGGACGGTGAGCGATGTGTGAAAGATTGGAAGAAAAAATGATCTCCATCGTCCGATTCTAAACAGCCAATGATTTTCAACTCTAGAGTATTTGGTGCGGGTTCATAGCATCCCCTTTTTTCCTTGTAACCCTTGTTTCGGAGTTGAGAATGGTTAGAATCTAAGTATGTTTTCAAGAAATTTATTTTCTCAGCACTTTTCTATGTTTTCTATTGTTTGAGAGTTTTCTTGAAAAACTATTTTTTCTATGTATTTTGAGTGAAAACGATAAAATAATTTTCGAACAAAACACTCAGAATACTCGGATTGAGAGCTTAGAAAGTTGAGGACAAAATACACCATGAAACTTTCAAGTATAGAAAAATAAACTTTTATGAGAATATATTCTCGGATTGAGAGCAATCTAAGAACACATCCTTGTCTTTACAAGGTGTTTTCCAACCTGTTTCCCTCACCCTTGTCTTTCAAGGTGTGGGTTAGATTTTGTTAGTTAAATCTCACCGCCATATTTGGTGCTCCTTCAAGCTATAGTTCAAAATTTAGGCTGAAAGGTTATTTTTGGTATTGTGGGAAGATTTTGGCCAAAATTTTGGTTTCTGTCATGCCTGATGCTTAATTATTAAGGCTATCTCGGTCGAATGATTGTATAAAAAAATAAAAAACAAAAAAAATTAAGGCTGTCTCTACATAATGATTGAAAAAAAAAAAAAAAAACCCACATCCTTCAATAGCCAGGATCCCGAGTAAGCGAGATTCTCTGTTTTTCTTGAGAAGCTCGGAATCACCCGAACGAGGCCTTGTTTGCCTAACGTCCGTTCAGCTGCTAACGCTTACAGACTCACAGTAGATTATAAACTGTAGAACAACGACCACTTTCAACTGTAATTCTAGGGTTTATGGTTTAGACTCTGGTTTTAAGGCAACAAACACTTCTTCAACTGCGTAATTGTAGGGGTTTTGTAACTTGCAATGCTGAGCAAGAAGAGGAGAAGAATCGAACCACCGTCCAGCCACCCTCGGAACAAGTACTCGGAGAATCCACCGGATTTCCATGCCCTGGCTTCCCTCTACCCCTCTTTCCAAGCCTTCGTATTCTATTCTCGCGAAGGCCGCCCAAGGATCGATTGGACTGATTTCAACGCCACCAGAGAACTCACCAGGGTCTTACTTCATCACGACCACGCCATTAATTGGTATTTTCCTTTTCTCTTTCTGGTTTTTTGGCAATTTAGGGTTTTTGGATATTTAGTAGGGTTTTGGATCTTTTGCAGGTGGATTCCTGATGGACAGCTCTGCCCTACGGTGCCCAATAGATCGAATTACATCCATTGGATCCAGGATTTGCTGTCTTCTGAAGTTATTGCAAAGACCAATGGGTGCGGAGATAAAGTGAGGGGGTTCGATATTGGAACTGGGGCCAATTGCATATATCCACTTCTTGGTGCATCTCTTCTTGGTTGGAGCTTCGTCGGATCAGGTACGCATCTTCGGTTCTTCTCTTATTCTCTCATGAAATTTGATTATATTTGTCAATACTGTTTGACAATATTAGGGTCCTAACTAATACTCAAAAAATGCTTAGGCATCATTGGAGCAAAAAGTTAATCCTTTATTACTTTGGGGTTGGTCCATTCTGTGGCAGCTCTCACTCCGGTACCCTTAGCCCCTTTTAGGGACACAACCCACTCTCTGACGGCTTTCACTCCGTTACCCTTCTTTGGGGCCCTAGGTAGCCCTTTCCTCAGGTCGCCCCTTCCGTGACCCGAACTCAAGATGTGGTGCTGGCTCTGAGACCATTTGTTAAGGTCCTAACCAATATTCCAAAAATGTCTAGGTGCTAATAGAGAGGAAATTAATCCCTTATTACTTTGGGGTCATAACAGACAAAGACTGGTTTGATGGTTTGAATCTGTTTAAAATTAATCCCTTATTACTTTGGGGTTATAACAGACAGGCTGGTTTGAAGGTACAAATCATGCTTTGAAACTTTTTTATTTTTTATTTTTTTTGTGGTGAATTTAAGAACGGTATGATTTTGGTAAGCTAAGATAAAACAGTCACCTTCTCTCTTCTAAGCCATATAGTTCCACATGGCGCACTGTTTTTACCAATCCAAATTTTCTCTTATGACCTCTATGCAGCCCAAAAAATGTACTGTTGGAGGATCTGTACCATCGTGTCTGAGCACTTCAATATGTACCCTATGTGAAACATGAACAGTGGTCCATATTCACCTTCCATGACTGAGTTGCTTGAACCCTATGATGAGCATGACTTTTTGTCTGGGTGATCTGCTTATGATGTTTGTAGCAATTTGGATTGGCAAAAAAGCGCCATTACGCTGCCCATAGAGTAGAATAGTGAGGGCTTTATTTTAGGCATAAGGTGAGCTCCTCATTAACCCTTTTGTAAACTCGGCTGCAGATGTGACGGACATAGCTCTAGAATGGGCGAAAATAAATGTTGAGAACAATCCACATCTTTTGGATTTTATTGAGATTAGAAAGGGTCATGAAGCCAAGGAAACGGTTTCGAGTGAAGAAACTGACAACAATAGCTGCATTGTACTGCAAAGGGAGGACTTATATTCAAATTCATTGGAAAATAAAATCTCTGATGAGAAGAAGGGTTATTGCGGGCTGTCTGTACTTCTCGGTGTTGTAAGGGATGGTGAGAATTTTGACTTCTGTATGTGTAACCCTCCTTTTTTTGAGAGTATAGAGGAGGCGGGATTAAACCCCAAAACTTCGTGCGGTGGTACCTTTGAGGAGATGGTTTGCCCCGGTGGAGAACAAGCTTTTATTACTCGAATTATAGAAGATAGTGTTGTGCTGAACCAAACTTTCCGGTGAAATTATCTCTGCATGTATTATTCCATTTTATATTTCTCCTCTAAGCGTTAAACTAGACAGGCTATTATTAATTTTCTATCTTGTTATCTGGTTTTAGGTGGTACACGTCCATGGTTGGGAGAAAATCTAACTTAAAAGTACTGGTGTCGAAGCTTCGCAAAAGTGGTGTCTCCATAGTAAAAACTACTGAATTTGTCCAAGGTCGCACTACTCGATGGGGACTTGCATGGTCTTTTATGTCTCCGACTAAGAAGATAGTAGCATCTCATGGACCTGAGAAGAACCATCAATCATTCATGCTCGAGGTCTAACATCCTAACTTATATTTGAAACTTTTCTTTTTTCAACTTCCATGAATGTCAATAGTGCAATATAACATGTTATTTTAATAAATAAGTTTTAATAGAAGATGATTCAATTCTTAATGCCTCAATTGGATATATATTATTTGTTGGACCATATAAGTACCTTTGTTTTCAATCAACTGTAGAAGGTACAGTTGATATCAACATGTATACTTTTGAGTTTTCTGTATCATTTTCTTTAAAGTTTCATGAATTTTGTTTACCCCTAACTCAGAGCTGCATATGAACGAATAATGCTTGGGCTGATTTTTGTTACAACACTTAAGTGGGCTTCTACCAATAGCAAAACAGTTACCGGATTACATTTACAACTCTAATTGCACAAAGGGGATCTATCTGACAGTAAATTGAAAGGCACATCTGCATTTAAAGAGAATGTCATTCCTTTTTCTGCCTTGCAGAACTTTAAGTGTAGCTCACTGGTTACCACCTACGGCATATCTTCGAAGTTTTTTAGAGCAGTGACAGAGACCATCTCAATCGTTGTTGTTCGGAAGTTTTTTGAGGCGAACATAGTCACTAAGTTTGAATTAATCGGCAAAAGAAGATGGAAAAGATGGGAAAGTCAGTGAAGGAGAACTTATGAATATTTAAGTTGAGCGAGATCCCAAAACTGAAAAAAAGAAACCAGGAAACTTAAGTTGCGATGGGGTGTTGACCCTCCCTCAAAAGTTTGATATTCATTTATTTATTTGTCTCTTTTTATTTGGAGAGTTGTGCCTTAGTCTAAGTGTTGTTAGTTTATATATTCCCGCCTTTTCAATTGTAAACTTGGATTTTGATTATTTTATTGAAAAGAAGAGCTCTACATGAGACATTTTTTAGGTTTAACTTGATTTTTTGTTGATTTTGTTCTGTGTTGATTAGTTTCCAAAATCAGGTTAGTGCTTGTTTAAATTTCAAATTATATTCTCCTTTATGTGATCACTTCCTCTCTTTGCTTACATTGCAGTCAACTATTGTTATGCCTCTAAGGTGGAGATTATGGCACTTCTTATTGGCACTAAGGCTTTCATAGCCAACCTCTTGGGGTCATTAATGGTCGAACACCACTTTCTAAATATCGTATGGTGGATGAACAGTGGGTGGATTGCTGATGGGGATTAGTTGACTGGGTGGAAGATGTTAGAGACGTTTGGGGCACTCCCTATTTCTTTCATTTATGTTCTTTGTGAAAGCCATCTTTTTTAGCCAATGCACTTGCAAAAAATTGAGAGAACTACAGTATACTTTAGTGACTTGCTTCCTTTGTAACATATGTTTCTTGAGAGATTTTTATTTGTTTATTTTTTATTTTTTATATGTTGTATTATCTCTTTTGATGAGCCCAAAACTCCTTGCTTAGGCTGTTCCTACTGCTGTATCTTTTTATTATTCTATATAATAAATTGTTGTTACCTATGAAAATATAGTTGCCAAGAAATGCATTTACCTCGTGTTTTGACATTTCCTTGGAATGCATTTTCGGAAACACGTGCGATGTGGTTTCCCAAACACTGGGTGACATAAATCACTTGGGAAAGTGTGTGAGAAACGTATTGGAAAAACATGTATTTGTTTATGTTAAATGCAATAGGAATATGGGCAATACATGCGAAATGCTATGGAAACATGCTTTTTTAAATGTTACACTTAAAGAGTTGTGAGAGAATTATATATCATACGTATCACACTATTTTATTAGAATAAGTATTATGAAAAATTGATGTAATATTTATTAACATTATAATTTTACATTATACACACGTATGATTATCGTAAAATTTTACTATTTTGTATTGATATTACGTAAACATGATATTGCAATTATATAATATATGATAAACTTACATGTACAGTCATTTTTGGTTTTCTCAACATTTCTCTAAATGCTTCCCATATGGGTTCCTTGTCGCTTCCCTTTGGTAGTAACGTCCCGCTCTGAAAGTATGCTTTAACTACTTGATAGAATAATGTATCTGTCCTTGAACATACATCAATCAATTGAACCATATACTTCTCATAAGGAATTGAAATCATGTACTAATTCCATTCCCCTGCAAAGTAATGTGTTATAACTTAGAAGTCTATCTTGTGTATGCCATGGCTTAGGGATCCTCTACTAGTGTTTGTTTTACTCTTGATTTAGTAATTATTTTTTGGTAATTAACAATTTATTGAATGCAAAAAGAAATTTTGAGACTCTCATGCCCACTACAAAACTGATGCAAGCTAATCTAACATAATGCAAGTCTCTTATCCCCCCCTTAGTGATGGGGACATCAACTTAACCAACCGATGCCACGAGCCAGTTTCATCGGTGATGAAACATTTTAGGTATGGGATAATTGATGGGGACACCGACATCGAGGACCTAGGGTTCAAGCCATACAAGGTGTACCGGCAGAAGAAGCGATGAGGAAGCTGAGTACTATAGCTTCAAGGCAGAAAAGAAGGCAAAACCTGTGTTCGAAAATAGAGGGTGCTACTTTTTTTTTAGCACAGACATCTGTGACCCTCACGGACGTCTGTGAGCTCCAGGACAGACGTCAGTGGAGATCTCCGTCTTGCAACTTAAGTGACGCGCTTTATCTTGTTAGTGACGTAATTTATCCTTTTAGCCATTTTCTTGCTTTCTTTTAAGATGTCCATTGTAAGTTACCACAAAGGGTAATATAGTACTTTTCTATTTTTAGGCTTATTCCCTTGTAATGGCTATAAAGCCTAATTTGTAAGCCATTTTTGGCACTTAATAATTGATTAATGAGAATGCATTGCATTTTGGCTTGTGAGGAGCTTGCAGAGTGAGTCTTCTTCCCCATTTGGGGTTTGGTGTGAGGCCAAAGGTGAGATGCCCATGTTACTTTGATTTTCTCCTTTACATTTTGTTCTTATTTGATCTCCTACTTTCTCCTTGAATCTTTGGTATGTTCTTTTCTCTCTTTTAATTGATTTTTCCATTTCCCAACTCTAGATCTAGAGTAACCTTGATGTTCATCCTTATGGATCGAATCCAATCCTAGCCCGTCGATTCATAACTGTTGTTGGACTCAAGCTTGCTCGATTTGAGCCGTTAGCCGTTTTGATTCCAAAACCTTAGCGAGGAACTATCGATTCCACGAAGAACTACGATCTAACGCCCCAAGCTAGACGAAGCGAGAGTTCTATCTCTCGGATCGCCTCTTCCGCTATCCTAACGGATCTCGTGCGTCGGATTGGACCCTACGTGAATCGTGCATGGTCACCTAAGCGGAATCTCGCGAAACACTAAGGTATCGCTTTAATTTGTGATTTAATTGGTCAATTAATTAGTTTAATTTCGACAAATTAGCATACCATAGGCATTCACGGATTTCAGGGTTGTCCCGCGTCACTTAGTTTGTGAATCAGGGGAATCAAAGCTTCAACTAGCAAGTAGAAGCTTCTTGGAGAAGCTTCAAACAAAGAGGTTGGGCTGTTCACTTCATTGATTTAACTTCACCATCAAAATTAAACTCATCAACTGTTTCTCTACCAAGTAAATCCGTTAGTGGCCGCCAAGATTAGCCACTTTCAAATTTGATTGCCTATGAATGTGGGAAACCCTTTCTCCCTCAACTGAAATCATTTGTCAATCTTTCTAAATTTGGCAATGTGCCTCTATGGCAAGGTAGTTACGGTGGTGAGGCGAGGTCATGGCGAAAAGGCTCGATACGCCATGTTGATTGTATTCATTAAATTAAAAAAAAATTTCTTTAATTTTATTTATCAATTATTAGTATTTTTATTTTTATTTTTTATAGAGGAAATTTTAATATTGAGCAATTCATGTTCTAGGCATGAACAAATATCAATAAATATAAATCAAACATTAATTATAAAATATGGAATATCAACAAATTTGCAACATGGGCAAGTATAAATATATATGAATATCAACAAATTTGTAACATGGGCAAGTATAAATGTATATGAAATATCAACAAATATAAAAAAAAAAAAAAATGAAATATTGAGTACACTTATTGTAGGTCTAGTCGACCGGTAGCCCGCTGAGGTGTCTTCGACATTGGTGTTGGTAGGTACCGTAACAAGAGAGAGAGAGAGAGAGAGAGAGAGAGAGAGAGAGAGAGAGAGAGAGAGAGAGAGGAGAGGGTTTTACAACTTATAAAAACTTTTGTAACTTATAAATTTTAATAATGTTATAACTTATAAGTACTATAAGATATAATAATGTAATATTTATAACTTATCTATTTATTAGTATTATAAGTTATAATCCAGAAAAATAAATAGCGTGCATAGCAACACTATAGCGCTATTCCACAATGGCGACACTATTTAGCCATTCTTGCTATTTGTTTGTGTATGAAGTTTTTCATCCCCTCGCCACAGCGAGGCTATAGTGTTGCCTTGACAACCATGCTCTAGGGGGTGTAGCCTCCCTACGAAATCATCTAATTGTCTTATAGTGTCGGTCAGTCTTTCCTACCAAGGAGATGCCTGCAGACAGGGAATCTATGAATGGTTCACATCACATTCCTGAATAACATCCTCAATCAATATACTGTTCATTTTCGTCTAAGCCTTTCTATATAAATTTTGAAAATGGTGAGGCAGAGATATGCCATACCAAATATTCAAGCAAGACAAAATTCCTTTTCCGTTTTCATCTTAAAGTTTACTTTCTTTGATAACTACTTAAATCTCTGCAACCTGCCCGTGTAATACAGTGAAATTGCTTATAGCACTCCCTATGATGTGGTGGCATGTATGATAAAGTATTCGAACTTATATGTATCATCGTCATAGCCTTATCTCATCTATTTGGGATCTGCTTAGCGGGCATCGCTAGAGAGACTTGTCGGGGTTTTCTTACAGCTGGTTGTCAACTTGACGCCAAACCCATCCTTTTTTATTTGGGCTTGGGACCGGAAAAGACGAAGTTTTCAACCTAATATGTATCTGACTAATCTTATGTATGTATTGGATAATGCTCATTTCATTAACTGGTTATCTTTAATTATTCTCATTTTTTTTTGACTGATAAGATAGGTCCGACCTTGAGGTTGCAATATTGTTAACCTTCCATTGTGCTACAGCCCTAAGCCCAATTATTCTCAGGGTTTCTCTTGTGCATATCGTTGATGCCCTTAAGCATTTGAATTTATGTCATCTCTTTCACTTCATTTATTCTTTACGGCACGTGTAAATATTACATTTATAACTGGTTGAATAAGCTGTCAGTTTCAAGCAGGATACTGAGTTGTTTGTTTATATATTTATTTTATTTTATTTTTGATCCATAAAAAATGAATTTTATTATAGGAAAAACAGCAAACATGTTTGGTACTGACGAATAATCCTTTGTCCAAAACAGAAAGTCCATATGTTCTTTTGTATAGCTGTCTTCTGTGCATGTGATTCATTTTACTAATAGATATTCTCTGAGCATGCGATTCATTTTGCTTTTGCAAAAAAGAAAAAAGAATAAAAAAGAGACCTTTGCAAGTTTTCTTGTTTTTTTACATATTTCTTGTTTGGATAACTCTTTTTCTCGCAATATGGCTTCTCAGTGCATTTTCTCTGCTGCTTCAGGGTCTTCAACGCCACTTCAGTGCCATACAAGTACTCAAATCGGTGGAGTCCTTTTTCCTTGCTAGTGGTGCATCATGTAAATCTAATATGTCATCATTCGTTATTGATGTAAGATTTGTCAAGTATCTCTGACTTGCTTTGCAATAGAAAGTAACTCACTTGTAAAATAAAGCTACTTTGCTTGCTTTGGAATGGATCATTTTATGTTTGTGTTCACTGATTTCGAAAATGCCACCTTTTCATAGATTACTGTATCAAATAAGCACTGTGATGCATTCCTGAATGATTTCTTGGAGAGTTCTGGTGAAAGTGCTCCTGGTCAGCAAATATGCGAGTCATCCAATGGGTTTAGTAGTTTGTGTTGCCAATTGGAAGAACTATGTTTCCGGGTCTCGGTAGTGTAACTTTTCTCTGCTTCTAACTCTTGATCATATTATATACTATTTTTTTGGGGGTTCTCTAATACATTTATTTTTATAAATTATTCTTTTGTACAGGTATTTGAGCAAATTCCAGGCACTCTTCTAGTTAGAGGAACTTTACTGCATAGGGAAAGTCCACTTTCAGGTTCATATCCACTCATTTATTAGTCAAGATGCATTGTAATGGCCTTGACATGCAGATTTCTTGTTTGCAACATAGTGCCATTCATAGGTCTGAATCTAAATTTCTGATACGCAATATATCGTCATGCTTAGGTTTGAATTTTTTTTTCTCATGATGTTTTTTATTTCATATACATTCTTAGGTATATACTTTTCGAGTTGTTTTCTCTAGCATGCCCAATTAACTGTAATACATTTCAGGTGGTCATATCTATATATATATATATATATATATATATATATATATATATATATATATATATATATAAAATATAAAATCCTGGTAAGGTGTCCCATTGGTGCGTGGAGAGCGTACACTAAGGTTCCACATGGAGCTTCACGTGGCACCAAAACACTTGGAGCTCGGGTGCATTGTATAGATCAATTTAAAAACAATCAAATTAGATTTAAAAAAAATAACATTAACTGATTTCAACGTTCTAGGTTTCAAGCCTTAAAATATACATGGTGGAGATGCAGTTTGTTTTTTCTCTCTCTAATAATTGTAATCTAAACAACGTAACCTAGCTCTACGTGAAACCTTAGTGTATGCTGACCGCACACCATCGAGGCACGCTCCCATATATATATATATATATATAAAAGAAAATGGCAGATGACTTGAGTCACCTGTGAATCGAGTTTCTAGGTCATACACGTTCGTTGATGTGCAAGGATTCTCGAGTCACTTGGTGACTCAAGTACTAGGATCATCATCTTTTATATATATATATATAGGTAATGATTACCTTACTCGAGTCACGCATGACTCGAGCGGGTGACCGTCAGATCACGCTGCGGTCAACATTTGACCGCGATTTGACGGTCACCTGCACGATTTGAGCGTGACTCGAGTCAAGTGATCATTACCTATATATATATGAAAGAAGGGACAATAACTGATCAAAAAAGGGTCAAGACATGCGATTGTAGCGTGAAAACGCTACACTCAAGTGCTATATTACGTGGCCCGTGATCATGAGTTACACCACATCCTCCAACTGTTCACCACATTCCCTAGGTTTTTAGATTTTTTTTTTTTTTTTGGGAACTTTTTTGTATCCATCTCAAAACCAATTGGCCAGGAGTGGAGAAAGGCCTGGTCTGATACCATGATAAATTTGTGCATCCAACTCAAAACCAACTGGGAACGAGTGGAGGATATTATAAGGGGAGAGAGAACGCTATAATTTACCCAATATCAGACTAAACTTCAACATTTTTCATAGGTTAAAGATAGGATTTTGCACCCAATATTTCCCCATTGAAATTTTTTCACTTTTGCCTCAAACTTCAATGGTGAAAAGTCACCTTAAAATTTTTTTTTTAAGGGTAGCTGATTGACCTTGGGCATGTTGTCGAGGCACTTGATCCTCATGTTGGGTGTCATGTGGCAGATAACTAGCTCAAAGGTATCACTTGACGCTATTGGTGATGCTATTTCTGTTGTATGGGTGTGTAGTAAGTAACTTTGGGTGTGTGTAGTTAAGCGAATTTTAAGTTGTACAATTCACTTAACTCGGGAACCATGTAATACGTAAACATGCTAAGATGATATAAATAGTATTTTGCATTAGGATTTGAGATATATTGACTCAACCCTAATATCTCTCTACTTTTCTCTTTCTCTCTCTTCTTCCTCCTTCCTATTACTAAACCCTAACCCTAAATTACAGTTTTGTCTTGGTATCAGAGCCAACAAAACTCTAACCCTTAAAATTTTTACAGCCCTATTGAAGCCACCCACGTCATTGCTGACATCAACATGACGTCATCATGCTGACGCTAGCATGGTCAACCCGTTGACCTCTTTTCTCAAAGTTTTTTTTTTGAGGGTTTTGATCGTTCTTTTCCCCTCTCCATTTGGGTGTCATGTGGCACATAACTAGCTTGAAGGTAGCATTTGATGCTATTGGTGATGTTATTTCTATTGTATGGGTGTGTAGTAAGTAACTTTAGGTGTGTGTAGTTAAGTGAATTTTAAGTTGTACAATTCACTTTACTCGAGAACCATGTAATACGTAATCATGCTAAGATGACAGAAATAGTATTTTGCATTGGGATTTGAGATATATTGACTCAACCCTAATATCTCTTTACTTTTCTCTTCCTCTTTCTTCCTCATTACTAAACCCTAACCCTAAATTACAATTTTGTCTTGATATCAGAGCCAACAAAAATCTAACCCTTGAAATTTTTACAGCTCTATTGAAGCCACCCACGTCATCGTTGACATCAACATGACGTCATCATGCTGACGTCAGCATGGTCAAGCCGTTGACCTCTTTTCTCAAAGTTTTTTTGGGGGTTTTGATCGTTCTTTCCCCTCTCTATTTTCTTCTTCTTGCTCGAAGTGATTTGAGGCCATGAACATGGAGTTTCGAAGGGTTTTCTAAAGAAAAATATGTTTTTTGATTTTTTGGATCGTCGAGATCTGTGAAGGCTTAAAGAAGCTCGGGATTGGACCAGGTTGAACTGGAATTACCATACAAGATTGATGGTGTACTCCTTTTTTGATTTTGGATCTATTTTGGTGATGTTTAATCTATTCTTGTGAATCATTTTTTTACCGCCCAACCATATAAATCTCCTCTGTTCGATTACTGATCGCCTTTTTGTCTGGCAAGGTATGACTTGTTTGAAAGCTCGTTTCATGTGCAGACTGATGGTTCAAGCTTCGTTAAATTCAGGGTTCATTTGAAGGAGTTAGGATGTTTTAGTGGCTGTTATATGCTATGTTCGCCTGTTTTGTCAATTTTTTTGTTGTTAAGAAAATTGCTGCCCAATGTTTTTGAATGCTGTTTTGAGATTAATCAGTGTTCCCCCTGTTTGGAAGTTGTGGGTTTTTTATTTTTTGAATTGTTTTGATCTCGATATCTCTTAATCATGGACGAGAATAAATCGAGGATCGTTGGTGGGGGAGATATCTCTCATAACTTACAAATTACTACGAAGAAATTGAATGAGGCCAATTACCTTTCGTGGTCGCGGTCTGTTACTAGATACCTAGGGATGAAGAAAAAATTGGGTCACATTTACGGGACTATCCCAAAACCTAAAGAAGATGACCCTAAGTATGCTGATTGAGAAAATGACAATCTAACTGTCATGACATGACTGCTATACTCAATGCAACCAAACATTAGTGATTCTTTTATGTATGCTAGTGGTGCTAAACAATTATGAGAGGCTGTGAGGGATGCGTTCTTGCAGAAACAAAACCTCTAAAAAATGTTTCAAGTTAGTGATAAAATTAGCTCCATAAAGCAAGGTGATAAGACTATTGGAGAGTATTATACTTAATGAGGAGTTTGTGGGATGAACTAGCCCAGTACCAAGAAGAAGAACTGTACAGCTCGTGTGCCAGCAAGGCTAGTAAAAATACTGAAAGGAGAGTCTTTGACTTCCTAAAACGGGTTAAACCTGAATATAAGAATGTTAAATCAAACATTCTAGGAAGAGAGGAGTGCCCTCCACTTGGTACTGTGTATGCCCTCCTTTAGCATGAGGAGAGCAGACAACAATTATGCAGATTCTTGGTGGTGATGTATCTGAGAGATCTGCCCTACAATCCTTCATTTCTTTTGGTTGTGGAGGCAAATCTGGTGGTAGAGGTGGTGGTCGTGGGGGCCTCTCACGTGAAGAAAAAGAGAAATTATTGTGTTCTCATTGTGGTAAGAAGGGCTGTACCAGAGAAAGATGTTGGGAGTTATATGGGAAATCGAAATTCTTTCTAGGCCGTGCATTCTAGTCCTCTACTAAGGAAACTTCTAATCCAATTGTTTGTCAGAGTATCCCTACTGCTTTAGCTCTATCACCCCCCTCCATATTATTTTTAGAGCTTACAGAGAAAGCTTCAGGATCTCTATGGCTGCCTTCAATGCATGACGATGGCACAGGGACAAGCATCTTCCTCCCCTATAGTTGAGTCAGGTACCTATGGGTCTGCACATGTGACCTCCTCTTAGTCCTCATGGATAATCGATTCTGGGGCTACGGATCACATGTCTGGCATGACTGATTTATTTTCATCTGTGTCTAACCTTTCTGATTCTATTCATATTCGCATTACTGATGGATCTCTTGTTCCTGTAAAGGGCAAATAGAGTGTTCAATTAGGCACCTTGTCTCTCGACTCTACTCTTTTAATTCCTAACATGCCTATAAATCTATTATCTGTCAGTAAAATTATCAATTCCTTACATTGTAGTGTGACGTTCTTTCCTTCATATTGTGTTTTCTAGGACCTGAAATCGGGAAAGATCCTTGGTCATGGTACTAAAGAGAAGAGACTCTAGCTCTTTCAAGATTTACATGGTGCATCTCCTCCTGTAGCTATGGTGGTTTCTGTTGATGAAGCAAGATTGTGGCATTCCTTCTGTGGCCATCCTCATATTAGTCGTTTGAAATTTTTATTTTCAGAAAAAATTCATGCATTTGATAATAGTTTGTTTAATTGTAAGACTTGTTAGTTCTCTAAACATGTTCGCAATTCCTTTTGAAGTTATTCACTCTGATGTATGGGGGGGTCTTCCTCCGTTACTGCTTTAAATGGTTATCGTTATTTTGTTACTTTTATTGATGATTGTACTAGATTCACTATGCTTTTTTTTATGTGCACCAAAGATGAAGTTGCCTTTATTTTTCCTATGTTTTACAGACTAGTTAGCATACAATTTCATAGGCATGTTAAGGTTCTTCGATCGGAAAATGGTGGGAATATTCCTCATATTTTTCAATTTTATCTTCACTCTCATGAAATTGTGTGGCAAACTATTTGTCCTTATACCTCCCAACAGAATGGGGTTGCTGAGAGGAAAAATATACATCTTCTTGAGGTTGCTCGATTTCTGTTGTTTGATATGAAAGTTCCTAAATATCTCTGAGGTGAAGCCGCCCTCACCGCTGCCTACCTCATCAATCGAATGCTTACACCTATTCTGGAAGGACATTCTCCCTTCCAACTTGTGTTTCCTCATCAACCTTTGTTCTTGATGCCACCACTTATCTTTGGTTCCTTGTGTTTTATACATATCCCCAATATTCAGCGAAGTAAATTTGATCTAAGGCTATCAAGTGTATTTTTATTGGGTATCCCTTTTCGTAGAAAGGATACAAGTGTTTTGACCCTCTCACTCGTCGTGTGATAGTCACCATGGATGTCACATTCTTTGAGGGCACTCATTTTTCCAGTCATTCAAGTCCTCTTCAGGGGGAGAAACAACTTAAAACTGAAGAACACTTTGAGATGTTTAGAGCTTTTTCTATGGGAGATGGTGAATATTGTAAAGAAATGGATGGTGAAGCTGTTGAGCCACAACAAAGTGAACAACCCACCTTTGATAAATATGGAAAGAGAAAGATGTATGTGCGAAAGAACAAGAAAAGTATCGTTGAAGCCACTGCGCATGAGAATGCAGATGAATCACTTTCTCCGAATACCAACCAGGATCCCTTACCCGAAGAGGGTCCTCTTGTTTATGATCTTCATCTACCCATTGCCGACAGAAAACTTTCTAGATCATGTACTCATCATCCCATCAGTAAGTATGTGTCATATCACAATCTCTCATCATTTCATTATGGTTTTATTTGTTCTCTTCATTCTATCACTCTTCCTTCTACTGTTTTTGATGCCTTATTGCAGCCAAAATCGAACGATGCTATGATTCAGGAGATGAATGCTCTGGAACAAAATTAAACATGGGAAATTGTTGAACTCCTAGAAGGAAAGAGAGTTGTTGGCTGCAAATAGGTATATACAGTTAAGTATACACCTTTGCACCTGTAGCCAAGTGCAACACAATCAGGGCGTTGTTATCTCTGGCTGCCTACAAAGACTGACCACTCTCTCAACTTAACGTGAAAAATACATTTCTTCATGGTGATCTCAAGGAAGAAGTCTACATGGACCTTCCTTCTGGATTTGTAAAAGAAGGGGAGAAGGGAAAAGTGTGTCGATTGAAGAAATTTATCTATGGATTAAAACAATTCCCAAGGGCTTGGTTTCAAAAATTTAGTGATGCTATTATGAGATTCGGGTATCAAAGTAGTCACTATGATCATACTCTATTTGTAAAAAGGGGAATCAAGATGACTGCCATACTAGTCTATGTTGATGATATCATCATTACTGGAGATGATAGTCATGAGATTCTTAAACTGAAGAGTATTTGAGCAGTGTTTTAAATTAAAGACTTGGGAAACTTGAAATATTTACTGGGCATTGAAGTGGCGAGATCTAAGAATGACATCTCACTATCCCAGCGGAAGTACACCATAGATCTTCATGATGCAGAGTTTTTGGGGTGTAGGCCTGCTGTGACCCATATTGAACAAAATCACTGATTAAATGGTGCAGAAGGTAATTTTCTCAAGGATCCACGTACCTATCAGAGATTAGTTGGTAAACTAATCTATCTAACCATGACCTGCCCGGACATTGCTTATGCAGTAAGCGTGGTGAGTCAGTATATGCGCTCACTAAGGATAGTATATTTGGAGGCTGTTCACAGAATCCCGAGGTATTTGAAAGGAAGTCCTTGCAAAAGGCTTCTCTATAAAAATTGTCGTCATTTGGATGTAGAGATATTTACTGATGCCACTTGGGCCGGGTCTCTGGATAATAGGAGATCAAGTACTGGATACTGCACCTTCTTGGGGGTAATTGATCACATAAAAATCTAAGAAGTAACATGTAGTATCAAACTCCAGTGCCCAGGGGGAGTATCGCTCCATGTCCCAAGGTGCGAGAGAAGGCATGTGGCTTAAATTCATTTTGTCAGACTTGGGGGTTGTTGTACCCTCTCAAATTATCTTGTATGGTAACAGTGAAGCCGCCCATCATATTACAGAGATTCTTGTCTTTCATTAAAGGACAAAACATATTGAGGTGAACTGTCACTATATTCGCTAGAAGGTCGAGTCCAAAGAAATCAATATTCCTCAAGTTAGAACTGAGGATCAACTTGCCGACATCTTGACTAAAGGTGTTGGTGGTAAGAGACTTTATGACATTTCCTTCAAGTTGGGTATGACCGACATCTATACTCCAACTTGAGGGGGAGTGCTGGTGATGTTATTTCTATTGTATGAGTGTGTAGTAACTTTGGGTGTATGTGTATAGTTAAGTGAATTTAAGTTGTACAATTCACTTAACTCGGGAAGTATGTAATACGTGAACATATTAAGATGATATAAATAATATTTTGTATTGGGATTTGAGATATATTGACTCAACCCTAATATCTCTCTATTTTTCTCTTACTCTCTCGTCTTCTTCTTCCTCCTTCCTATTACTAAACCCAACCCTAAATTACAGTTGTCTGACGCTGCCTTTGAAGGTGGAGTCGGGGGCCTCTCTCTCTCTCTCTCGATATATGTATATATATATGTGTGTGTGTGTGTGTGTCTCTCTCTCTCTCTCTCTATATATATATATATATATGCGGAATGATCATATATTTATTATTTTTTGATTGGTATGATCATATTGTAGGAGCATAGATATCATATAGGATTCTTTAGGGATTAGTGACTATAGTTCCTATCTTGTTCTTAGTTTCTTATAGATTTGATTGATTTCTCTTATTATAAGAGAAATGATAGTTCGCATATTTATTACAGAAGGTTGTATTATGCATTTTTTGAATCGATAGATTACATTATTCTCTCTCTCTCTCTCTCAAACTTTAGCTAAGTGACAAGATCTAGCATTGTAACCTTTTATGCTTACGCAGTTGCTCCTGCTCAGTCCTATATATAACCCACATCTTCAAAACTTCATTTGCAAACCTTAAAAGGAGACGATGTAGGATTGCAGTGAATAATTCAATGTTCAGGCCCTTTGAAATACTTGGCAAATCCTAATGGCACTGATTTGTTAGGCAGATCCATAGGTTAATGAAAGGCACTATGCATTTGTATATCCTTTTGGCTCATACTTATGATTGGACAAGTGGGTAGACTACTCCCTCCACCCAACTGTGCATGAATTTGGCACAATTAGGTACAGATGTGATGCATAGTTTAGATTTGCCTGTTTGAATTGTGTTCGGATAAAGAGGAGACGTCAAAAGA
Organism: Chloranthus sessilifolius; assembly: GCA_021018995.1. NCBI lineage: Eukaryota > Viridiplantae > Streptophyta > Magnoliopsida > Chloranthales > Chloranthaceae > Chloranthus > Chloranthus sessilifolius. Next base: position 169,414,669 of record CM037585.1, read on the forward strand.
GAAAGTGGACGTACGAATGGGTTTTTAAAAAAAGGCCCGTAAAATACCCGTTTGATCAGAAAGAAGAAAATCCAAAATTTATTTGGGTCTTTAACTTTCAATCCCGTCACTTGTATGTTTGACCTATTTTGAAGTGTTAAACGAAATCAGATTGATGCGAAATTGGTCATATTTGAAAGCTTATCGATTTAGCTTTCCAATGAGCCAAAAAACGTGCAATTCTGATAAGTATGGAAGAAGTTATGGTCAATTTTCGGAAGCTACACATAAAGTGACGAATTTCAAGAATCCTAATTGAATTAGGATTAGTCTCTTTTATTATTTTATTTTAGAAAGTAAGAGTTGTTTCTTTGATTAGAAATAAAATTAGTTTCCTTATTGTTTTAGGACTTTATTGTTTTAGAAGAATTAGGATATTTCTTTTATTTGAATTATGAATTAGAGTTATATTAGGATTTCTAATTTTATGCATTAGCCTATTTAAAGGCTTGTAAACACTTTTATTATTAGTTTTTGGTTAATAAAAATTGCTTATGCAAAATTGAGAGTTTTAAACTTTCGTGAGGGTGCGATTATCTCAAAACGGAGAGCGATTTTTCGATTCCCGCTTGCGGTTTTGGTGCGAGGCCAACTCTTCTTCCATCTCTATCTTCTTTAGATTTACGGTTTGCATAACTAGCGTAATCCTAATTATTTTATTGATCTCATAAAAGTAAAAAATCAATATTTTGTGTATCATTAATTTTATTAGCCTTTTCTTTTCGTTTGGTATCAAGAGAAATCGCTTGCGAGTTCGTTCGACGCGCTAAAACTATTGGAGATCTAGCCGTTTATAAGAACCCTAGTCTTCTAGATCCGCGATAGGGTACGTATATTAAGTAACGCTATTTTGGGTTGGAATTAAATCACCTAATTGAATTTTCAGAATTTTTCGTGATAATTTGTTATGAGAAATTGTTATTTTTAATTGATTAAATTAATTTTAATCCTAATCTCAGCCCTAACATTGCATTTAGTAAGTTCCCGCATCAAATTGGTATCAGAGAATCAATTTAGTTTTTGGGTTTTAGTGCTCATATAGGTTTTAAGGTTTTATTTATTTATTTTTTATTTTTTTAGGTTTAAAAAAATCATTATTTCAGATCTGTCTAGCTTTTGTCTGAAAATTTTCGTCTAGCTTGTGTCTGAAAAATTTCGCATGGCTTTTGTCTGAAAATTTTCGTTTGACTTTTGTCTGCAATTTCCGTCTGGCTTTTGTTTGAAAAGTTTCGCCTGAATTTTGTCTGTAATTTTCGTCTGACTTTTGTCTGATTTTTTTTTCTTTTTCATCTAGCTTTGTCTGAATTTTTTTTTTTGTCTAAATTTAGTCTAGCCTTTGTTTAACTTTTGTCTTGTATCACTTAGTTTCATAATTGCACGTCTATTGTTTGACAAAAGTCCTCATCCATTGTTGGTTCATAGTGTTTATCTTTTCTAGTATTGTGTCTGAGTTATGTTTGTGTCAAGCATCATGTTTGAGTCACTTACATGTCATCGTGAATTTCTTACCCATCATGAAAGGGTACTAGCTGAACAAGGGAACCGCTACACTCCAAATTCCTGGCAAAGTCCCAAAAATCGTGATGAGACTAGAGTTAAGAGATACCCTCATCATCGTGAACCCGAGTACGAGTCTGCCGAGAAGTTTCTCAAATCGATTCAGAATGAGGTTCCAAGGTTTGAGGGATGGTTAAACCCCAAAACCTTTGTAGCGTGGTTGTCTAGTGTAGAATATTTTGATTGGAATAACGTGCCAAATGAGTTCAAAATTAGGCTAGCAAAAATAAAGTTGGAGGGTAATGCCAAAATTTTTTGGACTCGCGTAGAACGTTGTACTGAATCTCTTCGGAATAAACACATCTCCACATGGGAGGACATGATGGTGAAACTTATCGAAAAGTATGTCCCACCGTCACCTTCTATGGAATTTGAAAACCAAGACAGATAGGTGTCTTGATTGCCTTAAGTGTCAAGGGTTCGGACACTTTGTATACCAATGCCCCATAAAATTTTCCACTCCGAATTTATTGACCAAAAGAGTGAGTCCTAAGGAGCCGGAGAATAGGGAGGTGAAAGAAGTGTACGACCCTAGTATTGTACTGAGTGAAGAGGAGATATAAGAAGCTGATGAAAGTCTAGTTTGTATTAGAGAGACTTCTATTTCCCTTGTGAGTAGTGATGTTGAGTCACTCACACTTGAACCAATCGAGCCACTTGCCTATGAGTTATTGGTACCCATAGAGTTGGGCGCACACAACTTGTTGGTGCCCATTGGGTCGAATATATGTGAGTCCATCGAACTGGATATACAAGAACCATTAGTGTCAATTGAATCGAGTACCCCAGAATCTTTGGTTTTGGTTGAAGTGAGTACACACAAGTTAATCGAGTCGAGTGTACGTGAGCCATTAGTGCCCGTGCCCTTTGCATCATTCACACAAGAGTCATTAGTGTTAGTTGTGTCACTTGCACATGAGCCTAATAGAGTCCGTAGATGTACGTACACTTTTTTTAGGCCTAGCAACAAAACCTTCAGACCTATTCCTTGATGCCCATCCGCCTGAGCCCAATCTTATCTATTCATTAATTTCCAAATACCCGCCTGAACAATATGTGAAGAGGTTAGATGGAAAAGTTTTGGGAGATCCATATTTTGTTACTAAGGTAAAGACACACAAAGCGTATCGAGAGTATCTTCTTAAGTGGAAAGGTAAACCGAAAATTGACAACACTTGGACTGCAAAGAGAACACAATTTGAGAAACATCAGGCATACCTCATCCAGTAGAAGGGTAAGCCGAATACTAGAACACACAGATTTTCTCCCAATGTCCATTCATCAAAGGTCATAAGAGTCTGCATCCACTTTTGCATATTGCATTCATGAGTTGCATGCTGAGATTAAGAAAAGAATTAATTTAAATAATGAGAAATACAAGTTCTTTGCAGATTTTCACAGACGGTTCAAAGAATTCCAAGAGGGTGATTTTGTGATGGTTCGGAATAGACCCGAGTGATTCTCGTAAGGAGTTGCAAAGAAGTTACAAGCTCACGGTGTTGGACCCTATCAGATCTTGAAGCGTGCCGTTTCTAATGCTTACATCTTAGATCTTCCACCGGATTTGGGGATTAGCACGACTTTCAATGTGGAGGACCTTGTTCCATTTCATGACCCTTCAACCATCCCTGTCAATCCCTTTGAGCCTCCTACATCTGATGAATCAATAATTCCTCTACGCACACCACTACCCCCACTTACTTGGCAAACTCGTGAGATTATCGAAGATTTACTGGAAGATCAGATTGTGCCCACCAACTAAGGGGGACTTTAGAAGTATTTGGTCAAGTGGAAGAACAAGAGTGATTCAGAGAACACGTGGATTACACAAAAGTTTCAGCAGATTGACCCGAATCTCTTGAAGCTTTATCACAACCAATATTCATCGGGAATGCATCCTTCTAACTCGGGGAGAGTTGATGAGGACGTTCGATTAAAGCCGCTTTCGATCGAGGTTCCTTATATATTGTCTGTGATCGTGACCATGAAAATTCATGACAACCAAAGTTCGAGGTCGAATTTTTTCAAAGTAGAGGGGATTGATGCGTATTTTAGATCCGCCTGTTTGAATCGTGGTCGGATAAAGAGGAGACGTCAAAAGAGAAAGTGGACCTATGAATGAGTTTTTAAAAAGGTCCGTAAAAAACCCGCTTGATCAGAAAGAAGAAAATTCAAAATTTATTAGGGTTTTCAACTTTCAATCCCGTCACTTTTATGTTTGGCCTATTTTGAAGTGTCAAACGAAGTCAGATTGATGTGAAATTGGTCATATTTGAAAAAACTTATCGAAATAACTTTCCAACGAGCCAAAAAAGTGCAATTCTGATAAGTATTGAAGAAGTTATGGTCAGTTTTTGGAAGCTGCACATAAAGTGACAAATTTCAAGAATCCTAATTAAATTAGGATTAGTCTCTTTTATTATTTTATTTTAGAAAGTAAGAGTTGTTTCTTTTATTAGAAATAAGATTAGTTTCCTTATTGTTTTAGGACTTTATTATTTTAGAAGAATTAGGATATTTCTTTTATTTGAATTAGGAATTAGAGTTATATTAGGATTTCTAATTTTATGCATTGGTTAGCCTATTTAAAGGCTTGTAAACACTTTTATTATTAGTTTTTGGTTAATAAAACATTGAATTTAGTAAGTTCCCGCATCAAGATGTCCCTGCAACTACACGCCCATCTGGAACAAAGTAGCTATATAACTGGTATGAGATGTTTCCCAAAGCCATTCTCTTCTAATGTTAGCTGTTGACAAAAAAAACATGGGAAGTTCTTGAACTCAAAATTCCTATGGAGCTGCTACTCTGTTTTTTCAGCCGTACAGTGGAGGTGTGATCAATAATAAGATCTACCTGGCGATCCGAAGAAACAAAGTGTGTGTTGCTCTGATCCTCGTGCAAACCAGAAATTCTAGAGCTTTACTTCCAGATTCCACTGTGCTCACTGCAAAGATTAAAAACCCATGAAAAAAAAAACACAAAAAAGAAGAAAAACTCAATAATCAAAACCATGAAATATCAACAAAAAAAGATAAGTGGATCTTCAGAACCCTCTTAGTTATCAATGAACCTAGGTAAGATGATGTGTTGAGAAGCTTCTCGATCAGCTTTCTGTCAATGATACTGTGAGAAACTGCTAGGATATGAAATTGGCCCTCTGCTGATACTGCCATAGCAATTTACAAAGAACACAAAGAAGAACAAGAACAAGGGAAAAAGAAGTAAAAGGTGCCTTTTTATGAAGAGGGGATGAACTCGTTTGGATTGAAATATCCCCAACAAAATTCCATATCTTAGAAAGCAATTGGCTACCAGATTTCAATGGGGGATTTGAACTGCACAACAAGCAATGGATTTTTTTCTTGGGTTAATCAATTATATGAGTTCGATTCTTTTAGCTCTCTTTTTAACAATTTAAACTTTAAAGAGAGGGTAAAGTTTTAAGGGGGTGAAGATGGTGTGTTGTTTTAAATGGATTCAATTCTTCATCACGGACAGAGGAGACAAAGGAGGGGCCCTCTATTTTTCTTTCGGCCAAAACAATGGCTGAGGTAAATTTCTAGTGAAAATTTCTATCATTTAATTTTTTTTTTTGTTTTAATGTGGATAATGGGCTTTTCATATAATAACCGTTTTTCCTCGATTTATTTTCTGAAATTGGGTTACCAAACAGGTCCATAATATAGCTGATATGCCACCTATTCGCCTGTAAATATTCACACCTAGTAGAAATTTTTTTCGTTAGTGGGAGCTCAACAGAGGATTGAGGTAAAACCTTCGCTGTCCCCCTTTTTATGCCATGCGGTGGACTTTTTAATAAATTAAAGTCATCCAAGCGTTTGAACATCCTATGAATGCCAGTGATCCCATAAAAATATGCCCATAAGAGGATTCAAATCGGACACTTGAATATGACTGTAGGGTCCATATTAAAGTATATGGATTGAATGATACAGGTGAAGCCAATATGATGTTCTGCCAGTGAAGCGAATTGGATGTGTGCCATGTGCCTCAAAGTGGGACAATTATGGTGTTATGGCCAGAGTAAATTTATTTATCTTATTTATTATTTATTTGTATTTTTTACTTGGAAAAGAAGACTGGCATACAGGGGTAGCATTTGTTATAGCTTTATATTGAGGGCATATATCTTCTATCCAATTGTGTATTAAGGTTTGTTGCTTTTTTATATATACTTGTCTACCGTGGAGAAACCTGATGTGCATCTTTTTATTTGGCATACTATTTTCCCTAAGTAGTTACGGCCCAACTGCTTTCTTTTCAGGAGCGTTCTCCGCAATATTTCAACGGATAGAAGAAAATTTGAAGAAGGAAACTGTAGAGAAATGTCGTAAACCATATCGAACTTGAGAAAACTCCAAAGTGGTGCTGACCATTGGACGCTGGTTTGCTCAATTTATTATAGGATAAGGCAATACCATCTGCATATCTAGCATGTTTTCTTCATGCTGTACCATATTCTATATCATGTAATTATTTTTTATAATGATTAATGGATGGCATCATGAGATGAGATTATCTAGCAAATGAATAGCTTTTTTTTTTTTTGGCAAGCACAAAAAGTATATTCTAAGAGGTTTCACGGAATACCTATTAATCAAGTTTAACGGATATGATTTGAATAATCCAACGCCATTGGACTTCACACTTGCGGTCAAATGGGGCCTCCATTTTAGAGACAATGGTTGATATGTTCTTTTGATATTTATTGTTTCATGGGTGATGGCGAAGCCCAACCTCATGAAATTATAGATACGTTATATATATTGTATTTGTACCCCTGTTTTTTTGTGCTTAATAAAGGGGTGAGGACCCTCCAACCTCACAATATATATATATATATATTGTATTTGTACCCCTGTTTTTTTGTGCTTAATAATGGGGTGAGGACCCTCCAACCTCACAACTTGCGTGTAAATAATAATAGTAAAAAAATGAATAGCTTTTCATTCCACCAACAATTTTAATAGGTGACTCGAGCAGCAGTTAAGTGTAAGACCCCCAAAACCTGTGAAAGTCTATTATAAGGGGATTACGTGGCCAAAAATTATTCATGAGCTAACCCATGTCACTGACACGTTTGGATACTCATAAATGAACAAAATTTTGAAGCAAAATGTAGTTAAATAAGTTTGTTTAGCGACTCTAAAGTTACTTCTATAATGTTAAAAATCAACATAAAACTAAAAGTAAATTTATAAAAAATTTTGACTTTAAAAAAAGTAACTTCCATCTCTACTACCATCACACCACCATCATTATAACTACTAAGCCACTACTACACTACCATTAATGTCACCGCTCCACCTCCGGGACATCACCTACATTATACTCTCTTTTGTCAATATTTGAGTTGGTGACATGGTTCAAAATTTTGGTTAAAATGTTTCGATTTTGATCCTCACTAAAACCAAAATGATAATATAAAATTTTATTTTTTTTATACCATAGGGGAGATTTTGGCCGAAATTTCGGTTTCGATCCCCACCAAAACGAAATTCGAGTTTTTGATCCTTGATTGGTGAAATTCCAAATTTAAGTCCAACTTTGATAAGAAGGCAATGTTTGCTCAGAAGGTCAAATTTTTGCTAATAAAAAAAAAGATGAAATTAGTTGGAGCATTATGACTTGGTAATGGATAGTGGGTGTCACTTGGTTAATTTGTGACCTGGCAGAATTATGTTTAATTTTTTTACATCAAGTTTAACTTTTGGTGAAAGTTTGATTTTTTTACAAGCTTTGTCTATTGTAATGTAGTGGGTTAGTGTTTTCTGCTAGGTTGACTTTAGATTTGGTGATATATTGACAAAATTTTAGCAGTCAAAATTTAGTTTTTTATTCAAAATTTAATAAGTGTAACCTAATTAGTTGCTTCTGCTAAGTTACTTCTAACTTGGTAGTTTGTTGTCAGATTATTTATTGATCAAAATTTAACTTTCTATCCATTTTGGTTCATGTTATAGTGAATAGTAGCTATTGTGGTGCCTGCTGGCCACATCAATGCCAACGACAAAGCAGTGCTTTAATAGCATCGCATTACAATTTCAATCATTCTACTTGTTTGACTTTCACGAATCAAACTACTAAATCGAAGGATAAAAATTTTGGATTTTGTTGACTGAAATTGAAACTTTGAACCGAAATTTTGGCCGAAATTTTGAATTTCAGCTGAAATTTTTATTTTCATACATTTTGAACCCAATAATTTGAGCTTACAGTTTTGTTTCGGTCTGGACTGAAATCGATGCGATTCTGTCGATAACTTTAATTATCAGCCAAAAATTTGATCCATGGCTCAACCTCAAGTCCATTAAAATCTCAAAGAAGACTCTTTGCAAATGAAAGTTGTAATGGCCTAATGGGTACCATTATTTACACCCCTGCAAATGATGAATATCATTTTTTTAATCCCAATTTCCAAATATAATAGATGGTGAGATGTGTACCATCTCATATATTTTAAATCAATTTTTTTTTAACAAATAAAAGTTATGAGGTGGTTGTAATCTAAAGTAGTGTAGTACATGGGTCAAAAAATCGTCCGATACCGATACGTATCGGTTTTGGATTTGGGCGGTATGATACAAAGGTATTGTATCGTACCCCCTTAAAAACAATGTACTTATCGTCCGATACGGATAATGTATCGCCCGTATCGGACGATATATTAAAATTATCGGACGATAATTTCAATGTATTGTTCGATAATATGTATATATATATTTTTTTCGATTATCTACACAATCGATGGCGACTGTGTAGACAATCGCCATCGATTGTGTAGAAAATCAGATATATATATATATATATATATATATATATATATATATTTTTTTTTTTCCGATTTCTACACGATTGTCTACAATCGGAATTTTTTTTTTCCGATTGTTTGACGATTGTCTATACAGTCATCATCGATTGTGTAGACAATCGAAAAAAAAAATAAAAAATTCAATATATCAAACCGATACATTCAATGTATCGCCGATACATTAAATATATTGGCCGATACCCAATACATATCGCCCTGGAAGTCAGGACGATACGTATCTATTTACCGATATTTTAATCTTTGGTGTGGTAGTAACATCAGCCATCAACTTATTTCCGAAAATTTAGTGTCTATGCCTCTGGGAGGCAGGTAACCATTGGTGTATGGAGATGTGATTGATTTGATTATTCTCACACATTCAACATTTGAATGGAGATGAGGAGGACATCGTTATTTTAGATGAGTAGTTAAGCGTGTGGACTCTCCCACGCACTACTGCAGTGCGCGGATCATCAATTCCGGTGCTCTGAAATTACACCAGGATATCTGCCATCTGATCAGAGTGCAAATGAACGGATAAAGTACAATCCAGGTTATATATACTAGTGGGATGCACGTGGAGAGAGAGAGAGAGAAAGAGAGAGGTGTGAGAAAGAAGGGATGGAGATTCATAAGATACCGGATATCTTTATTTTTAACCCAAGATACTTCCTTCGCAGCTCAGGTTTCCTTCATTAAATCATTAATTGAGTTGAATCGGAAGATGGAGATCATTTTTCAACCTAATCTTTGACACAATAGATCTGGAGATCATAGTCCTATTGTAATTTTTTTTTACTTTTTCAGATTTTGATTCTACGTGGCATACACTGTTGAAGTTTATTCTGACATTTGGTAAATTATAGCCTTATCTCTCCCTTTATACCTCCCCTCACAGCCAATTTGTTTGGGGAATTATAGCCTTATCTCTCCCCTTAGAATGCCCAGGGCCCCTCCACTCGCAGCCAATTTGTTTTGGGTTGGATGCACAGTATGACTAAACTTCAACAAACCTTGACAAATCACCCGAAAACCATGCTTGAATGCCTATGATGATGTTCACTTCTTGGGATGTGTCCTATGTGAAATCAAAATCTGACCATCAGATAGTAGGCCCATGATTCAAGATTTATTGTGTCAAAAATTGGGATTAGAAATGATCTCTAGCATCAAAATCAAAGCAATCAATAATAAAAGTGTGACAGCTCGGATTTCGGCACCCCGAAACTCGTGCTATCAGCACGATCCTCTAGGCCGTGCCCCCGAAGTCCGTATGAAACATTAGTATAACCAAACAATAATTATTCAAATAGAACATGTAAACTGAACATCGTGAATTAAAGATATTCTAATTTAAAATAAAAGCTTAAAAGACAGTTTTACTTCCATGCTAACGCATGAACAGAAGAACCGACCCGAACCATTGGTGATAAATAGATTATCCCACATGATTCGCCCAAAAGAATATATATAATTTAATTACATCTTTCTCAAAATAAGGCTTGACATACCAAGCCGTACAGAATACTCTCAAAAATCTCCTTCAAAGTACGCAACGGGTCCTCTAGAAGAAGTCCTCAGGAGGAGACTCCAACTCTTTTCCCGGCACATAATCCGAATCCCCCGGATCAACGTCTCCCGAAGCCTCGACAGTCGCAAACAATGGACCTGCGACGTATAGTCTAAAAGGAGTGAGCTACATCCTAGCTCAATAGGGAAACATCAAGTGAACATATAAGTCAAGCTCTCACATATATTTTAAAACAATTTAAAAGCATGATTTATCAGACGAAATAACTAAAGAAAACAATTTAAATAACTAAAAGATGTACTAGATGCAACTGTTACTTTACATGTGGATGTTCATTCTCAACTTACTGGTATTAGATACTGATTCGGCCTAATCACTTAAATCTTAACTTAAATATTTCCCAACTTACTATAGAGTCGGGCACCTGATGGAATACCCTCCATCGTCGTCTAAATAGACAGTTTTTCATATCTGTTTCATTCTTGAATACTACCCAGGTCCCTTTCTCATAGGCGATGGAGTTTCTAGTCTTATACACATCCCTGGGAAGTCCAAACTGGTGTACGGATTGGCCGCCGTATCGGTCACGGATATCCTGTCGAGTCAGTCATGGGTATCCTGCCACATCGGTAGAGTATTCTGTTCAAACTTTAAATAACAAAAGTATCAACTGTGCACTATATATAGTTATTCACCGTGCAATTGTGCTAATTTTAGTATATTAGGCCTTATTAACTTCTCTTTTACTTTATTGACAGATTTCACCTGCATCCCTGGGATGCCACTGGCACAACGCATCACTTAGATGCTCAATATCACAATCTCACGTCCCCTGAGGACCTTACAAGTTAATTAGTATTCATATGCACACACACTCTCTCTTAGAAATCACATTTTGATGCATAAATATTCATTTAAATCACTCTACATACATGCTTTTGAAAATTAAAATACATGTTCAAGGTGTTCCCTACCTCACGTCTCTGAATGCCCAAGCATCATGATCTAACACGGCTCCTTATGCTTGCGTTCCCTCGTACCACTTATGGTACACCATGACATATGCAAAACATCAAGAAAGATACAATATATAAAGTATAAGACCCTCTCTGAATCTCAAAGTCCAATTCAAAAGCCAATAAAAACTGTCAAAATCGATTAATCAAAAATCCAAACTCGATTGATCGATTTTCCCAGCTCTCCATTTTCCAGCCATTGGGAATGCTCAGACGACTAATCGATTAATTGAAATTCCAGAATCGATTGATCAATTTTAAATCGATCAATCGGTTTCGAGCCATTCTGCCCAGATAACTTCCAGACCAAAATTGATTAATCGATTTTTCAAATCGATTAATCGATTTGGTCCAAAACTCAGCCCTTCTTCGAGCATTTCTTCCAAATCTCTTCCTTTTCATTTCCTTTAATTTCCATTATTTATTTATTTATTTAGCTACACTTTAATGCACAATAACATGTTCACTATAATCTACATTATAATCCACAAAACTTACCTCAAATTAATCTCTTGATTGATGGAATGGTTGGGTTAAAGACTAGGGTTCCAACTCCGACTTCCACGCGTCGAATCCGACATTAAATGTTTAAGCCCGTCTTTAATTTGCAATGTGCATTAACCTCCTTAGCATTCACTCATTCTTTACTCTTTCTCTCTTTTCTTAACTCTCTTCTCACCAATTAAACAAAGAAATGAATTCTCTTAGTCATTAACCCTCTTAACTCTCTCTTTTGCCTTAGTGTTAAGTACATGACCTTAAAACAAACATCTAATCCCATACTTAGGATACATTCATATCATATTTAATAAATTTTTTTTGAGTCCACTGTTTGACCATCACTTGGTCAAATCTACGACCAGTCGGGCACACATCCTGAGGTCACTGTTCATTGTTCAAATTTCGGGGGCGTTATATGAAGCCCGTGAAACCCAAGTTTAAAAGCAAAAATCTTGGATTGCAAATAAGGATACCTTTTTAAATATTTTCATCACTCGTCTCAATTCCGCTATACATGCTTTATATATATATATATATATATATATATATATATATATATATATATATATATATATATATATATATATATATATAGCTAGGGCTCTCAATGGGCCAGGCTAGCCTGAATTTTAGCCTGCACCCGACCTGAAAAAAGTGATATTTTTAATTAAGCAAACTCGACTTGGTATCCGAACCGAGCTAAGCATGTTACAACCCGGATAAATCCGGGCCGGGCTTGGGTTGAGTGTTGCAACATCTGGTCCACACCCGACCCGGATATTATATATATATATATTATACTTACTTTTTAAAATTATAATTTTTTATATATAGTTAAATATGATTTACTTAAATGCCCTGAAATATTTAAATTTGGAGCATTTAAGTCAAAAGCGTAATAACCTTGTACAATGCGTATATTTTTTGGTTGGATAAATTGGATGGCATAATTTATTTTCAAGCAATTGTTGTATAGCTTTTTAACTGCACAACTTGAATGATTTGTTAATAGATTTTCAAACAATCATTGTCTGTTATAATTATTGTGTAATAAATTAAAATAAGATATTTGAATAAAATCATGTACCTGATCATTTATAATATACTACAAAAAATAAGACTATAAGCGGCAGTTTTTTTTAATAAAAAACCGCTGCTATTAGTCATGCCGCTATAAAAAATTGTCGCTATTATTTTTGTAATGACAGTTTTTTGTAGCGACAGGGTTAATAGCGGCCACTGATAGTCTTATTTTTTGTAGTGATAGTAATATAATTATTTAATTAGATTTTTAACCTTCTTCAAAATTGATAACCCGATTCTAATAGAGTAGGGCCGGATTGAATCCCGACCTGACCCATTGATAGCCCTATCAATAACGAAGGGATAGCGCCCGTGACAACTTGCCCAAAGTCTGATTAGGTGCCATAGATAAAGTTAAAAAGAATATTTATTTATCGTTAAAAATTGGTCAAAAGTCCACAATTTTAATAAACCAAGTTCAAGCAGCGAAACTTAATTTGATTTGGAATTTAAAGACAAAATGTATTTTTTAATCTTATTAATTTTTTTTTTTTTTTTAATGTTTTAATCTAGGGTTCGAGCGGACATTTTACATCGGATTGGCCACCTGGTACAAAACAACTTGTAAATTTGACTTGCAATGGTTTCTGTTTTTTTGTTTTTTTTGGTTTTTTTTCTTTTAAGGAGAACGCTTGCATTGGTTTCAAGGTTGAACAAATAAATTCCCCTCAAAGAAGAGCCAATAAAGACTTCTTTTAGTTGAACTTATAAAAGTAACTAACTAAACTGACCGTCCACTCTATGCCAAGTTGCACAAACGGTGGTTTAATACAAGCAGTGCACCTAGCATGTACCAGCAACCACCCTACCAAAGAAGCTAAAAAATCAGTTCACTTCAACATACCGACATTTAAACACTAAATTGGTGTTAAAATGATTTTATACCATTAGAATTATACTTTTTTATCTCACACTATTCAAGTGCGATTTATCTTTACGTCAAGTGGCGCACATGTTCATATGACAATCTATTATTGGAACATATCTTGGTCCAAAGAAAAATGTTGATAAGTGGATGTGAATCATCTTATTGATAAACCTCAATATCAACCATAAAAATTAGAAACAACAGCTGATATTATAGTCAACATACCGGATTACTTCAATCCGCTCCTCTAAAACACAAATTTTGGACATGTTGCACTTGAATCTATGATCTATCACTTTAACGGTACGGATCACCCACACATAAGCCATTGATGCTGTAAGATCATTTAAACACCATTTTGGTGTTTAAATGACAGTCAAGAGAGTTGGGTCCTTAAAAAAACAACTCCAACAAAAACAATTTAGCCAACCAATTAGACAATTCAACACAATGGTACACAATAGAAGCTATCATTTTGATGACTTGGATTGTTAACCATTAACATTGACAAGTAATAATTTTAAGAAAGGAAGACAGTAACATACCGTTAATCCATCTGGTGCAAAAAGATTCTTACAAATATCATTATAAATTTATAATCAGCCCCCTTGGAGCTAGCCCATACTTAGCCTAATTATTAGTTAGGTTGGGCTGAGCTTCCCCATTTATTAATCAAGCTTACTTACCTTAGCTCATATCTAATGGATTGAGTCGAGCCAAACCACAGGCCAACAGGAAAATAACCTGACAATTTCTATCTAAAAGAATTTATTTGATCATTTTTTGTCCGATTTGGTGCAAGCTTAAATAAACCAATTTTTGATTAGGCTTTTGGAACTTGTTCAAACGTTGCCCAGCTTACTAATAGGCCCGGGGCCAGCCCATTTGTTTTGGGCTTAAGGTGCTGGGAGGGACCAATGCGTTGTCCGTTGAGATCCCTACTTATAACCACCCTAATTAGACGGGTAACCGTCGTGCTACTATCCCAAGTGATATACATATTTGATTAATCAAGTAGTCCAGCTGGCAGATCATTATCGGATGGACTTCGATAGTGGAGAGAATCGTTCTTATTCAATATCTTATTGGACAGTGTTATATGATATACAGTTTTTAATAGACAATTTTGCAGACAGTTTATGTTTCGCAATGTCATTGGCTGCATACAATGTACATTAGGCTGCCTCCAAAAATTATCTGTCAAAATTTGTCCACCCTTTGCAATATTCCAATTTTATTTGGTTTGACTCTTAATACCTGACGTTAAGAGGTTACAAGGCTATGAATAACCTTCACGGAATCTTGTGAAAACTGGATTTCCCCAAAATCCAGGAATCCTTACAGCTGTAAAGTCCGCTTTCGAAGGGATTGATGGAATTAAATGATATTCATGAGTTAGAAACTTGGACCGGCACTAGTGTGGGTGATCTGTAACGTCAATCATAGATTGAAGGGCAACCAATCCAAAAATAGTTTTTTAGAGATATTTAAATCATCTCATTTGTTTACTATAAGCATAGTGACAAATTTCGTCTCCGGGAATTTTTCGGTGGGAATCCTTTCGGTACATTTCGAATTAATTTCGATACCGAAAAATTTAAGGATTAAAAATATATTTATTATTTTTAAAAAAATTACTAAAATATATATTAAATTACTAACATATTTATAATGAAAAAAATAAAATTTTTAATATATAAAGAAAATTTACTAAAATTTACCAAAATATACCAAAATTACCGAAAATCTCATTTGACCCCCATTTCGCAAAATTTTGCCGAATTTCGACAAAATTTGTCACTATGACTATAAGATCAACTGTTATTTTTTATTTTAATGACGGACATTAAAATCCATCAATAGGATGGCTCACATCTACTTATAGACATGTCTCTTTGAGTTGAGATAAATGCCACGGGTGGATTGCAACTTGAATAATTTTAATGAAGTACGTATGCCACATTGAATAATGGTAAACCATTCTTCAAGAGTCTAGTTTAATGGTATAAGATTATTTAAACATCATTTTAGTTTTGGATGTTAGGAGCTATTATCAAAATTTTTATCTATCATTGGAACCTGTCCTAGCCAAATGATATCTCAATCTGACGGTATGAATTAGGAGTGTTATCGGGTTGATTTGGGTCGGTTTTCATGCTAAATCAAAACCAAACCAATAACTATTGATTTTTAGTTTCTCAAACCGAAACTGAACCGATAAGCCTCTAAACCGAAACCGAACCAATAATTATTGGTTTGGTTCGGTCGATTTTCGGTTTCTACACCCCAACTTTTTTATTTGTAAAATTTTTTAAAAAAGAAAATTTTACAAATAAAACATATGTTTGTGATTTCCTTTTTACAAATAATACCTATTATTTGTAAAAAAAGGTAAACCCTATTATTTCTAAAATTTCTTTTTTACAAATAATACTTATTATATGTAAAAAAAAGAAAATAATATCTATTACTTAGGTAAACCCGATTATTTTTTTTTAAAAGGAAAATCTATTTTTTTATGCACCTAAGTAATACACCCTATTATTGGTTTCTTATCGGTTCGATTTTGGATTTTTTACATCAAAACTGAAACTGAACCGATAATCCGATAAACCACTTTTCCAAAACTGAAACCGAACCGATATGCCCTAAAACTAAAACCAAACCGAAATTTCGGTCGATTTCGATCGGTCGGTTTTCTGTACAGCCCTAAATTATGAATTTCTCACAGCATAAGCCACTACCCGCGGTACCTGATTCAGTGATTTAATTTTTATTTTTTTTGATAGGAAGTCAGTGATTTAATTAATTTAAACTCTAACAAAAAAGCAGAAGAATAACAAATATTAATTAGAAATATTTGATGATCCAGATATAAGCCATGTGCACAATGCCAGTGACATATATCCTTTAATGCTTGTACACTGTTAGATGATTTCTTATATCTACCTTAGCTATAACTGCTTTATTAGAAATTTTTCCCAATATTAAAAATAGAAGAAGTTCAAATACGTACGGAAGGTTTCCCATTGGTAGACTCGTAGCAGTTTTAACTTCCAAGTTCCACCACGACTCCCGGAAACCTTAAGCCACTGTAACTCTATTCCTCATATCCACACAGTCGCCATGGAGATCTCTCCTTTCAGTCTGGCCGTCATTCTTTTCAATCCTACGGTTCAAATGGCTCCTCCGATGTTCTCGTGACCAACCTACCAACAATTAGCGCCAGAGAAAGAAGGATATCTTGCAAACCAAGCAAGCATTCGCACCTTTCTGCGGTAAACGCAGAATGACTTCTCTCGTTTCTTTATTCCTCTTTTAACCCTTTCTTTTGCTTTTCGCCCCGCACCCTTTTGCTTTCTTCTTTCTCGAGATTGAAGACCCACTCCTCTTTCACTCAGAGTTAGGGTTTTTATATTTGTTTCTTCTATACTTAGCTTGGTATTGATCGTCGTATTAGATGGCAAAGATTAAAGGGTTTTTTGCTTCGACGTTTCTCTTCTTTGTCTTCCTAAATGGGTTTGCTATGGCTGATAACCATCATCTTTTTTTCGACTGGACGGTTTCTTACTCTAGAATGACTCCTCTTGGAGTAGATAAACAGGTTTGAAAACTTCTTATTCGATTTTATATTACCCCATATTCATTATATATATTTTTTATTAAATTTTTTTGCTTCTGTTTTAAAACAGGTGATCCTGATCAATAACCAATTCCCAGGTCCCTTGTTGAACACCACAACGAACGATATTGTAAACATAAACGTTCATAACAACTTAACCGAAGGGCTCCTTCTCACTTGGTAAAGATCGAAGAATTATAGGGGTCTTCTTGTTGGGTGGTGTAATTAATTTGCATGAATTTGGAACATAAATTTTATTTTTTTGCGTGGATTTTGATGAAGGAATGGAGTGCAACAAAGGAGGAATTCATGGCAAGATGGGGTGCAAGGGACGAACTGCCCGATAGAGCCTGGGACGAACTGGACTTACAGTTTTCAGATGAAAGATCAAATCGGTAGTTTCTTCTATTATCCTTCGTTGTTCTTTCAAAAGGCGGCGGGCGGCTACGGTGCGATTCGAGTGAATAATCGACCAGTAATTTCGGTTCCTTTTGATCGTCCCCTCGAAGACTTTGATATCTTGATTGGAGACTGGTATAATGCTGATTACAGGGTACAGATCACTCTGTGTTGTTGTATTATTATTATTATTATTATTATTATTATTATGATATTTAAGTTAATTTCACTGAAATATCATAAAATTTTGATCAGGGTTTGAGATCTTCTCTTGATCTTGGAATACCTTTGCCGCCTCAACCAGATGGGATTCTAATCAATGGTCTCGGACCTAACCAGGCAAATTTCACAATACAACCAGGTAATGTCTCACACTGTCACACATATGCCATAACAAAAAATAATTTCATTGTAAAATTTTATAGTTATATTGTTGTACCCTTCACCATGCATCATACTCCTGGCTTTATTTTTTTAATTGGTAGGGACATTTTTAGAATAAATTTGGATAAAGATAGGCAGGTTTAGGGTTTTGAGAGAGAGAGAGAGAGAGAGAGAGAGAGAGGCTGCAGGTTATCAATGGTCGGGGCCGGGCTTTTCATAGGCCTGATTGTTTTTGACCCATAGGATCAAAACGGACCCGGATGCAAATTGGGCAAGACTCAGCCTTTGTGGTTTCGAGATCGGCTTTAGTATTTACTCTCAAACCTGACTTGAACGGAGTTCGGGTGGAGCCTGATTTGGGTCAGTTCGATCTTTCACTTAATATGATTGGGTCTGTATGGACCGGTTCAATACAGACCCGGTTGGGTTGGCCTGATTATTTTTACCTTAGAAGTTAGACTCAAGCTTGATCTGAATATCAAATTGGGCCAGACTTGACCCGAGTTATTTTTGAGCTGAGCTTTTATTTAAGCCCAAACCCGACCCGACTTGGCTGAATCATGATCAGGCTTAGCAAGTTAGCATATTTTATGAGTGACTCTTATCTAAAGAGAGTACCTTTATTTGTACAAACCAAAACTTTAGAATCACGTATATTCTCACGGTATGAAGGAGAAATCATGATTTAGTGTGGGATAAAATTAAAAATATATGACACCTAAATAATTTCATGAAGTTCTCGAAACATGTTTACTAGGCCTGTTACGATTAGTAAACCTATAGCACGAGCTACTTATTTATTTTATTTATTTACAGTTGCCCCGTTGTAATCTTGAACTACTATTAGGTACGTGCTCCATGATATTTATGAACTCGAGATTTATTTTGTAAGAGAATGGAATGAAAGTGATCTCTATCGTTTGATTCAATACGATCAAACACAAGAAAAACATAGATGACACAACTCCACACATAACTACCAAAAAAAACAAAAGCCCTACATTGACACAATTTCTTGCACTAAAGTTCTTTAGATCAATAGAACACCTATCGATTTGTATAAATCGTAATTTCACATAACACACATACATATGACACTTGTGTTCTAATCATATGGTACGTGGAGTTACGTGGGATTACTCTCATTTGTCCGTTTGTTTACGCAGGTGCTACTTATAGGCTAAGGATCTCGAACGTGGGACTTAAAACGTCTCTCAATTTCCGAATTCAAGGCCATAAGATGCTGTTAGTTGAAACAGAGGGCTCCTATACACTACAACAGTACTACCAGACACTCGACATCCACGTGGGCCAATCATACTCTGTCCTTGTGACAGCAGATCAACCTGATAACTCCGCCTACTACATGGTCGCCACCTCTAGATTTCTGGATCAAGAGATTGCAGGCATCGCCGTGCTCCGATATTCTGGCTTTCAAGGAAGTCCCGTAGGTCTGCTCCCTACAGGCCCCAACTCCTTTGACTACATCTACTCTATTGAGCAAGCCCGATCCATCAGGTACTCTGCATTATTTGAAATATAAAATAATGACTGCATTATATGGAGGACAAATTTTATGCAGACAAAGTACAGGCGGCTAATGTGGCATGATGCAATTGGTTGCAAGCACAATGGGGCTCAATTAATACAAGTCGGTGCATTTGGTCACATTGCGCCACATCAGCCGTCTGCACTTTGTCCGTGGCCCGAGTATTATGTGACTTGATACACAGATCACTTTTGGTATGTCGTTATGCTTGAAAGCTTCTCCATATTTTAATAGTAGTGTGCGGATAGCACAAATTGGTTTACCCTTAGATTTTTTATTTTATTTAAACAAAAGGAAAACTACAATTAAGAAAAGCTTACATGCAAACAAAAAAATCTAATATCTTGAGATCATGAGCTTACCATTAAATGGTTAAATGTTAATTACACATGGTACACATCTCAAAAGTAAATGTGATCATGGTGTACCATCAAACGTCATTAACATTACTTTTGGGAATGTGTGCCATGTGATTTCAATCTGGTAATATCCCCATAATCTCAATATATATTGCCTGAAAGATTAGGACAAAAAAAAAAGGAAAAAAAAAAAATCGATCATCTGATTTAAAGCAATTAATAGATTTGTAATTTGACTACTTCAGCTGTAACATAAACTAGTGTTGCAGTAACACCAGCCTAATAAACCGCTGGGAAATAGGGCATGAATTTGTGGGTTTAATTGGCCGAGAGTCCTAGACTCTCAAAAAATTGGAGCTTCACATATTTTTGAACACTTTGGGGGAAATATACATGAAATTGTAAAATTTATTTACTGATATAATGGAATGGAGCAGGTGGGACTTAGCGGTAGGCGCGGCACGACCGAACCCGCAAGGGTCATTCCACTATGGGGAGATCAACGTTACTCGCACAATTGTTCTCCAAAACGATGCAGCAGTTATCGGTAACCAGCTGCGTTACACTGTCAACGACATCTCTTTCGTCAACCCGGACACACCCTTGAAACTAGCCGACTACTTCCAGCTCACTGATGTCTTCAACCTCAATGCCATTCCTGATGTGCCGTCCGATGGCCGTCGTAGGCCAGCTGTAGGGCCCGCTGTCATCAATGCTAGATACCGGCGTTTCATACACGTGGTGTTCCAGAACACTCAACCCACTCTCCAGACCTGGCATATGGATGGTTACAATTTTTTTGTTGTTGGGTGAGTGAGAAGCCACCCTTATTTATCTTTCATTCTTTCAGTGCAAGATGTTGTTTTGCTTATTAGTATAACAGATATTATACACTAATCTATCACCGGAGACAAGTATAAAATATGGTTGACCAATGAAATACTGATGTACTCTAAGTCTAACTAAGATTGATCGTACACTTGTCTCCAAGCTTGATTTAATTGGTGGACTATAACTTTAGCCACCACGGGTCAACCATTTTGAACGGTTATGTACATAGATTTCCATTTTGGTACATCCCTGAAAGTGTAATCTCACCCATAACAATAAAAAAGAAAGTAATCTCACCCATAACAAAAAAAAAAAATAGTAATCTCACCATCTTTTGAATCAGATGATGAGATTGTTTTTCATCCCAATATTTGATATTGGATATGAGATCATAGCGTACCATCAAACAATCCATTTTTCATTCCACATGACACAATCTCAAAAAGTAACTTTAAAACCACGCTTGAGTTTAATATGTGCATGATTTTTGTGTCACTTTTTTTAGATGTGTCACATGAAATTAGGAAACTGACTATTTGATGGTACACCTATGATATCAAGAGCCATTATGTTGAAGATTTGGATGAAAAAACTACCTCCATTGTCTAATCGAAAGCAAAATTGTTTTTCCGACTAGGGTGGTGGTACATTTTAACGGGATGCAAATAATGGTACCCCTTGTATTTTTTGATTATTGATTAGATTGTAATTTGATGGCTTTGGATCGTTGACAGGATGGATGTGGGTAGGTGGCATCCTAGCTTGCGATCAACTTATAACATGCTAGACGCAGTTTCTCGCTCTACAGTACAGGTTGGTGAATATTTCTGGTTCACTTACTCCTATTAAATCATTGATTGCGTAAGATCATTTAAATACAATTTTAGTGTTTGAATGACCATCATGGGAGTTGAGTCCTTTCCAAAAACACTTTTTAGGTGTTGTAAAGAGGTGTATCACATGCTGCTTCTCACATGATGAAAATTGAATTGTGGGAAGCATGAGGCAGCTTCTCAAAACAATACCGTTGTCAGCTAAAGGTGACCAAGTCTTAGGGCCAAAAAAGGCCTTAGATTCTCACA
This sequence comes from Chloranthus sessilifolius, assembly GCA_021018995.1. Lineage (NCBI taxonomy): Eukaryota > Viridiplantae > Streptophyta > Magnoliopsida > Chloranthales > Chloranthaceae > Chloranthus > Chloranthus sessilifolius. The sequence continues at coordinate 169,436,325 of CM037585.1, forward strand.
ACCATCAGATTAAGATCAGAAAGCTGTCACAAGATGACGTGACAGGGATCCTAAGTGTTATGATGATGTCCAATTCCTTGTGTTTATTGGGTGTTACATACGCAGGTTTATCCAAACTCATGGACGGCAATAATGGTGGAACTGGATAATCAAGGGATGTGGAACCTGAGATCACAGGACGAAGAGAGAAGGTACCTGGGCCAAGAACTATACATGAGAGTTAAGGGCATTGGAGAGGAGGACCCTTCATCCATCCCTGTCAGGGACGAGCTACCTCTGCCATCCAATGTCATCAGATGTGGGAGGGCTCTTTCTCTATGATTCATACGCTTTCCTTTCTCTTCTTTTCTCCTCATCAACCTTTGATTATTTCTCTTCATTTTTGTAGTGCTATATATTTTGGATTTCCTCTTCTTTATTTTATATAATTTTTTTAAGTTTGAAAAAAAATATGTGTACCTTGACATTGGATGCTCAAGTCAACCACCATAAATTGAAAATGATTTGGTTATCGTAGTTAGTAATCTTTTGATGTAAGAAGCAGTGGGCCCAAAAATGACACGTTTTGCCGAATTTGAATTATCTATTCTATGCACTCTCACATTAACTGTTGTTTTTATTTTCTAAAGTTTGATGTTAAAGTTCACCTATGGGATGGATATCATCAGCTTAAGGGTAATGATTCTTTGGGCAAGACGTGCGTCAATAATGGACTATCACTTGGACTATTTAGTTTGATCAGAGATGTGCTTAATTTGATTAGAGATGTGTCATGTGGTGTAACAATTTTGCAGAATGGATGAGCAATATGCTCAATCTAAATAGTCCAAGTGATTATAACCCGTCCACGAATGCAACTTTGTTTGATGTTATTCCCAAAAGAGGAAGGAGCTACGAAAATCAATGATTTCAAGCCAGTAAGTTTGCTGGGAAGTCTGTATAAAATTATTCAGAAGGTCCTAGCCCTTAGACTTCGACTAGGGATTTCATGTCATATCTCCCAAGTCCTAACCAATGTGAGTATATATCTTCAAAAGAGGGATATTCAAGATATGACTATCATTTCCCATGAGGGTATCCATTCTATGTATCATAAAAAAACTCAGGCTTAGCATGAAAAGACGAAATGAAACAGAGATACGATAGGTTTCCCTAAGCGTTCCTCGACTAAATGTTTTATAGATTCGGTTTTGGAGAGTGGCGTCAGTAGTAGATGCAGGGCATTTTCAGAGCTATCGAAGTATAAGATCAGGTGATCTGTTATCCCCCCTTTTGTTCAACCTGGTTAGTGAAGGTCTCACCCACCTACGATTTGTTAACTGACACTGAGATTTTATGTGATTGTAATAGAGAATATTGAAGATTGGTAGTAGAGATACACATCATCAGTTGCAGAATCAGGATTCTTATCTAGGCAGGGCCCAAAATGAATTAGATATAAATTTTGAAGTGCAATTAGCTCAAAATTATGTTAATTATATATCTAATCATTATAAAGTAATCATTAGATTAATCTTATTATAAGAGAAAAAAAGTAAAAAAAAAAGTACTTTCAAAATTATAAATATTATATTTTATCATATAAAAGTATTATATACTATTAATGAAATCGAGTCAGGCCAAGCAGAGCTATCCTAGTTCAGCTCTGGCCCTGGAGGCAAGCTTAAGAGAGCAAAAGCTCTCATTTTCGGGCCAGGCTGAGCCGTCGAGTTAGCTTAGCTCTCTTGCAGCCCTAGACAGCCCAACCTACGGCCTACACATACTACCTAGGGCTGTCAATGGGTTGGGTTGGGTCAAAATTTTAGCTGCCCGACGAGAAACCTATATATGCCAACCTGAGAGTACACCCAAGCCGACCTGACCTGAGAACTGGATCCAACCCAGCATACGACCCGATTAACTATTTATATATTTTTAAGTACAAAATATCGGTCTGGTTAAGCAAACCTGACCCAACAAAACCTTTTTGTCGACCTGGCTCGACCCGAAGGTTGGGTCAGATGTCTCATGCCCAGCCCCACCCGAGAAGCCAATTTTGTGTGCCCAACCTAGTAAAATATCGTGTCGGGTCGGATATCCAGCCAATCCGACATGTTGACAGCCCTAAATTACAAGTTTACAACCTAAGGCACTTGTGTGAGAATAGTAAAAACCAGCTAGCCCCAACTCATGATTCGCTGTTCATCAACCCCTGTTTGGCTGTTTCTTGTAAAAAATCTGGAGAAGCAGATTTATGCTTCTTATGGATTCTAATCTAAGGCCGAGTCCATTAGGGTTTATGATTTCTGCTGTTCTATTAGCTTCGAAAATCAAACATAGGTAAAATAGTCTGGAATCCAGGCGCCAAATGTCATCTTCTCAACCATCCAAAATAATTAATATTAAAAAAAAAATTATATATATATATAAGGGAAAATATCTGTCAAAACTCCCGCTGATTCACTTAGATGGGCAAAAGACAAACCCAAAAACCCTCAAAACCCCAATAATCAAATTTTGAACTCAGACCGCAGAATAAAAAATAATTTCAGATGTTGCATCAAAGCTACCAGATTTGCCAGGAGAAACACCTCTGCCGTCTCTCCCGCCGTCACCGTTAAACAGAGGGAGATGGAGACTGGAGTGGAAGAAGAAGAAGATGAGAGTTTCTCACCTAAAAATTTGGCCAACGGCAACGGGATGGATCACCGGCGGTTAGCAGATTGATTGGGCGACGGAGAGAAAGAGGGCGTCGCCGGCCTCACGGTATCGAGTCAGAGGCGACAGAGAAGAAGGGAGTTGATGTTTTAACATTTTAGGGGTTAAACGTGTGTAAAACCCAAAAAAATAAAGAAAAAAGAAAAAAGAAAAAAGAAAACACAGAAAGAAAGGGGTTTTGGCTCGCGCATGAGCGGGTCCGCCACTGCACATCATAAAATATATGTATCTTCTATTTTAAGCATAATTAGGATGTATATGATGTGTGTCTCTATTGCTAATCTTCAATATTCTCTATTAGATTTAATATTTTGGAGCTGCTTCATGTTAGGGCGAATTGAAGCTGAGATTGAAAAGCCCGGAAGCTATAAGTTCTATCATGGTGACCGAGTCAGTGTTTGGGAATAAATCGGCTTGAAAAATATTTAGAAAAAATTGGCAAAATTTGTCAAATTTAAAATATATACTGTGTAAATTCAGAAAGAATTAAAAATATATTAATAAAAAAAAACTTTGTAAAAGTGGGGAATAATTCAAGAGAAAGTCGTCTAATTTGCATATAATTGGTCAAATTGGCTATTTATTCGAACATTCGGAATAATTTGAATAAAATTCATTTCTTTAAAAAATTCATAAATTATTTGCTGACTCTTTCAAAAAGTCAGCGAATTTAGTCGCAACAGGTTCTACTCGCTATCCAAAAATTAGATATATGACTCGAAGCTTAAGATTCCTTCTAACGGCAAAATTTTCTCTTGGTGTGCCACTTGGGGAGGCCATCAAGTATTGACATTGGACCAATGGCAAGAGAGAAGCCAAATTGTCATTCATCGGTTGCAGGTAGGTTTTGGGTGGTGAAAGTGCCCAATAAGTATAGTGTTCTATAGCAGTTAGGTTTTGTATGAAAAAAATTATTACAAAAAATAAGGCTATTAGTGGCAGTTTTTTTAATAAAAAATTGCTGTTATTAGTTCTGTCGCTACCAAAAACTGCCGCTATTAGTCTTGTCGCTATAAAAAATTGCCTTAACAACAAGTGCCGCTAAAATACCTTATTTTTGTAGTGAATGCAGGCGGCTGACGCTGATGTGTCATGATGCAATTGGTTGCAAATGTAGTGGGCCCAAACAATACAAGCCACGATAGTCAGTCACATCACACCACATCAATCGCCTACACTTTGCCCTCAAAAAACCTGCCTGGTCTTTCATTCCCAAGTACTTTAAAACACAAAAGGTACTTTGGTGTTGTGTGGTGTATGCTTGGTTCGGTGAAACGGCTATTGGAAGCAGGGATTTAAAGAGACACATATCAACATATGGATTGGGTCTTAGGCCTCAGCTATATCATATACTTATCAGCCAAATCAGTCGATATTAAAGTAGCTACTTTTTTATTTTTAAATACTAAATATATATTACTAATGATAAATTTTTTTTCCAAAAGGCATTTTTAGTATTACTTCGGATTCATATCAAATACATATTTAATATTTTAATATTTTAATATTTTGACCTCATATTTAAGCCTATATTATTTGAGAGTGTATATTGTATCACAAGGGGTCTAACTTTGGGATGCAAGTTCGGTGTATCGAATTGAATCCGATTTTTTCAATGTTCGGTTCGGTACACCCCAAACCAAAACCCATTCGATTTGGTTCAGTTCTTTTTTTTTTTTTTTTTTTTTTTTTTTTTTTTTTTTTTCTGAAACTGAAATTGAAACTGTTTCGGTTCGCGTTCGGTGTAGGTAAAATACTTACTTTTTATTTTTGTAATAATTTTTTTTTCGATTTTTTCTCTTTTTTTCGAGTTTTTCCTATTTTTTGGGGTTTTTTTGTTTATTCAACCTACCCCCTCAGTTTTCGATTTCGAGCCACCCAAACTGAAACCTAACCAAATTGGGGTTCGGTTCAGTTTGTATATGTTTTTGGTGTGATTCGGTCCGGTTCGGGACTCTCGATTTTTGTTGTTCGGTTCAAAGCTTGAATCCCGATAGGCCTAACCTAATACGTATCTGCCCTTATATTGGATATGGCCAATGACTTCATGGTTGGAAGGCTGGGGCCAGGCTACAGTTTTTTCAAGTTAGGGAATAAGCTTTGGTTCGTGTTCGTGGCTCCTTTTGTTGTCTTGTTAGAGGCATGGAATAAAAAATCGGCCGATACGTATCAGTTTTCGACCAAACCGATACGGGCCATATGAATCGGTATCTTGTATCGGTATTGTGTATTGATACGGGCCATACATATCGCCATATACGTCTCGGTTTCGACCGAGACTTAGTATTTTTATTTTTATTTTATTTTTAAATTAGGTCGATATGTATCGTTATCGGCCGAGTCGTGTCGGTCCTTCCAGGACTGATACTCGAGTCTGAACACGATTTGATACCTTAGTTGGGGGGTTTGGAAAGAGAGGAATGATGAAAGGCAGGGTTTGATGTGGAAAATATAATGAGCTGATCACAAATAACATACCAACAACGGACTGCATATATGGCGAGATGCAAGTGGATGGCCCATCCTGCATTGCCCACTGTGTTTGCATTGCACCACATAAGCCATCCGTTGAATGGTTTGCTATTTGTCCGATGTCCATTTTCAGATTCTTGGAGAGTGGGCTATCTCTGCTGATATTTTGTCAGTCTTGTTCATAGCTTTGGTGAGGGACATGGAAAGGGGCTTGGAATCCATTGTTTAAGTTTTATTTGTTCTTACTTCTTAGCTTTAAGGTTGTGCTTGGGTTAGCTCTTATAAGAGCAGAAGCAGCTCTTTGCCTATTCTCTGTTAGAGCAGATAAGATCTGCTCTGAAATAGAGCAGCAGGCATAGAGCAGTTTTATCACTTAAAACAGCTCTCCATCAGAGCAAATGAGGCGAAAAGCTATATTACCAAATGTAAAAATAGTTTTTCGTCAGAGCCAAAAAGTGAAAGAGCTGCTCTTTGCCCCAAAAGAGCTAACCCAAACGCAGCCTTAGCTTCTTTGGCCGGAGCTTCTTGTGGCTTTCTTTTCTAGCAGCTGCTACTTTGTTAATTGTAAATGACTCGCCTCTCACTTTTGAGCGTGCAGTAACAAATATATTTTGTTGGTGGTTCATGAATATATAGGCATTAAATATCGGCAATTTGTTGAATATATTATTGAAATTTCGGTATCCTATATTTGCATAGCAATGGTATTAGAAATAAATAATATAAAATAAATCAATTACCATCACACACATAATTTTTATGTGAAAATCAAAAGGGAAAAAATTTACAAGATCTATGCTAGATCTAAGATTACAAATCTACTATAAATTATAAGATTGTAGAAGGTACCAAATGAATGTAGAGACATGCCCTATCAAAAAATTTCTTTCTCCAACGCTAAAATCTATTACGCGTTTTCACAACTTCTAGATTTGTATGCCTTTAATCACCGAATCCACGATGATTCACTTGTGTTCAGACAAGGCGCAACCACACCCTCAAATCCCCAAGAGCCACTCGAATTTATGAGCATAACCACACTTAAGTCCACAAGAACTATTCTCTACAGAAATAGAGAATGAAAAATGCCTTGCTGATACAATAGAGATCAGACCAGAAGGTTCAATGGCTGTAGAAGTTTTTCTCTCAACAACGGCCGTAGAATAATAAGAAGAGAGACCAACTGTCACGACCCATAATCCTTACCCGATCTCGAGGGCCTAGAATTCCATGTTATGACTCCGCACGCTTGTTAAGGCGATAAGCAGACATACACATAATTCTTAAATCGATTTAGCATAAGGATCAAGGTATTTAATAGTATCATTTAAAAATAAATGGCTCAAGAAATCAACAACGGAAAACGTAGATGACATTAATTAAGTGATAAATCCTAACCATGCATCTATAATCGAAAACAAACAGAGGTTTTACGTAGGATAAAACAGCCCCAACGCAAACTCAAAAGTGGCACTGAAAAATAAAAGTAACTAATAACAAGTCTCCCCTGAAAATAATAAAACTATAACTAAAGAATCTCTCAATACTCAAAGTAGTCCGCCGGATCTATTCCCTCGTCCAATTTGGCCTCATATTCGGCCACTGTCATATTCCCTTGTCGTAGGTCAATGAATTCCTTCTTCTTCTGAGCCCTGGTGGCTGCAGAGATATACTTCGTGAAGTAAGCATTCCTGAACTGTTGCCAAGTCCATTCCTCTTCATTGTTTCGATTTGCAGCTCTCTTTGCTTCTTTCCACCAGTTCTCTGCTTCTTGGTCTAGGTAAAACGCTGCCCACTTTACCTTTTCATGTTCTGCAGGTGAAGAGATTCCGAAGAATTTCTTGATTGTACTTATCCAATCTTCAGCGGCGACTGGGTCGAGCTGACCATGGAAATAGGGAGGTCGAGTTCTACTGAATACTTGGAATCCAGTGGGTGCATAGGATAGAATTTCCTGTCGAGGAGAAGGCTGGCGTTGATTGACAAGCTCTTGGATGGCCTGCCTTTGCTGCTCCCTTTGCACTTCCATCTCGTGCAGTAATTGAGTCCTTTCCTGCTGGTGTGACTGCGTCAGCTGAGTCATCTGTTGACTAAAAGTAGTCGCCATCTCACGTAATAGGCGCATCGTTTCAGATTCTTGAGGACCTTCATGTGATGAGGCCTCATTCACTTGAGAGCCATTAGTTTCTCTGCGTCGTGGAGCCATTAAGTCCTGATTCCACAAAACGTTGTATGTTCGTAAATTCGTACGACATAGTACCAAAAGGAAGTAAAGCCTAGGCTCTGATACCAACTCTGTCACGACCCAGAATCCTTACCCGATCTCGAGGGCCTAGAATTCCATGTTATGACTCCGCACGCTTGTTAAGGCGATAAGCGGACATACACATAATTCTTAAATCGATTTAGCATAAGGATCAAGGCATTTAATAGTATCATTTAAAAATAAATGGCTCAAGAAATCAACAACGGAAAACGTAGATGACATTAATTAAGTGATAAATCCTAACCATGCATCTATAATCGAAAACAAACAGAGGTTTTACGCAGGATAAAACAGCCCCAACGCAAACTCAAAAGTGGCACTGAAAAATAAAAGTAACTAATAACAAGTCTCCCCTGAAAATAATAAAACTATAACTAAAGAATCTCTCAATGCTCAAAGTAGTCCGTCGGATCTATTCCCTCGTCCAAATGGTAGCCGACGTCCTCACTCTCATGAGCCGTATCAGGAACACCAGCATCCCCATCCTCAGTGATGGAAAAATCAGAGTTCTCACCTGCAACTGTTAGTTTTGGAGGGGGGGTGAGTTTACTCAGTCACGTAAACTCAGCAGGTTGCACAATCGATCCACCATAAAATACCCAGGTGATCGTGTGTGCAATCGCTTGAGTTACGGTACATTTTGAAATAAATCGAACAGCTAAAAATAATTACAAAAACATCGAAGATCTCATATCTATCATATCGAACTGAAAAATATAGCATAAAAGAAAAGACAACATAAAATAAAAAGACCTGACATAAAATGAAATGAAAATGATGCATCAAGTACTGATCTCTTTTTGTGTCTGCTTTGTCGCCTTATTTATCCTATGTGGCATATCTTAAAACTTAATATTGCTCCATACGCCTACACCACGTACTTCGCATCTTACTTAATTTACGTATACGACCTGTGTTAGGGCCGTTGCTCGAGCCTATCACGCGAGGTCCACGTGTAGATAACCACCTAACCTCCATATCATATCGTATACCACCATCCAGCTTGATGAGGTTGCATGCATTTAAATCAGTGTCCCCTTACATTCGGGACACTGTCGTATCATATTGTCCTTAAGACCCGTCTTGGCTGCAGACGTTAGATCTTGCGGTGGCACGCAAGACATGACACGTGTAGAAACTTAGTTCGTATTTTGCTGGCCTTCACAACGTAACTTATCCGTATTCGTATCTTACCTTATCTTACATATAATTTCTTATCGTTTGCTTAAAACTTAATTTGAAGTGAGTCACGGTGCGATAAGATTCACAAAATCACGCTTTCCAAGGGACGGGTTCCGTAGTAACCTGGATGTACTTCGTGTGGCAGCCCATACTCCCATAGAGGTGTTGCATCCGTACATGGATGCCTACATTCCAAGTTCCACGTGACCGTGACGGGAACCCCACCATGACGAAGGCTTAAAAGTCGTGTGACATAGCTTATTTCTTTTTAATTGTGCGTATGCCCTATCGTGATTTTTCTATGTGGTGCATGCCATATGATGAAAGGACTAACTTGGCCAAAAGAAACTATTTCATACACCTTACATACTTGTGAATATAAAATAATAATTAACATTTGAACAGAACAGATATTTCATACAAAAATTTTGGAGAAACCTTCTATGGGCCGTCGATTCTTGATCGGACATACCTTTAAAGTTTCCTAATATTTGTGCAGTCTCTGTATCGACACCTTTTACTAATTTGACCTAAGAGTGGGTCAATGTGGCAGTCAAATGATCTACTTAGCTTAGTTATACAAGGGTTAATATCCCTCACTAAATTTTCCAATTTGTGAGCCTCAAAGCGCGTCCTAGAAATTTTAGTGACACTTTCTGATCCATTAGATTACATTGAGTTACTATTGAGATCGTTTTGAAATTGGTCCTATGGGCCAGTTGGGCCTTGATTCTCAAAAATTAAGGGTCAAAGGAAACTCATGACATTATTTCATGTGGCACCTAAGGCTAAAATAAGAAGACATGAACATAGAGTCATCTATCATCTAATCTGAACCATTAGATGGTTAGACAATAAAATTTTATCTAAGGTTGGCTCTTTTGTCCCGATCCTGATTCAAACTCTAGCGTACTAGATCTTCCAGTCAACGTTGTACAAGATCTAGCAGTCAAGTGCACACTTAGTGTACCTACCATGTGGCGATCAGATTGAACAGATTTGAACCATAAGATATTTAAGAAAGATGATTCTAAGGTATTAGGTCTTTGGGCCCAATTTATTTTGATCTCTAAGGTCTCAAATCTAAGGGTCAAAACCTTCATGTTCACTGATATCCAAATAGCCTTTTAATTTTCTTGATTTGTGGGCTAAATTCTCGAGTTCTGAACCGTCAGATGTCTCGAGGATTTCAATTAGTGGAGATGGTCCATCTTTGCTCTATTTCTTGGGTTGGGCCCACAAGGTCCAACCTTGAATCTATTTCGTTTGAAATCAATGGTGCTAAAGGGATGGTTGCACCAAAATATTGACGCACCAAACTATTGGTTTCCTACATGTACTTAAATGCTCCTGACTACATTGGTCGGTACCGGTGAGTTATCACCAGCAATGACGGCGCTTGGTTGGGCCGATCCTCAGTAATTCATTTTATCCCAGCCCGACTCTTTGATTTTGACAATCATTAGTTTTTCCCAATCAATCAAGTGAATATAGAAGATAAATCAACTGTCCCGATTTTTATAAAGGCTTCCATGCGAGGTGGGCCAATCATAAAAAGAAAACTTGCCTGAAACTGTACCTAATCTAAACATGCTCAGATCTGGCTTGGGCTTTAGTTTAATCCATTGTATTCCCAGTCTTGGTCAAATTGGACCCGACTTCCCGAGTGCTACTGATAGCGCATGGACTGTAACCCGCCCAAGAAATAAAATACAAAAGAACTGTGGGTCCTATAAATCCAGTCCCAGATATATGTATATATATATATATATATATATATATATATATATATATATATATAGAGCGACGGATGACTTAGTAATTTTGCTTCCTATTTTAGGAAAGAAGATATTGGTGGCGCTTAATCGCTTTGGGAGTATCGAACTCATCGATCACTGGTTTCTCCACTATTGTGCTCAGCAGCCATAAGTAACTCGCACTCCACAAGGTGGCCGTCTAATACAATAAAATAATAGGTGTCTAATACAATGCAATAATAGGTGAGACCGATTCCTTATGTAGCACCATAAATCATGATGGAATCTCTGAATGAATCTAACGCCATCGTGACAGTGGATCTAATACCATCAAAACACTAGATTTGATAGTTTCAGTATATACGTTTATGCACTCCTAGATTAAGTGAGTGTACTGATGGCTGCACATCTTAACCCATAGAAATACTATCTTTAAGTTGATTTGAATAAGGTGCATGTATTAAGGTTTCACAAAAGATCTTAGCCCAAAAATAAGGTAAGAAAGAAAAGACAAGGGAAGAGTACTCTCGTCAATTAATGGAGACTTGTTGTCAAGCTTTTGTTGGCAAACTTTCATTTATATATTTAGTAAATATATCATATTAGATACATACAACTTAACTATTATAACAAACAAGCATAAAACAAATAAATAAATAAAATAAGTCTACCAGTCCGAGGTTTAGCCATGCGCTAAGATAGACAAAAATGTTCTGTATAGATCTGAGAGTAATTTATTTTGGCACGTCACATTTTCTAAATGTAAAATCCCTCAATTTTAGATTGAAGGGTGTTAGATCCTTATACTTCGACATATCTAGATAAGATTGTTCTTAAGATCTTAGATTGATTTTGGGTTTAAAAATAAATAAATAAATAAAAATACATATATAAACATAAATACAGAATAATTTAAGATAGATTTAGGGGCACCCACCTGTTGGAGCGTGTACGGGTTGATTCTGATCGATTCGGTGACATGATAGCTTACACGTCGATTCAGCGATGAGGCAGCCTGTCGCTTTAGCGATGCGTTTTCGATGGTGGGTCGGCGGGTGCTAGGCTGGTTGGATGCGAGAGAAAGAAAAGGATTATCACAACATTAATGGTGCCGAGATATTGGTAGAGAAGGAACGAGTGGCGGAGATAGATGGAAGAGGAAGAAGCTAGGGATATGAGAGTTTATAGAGAGAAGATGAAGACTTAATTTGGGCATGATTTGCCAAAAAGGCAAGAGTTCAAAGACCCAAATTCCCTTCTAAAATTAGGGAATCATGGGGCATAAAAGACTAGTTTTTATTATTCCTAAAATATAATATATTGTTAGCTAGTAACCGGGTCCAACTAAAATTATAAAGTTTCTACACTAATGGTTGTGTGTGTGGGTTGGGTTAGAGTGTGGAGCACTCACACGGGGCTTGGTGATTCATGACATCTAAAGCCATTGAATGCCCATCCTATGATCCGGGTCATAACACCAACCCTAAAAGTTCTAAAAAATATATTTATAGTAGCCGTAATTCTAAAGAAATCACTACAAATAAATCTTCACAAAACTAATTCCATGGTTAGCCATCACTTGAATTGTGATTAACCACAATTATAAATGTAGTTAACCATGAAATGAAAGGTAGTCAACCATCAAGAGAGTATCGATTTATTATAAACCATTCTTTAGACTTATTCATTTGTGAACAAAATTCAATCAATCAATCACCGTAGATTGGTTCACAAATGTATATAATGACACTTGACATCACATATGAGAGTGGCGATCTGTCACAGCATTAGCATGGTCAAGTGTTGACTGAGATGGTTGGTTAATAATATTTTCATATAAAGTAAAAGTTATTAAAAAGTAAAAATCACTTTCTCATAATATATTTAATGGATAGTATTATACATTGGACAATTTTTTTATAGATAATTTTACAGGTAGCTTATGTGGCGCGACATGACTGGTTGCACACATAGTGGCGCCCAAGCACTGCAGCCAATCACGCCTCGTCACATAAGTTGTCTGTAAAATTGTCTATCAAAATTTATCCACCGTTTATAATTTTTCATATTTAATATATCACAATAAATACACAAAATGCTCGTGCTATAATTGAATAAAACGAGAGATGAAGTTTAATTCAGGCTATTAATGGTTAGCTCTTTTGCTCTTTTGCTCCAACGGAGAACTGCTTTCGTGTTTGGTAACACAACTCCTCATCCTATTTACTTTAGGGAGGATCTGTTTTAAGTGATAAAACTGTTTTCTACCTGCTCTGATGAAGAGCATGCAAAGAGTTGCTTCTGCTCTTATAAGAGCTAACTCAAACACATCCTCAACAGATCAGGCAAGAGTCTTGGCACTCCGAGTACCCTAATGGAACCAAAGTTTGGGTACTTTTATTTAAAACCCAATATTCTTCCTTCTAAACTTGGGTTTCTCGGGATTAAACAGTTTGCTGCTTTGGATCGGGCTGTGGAAATTATATTTCGTACTCATATTTTGCAGTGGATCTTGAGATCATGGCCTACCATTAGCCGGTACAATTTGAAATCTGCATGGCACATCCCAAAAAGTGAACATGATCATGCATAGTGGATCTTGAGATCATGGCCTACCATCACTTAGTAAGATTTGGAGTCTACATGACCCATCCCAAAAAATGAACATGATCATAAGTGCATATCAAGCGTGGCCATTAGATAAGTTTTCGAGATGTATGTCATGTGGAATCAAATCTGATCATCTAATGAAAGATCTATGATCTCATTGTATACCTTGATTACCTTCCCCAGTCCTAAAAGAACTGGTGGAATAAGAAGTTGTCCTAGAGGGCTACCCCGGTAAGTTTATAAATGATTATTTTTTTTTTCTCAAATTATTCCCCAATTTGCTGATTTTTTCGATTTTTTTCCTCACCAAAAAATTTTCGAATCCCGAATTTTAACGACATTTATCGGAATTTTGATGATTTTTTTTAGAATTACACATTTTTAGCCTCGCCAAATAATCCCGACTAATTGACTATGGTCATGAGTGGCATTTTCGTTGGCAATGAACCTACCATGTGCCATGCATCATCGCTGTTTGTCAAAAGTCAGGTCACTGTGTCCCACTTTTGTTTCTTTGATGGAACACTGTGCCCCACTTGAAACAACTAAATGACAGCTTGGGCAGCTCACCTAATAGAACTCCATAAGATAAGAGCAGCTTCTATTTGCAACCATCCATTCAATGTAAGCTCTTGCCTAATACAGCTGTTACGATTATAAGGGATACCGGTATTTGCAACTGAAGATTTGATATGTAGAGCCTGGGGTTTCCACCGTCAATACCATTGATTGGCTTGAATCAGATGACGGACATCACTTTTCATTCTATTATTCTACACAATAGATCTTAAGAGCACAGCCCACTTATCAAATGGTCATGGCAGATATCTCCAAAAGTGATCGTATCATAGGCCGATCATGAGAAGGTCAGGTTACTTTTGGGAATGTGTTGCACCTGGAATTAACATTTAATGGTCTGATTGGTGGCAATGCTTCAAGATCTACTGTGTGAAATATTGGGATAAAAAATATCTCCATCGTCTTTCCATCCAAAGCAATCAACATTTTTAACGGTAGAAACCCTAAGTTGGGGATCGAATCTTCAATTGGAAATACGAGTACCCATTTATAAATTTATGAATAATTTTGGGGGTATCATACCACCGGGCAAGGAACATAATAAATATTCAAATTCGAATACGGGTTGGTGTAATGGCTGGTTTTGCTTCCCGCCTATAATTAACTAGTACATTTTATTTAGGGTGGTTGTTGGATCTAAGGGGTTAGTCCATCCCCCAAGGAGGATGAGATTCTTTATGGATTAAAAAATTAAATAAAATAGATATTCAAATCGGCAGCAATATTTCAGCCGACTATTCGGTAAGATGATGAGATTGAATTTTGTCGAAACTCATTTCTTACAATGTTGCCTTTTCTCCTTAAAGAAGATGACGCTTTTAAATAATTTTCAAAGAAGACTCAAGAACATTTTCTTTATATACAGTTGGTAACAATTAAGGGAATGTGATAATCACTAGGGCTGACTTGAACAAGCAGTTAGGAACGGCTAGTATCCGGTGTACCGCTAACACGACCCCTCAAGTTAATGGATATCTCTTTAACCATCAACTTGTTTTATAGTGTCTGGAACCGAGACGACGACAGAGATTTTGTGAATATACTACAAAAAATAAGATTGTTAGCGACAATTTTTTGAACTGCCGCTATTAATAAAAAACCTCTTAAGACTATTAGCGGCAATTTTTTGTTAATAGCGGCAATTTTTGGTTGCCATTAATAGTCTTATTTTTTGTAATGATATATTGGCAATCTGATCATGGGTGGAGACATGTCGGACTTGGAGTTCTTTGTTAACGACCTTTTCCCAAATGAAGTGATAGTCCGCTTCGATGTGGTTGGTGCGAGCATGAAATACCGGGTTCGAGGTAAGAGAGATGAAACTAATGTTGTCACACCAAATGATAGGAGTCGGACGCGGAGGAAGATAAAGGTCGCGTAGAAGCATTTGCACCTAAGTGACGTTGGTTGCCATGTGCGCCATCGAGCAATATTCCGCCTCTGTTGATGATTGTGCAACAATGAATTGTTTCTTTGCACACCATGAGATCAGATTTGGGCTGAGGAACAAACCAAATCTCATTGTGGACCTGTGATCATTATTATCACCTGCCCAATCAACATCACTGTAGGCGGTGAGATGAAGTGGACCATTCTGAAACAAGATCCCGTGACTAATGGTACCTTTGACGTATCTGAGTAAAGTTTTAATGACAGTGAAGTTCGACACTGTTGGTGATGCCATGTGTTGGCAAATGTTGTTGACGGCAAAGGAAAGATCTGGTCTGGTTATGGTTAGGTATTGTAGTGCCCCGACTAAGCTGCAGTAAAGTTTGGAATGTTGCCTTTTCTCCTTAAAGAAGATGACGCTTTTAAATAATTCTCAAAGAAGACTCAAGAACATTTTCTTTATATATAACTGGTAGCAATTAAGGGAATGCAATAATCACTAGGGCTGACATGAACGAGCCGTTAGGAACGGCTAGTATCCGGTGTATCGCTAACACGACCCCTCAAGTTAATGGGTATCTCTTTAACCATCAACTTGTTCTGTAGTGTTTGGAACCGAGACGACGGTAGAGGTTTTGTGAATACATTATAAAAAATAAGATTGTTAGCGACAATTTTTTGAACTGCCGCTATTAATAAAAAACCTATTAAGACTATTAGCAGAAAGGGTATTAGCGGCAAGTTTTTGTTAATAGCGGCAATTTTTGGTTGCCACTAATAGTCTTATTTTTTGTAGTGATATATCGGCGATCTGATCACGGGTGGAGACATGTCGGACTTGGAGTTCTTTGTTAACGACTTTTTCCCGAATGAAGTGATAGTCCACTTCGATATGGTTGGTGCGAGAGTGAAATACCGGGTTTGAGGCAAGAGAGATGACACTAATGTTGTCACACCAAATGATAGGAGTCGGACACGGAGGAAGATAAAGGTCGCTTAGAAGCATCTGCACCCAAGTGACGTTGGCTGTTGTGTGTGCCATCGAGCAATATTCCGTCTCTGTTGATGATCGTGCAATAATGCATTGTTTCTTTGCACACCATGAGATCAGATTTGGGTCGAGGAACAAACCAAATCTCATTGTGGACCTGCGATCATTTTTATCACCTGCCCAATCAACATCACAGTAGGCGGTGAGATGAAGTGGACCATTCTGAAACAAGAGCCCGTGACTAATGGTACTTGTAACGTATCTGAGTAAACGTTTAATGACAGTGAAGTTCGATAGTGATGCCATGTGTTGGCAAACACCGTTGACGGCAAAGGAAAGATCTGGTCTGGTTATGGTTAGGTATTGCAGTGCCCCGACTAAGCTGCAGTAAAGTTTGGAATATTGCATTTTCTCCTTAAAGAAGATGACGCTTTTAAATAATTCTCAAAGAAGACTCAAGAGCATTTTCTTTATGTACAGCTGATAGCAATTAAGGGAATGCAATAACTACTAGGGCTGACGTGAACGAGCCGTTAGGAACGGCTAGTATCCGGTGTATCGCTCTTTAACCATCAACTTGTTCTGTAGTGTCTGGAACCGAGACGACGGCAGAGGTTTTGTGAATACACTACAAAAAATAAGATTGTTAGCGGCAATTTTTTGAACTGCCGTTATGAATAAAAAACCTATTAAGACTATTAACGACAAGGGTACTAGCGGCAATTTTTTGTTAATAGTGGCAGTTTTTGGTTGCCACTAATAGTCTTATTTTTTGTAGTGATATATCGGCGATCTGATCATGGGTGGAGACATGTCGAACTTGGAGTTCTTTGTTAACGACATTTTCTCGAATGAAGTGATAGTCCACTTCGATGTGGTTGGTGCGAGCGTGAAATACCGGGTTCGAGGCAAGAGAGATGACACTAATGTTGTCACACTAAATGATTAGAGTCGGACATGGAGGAAGATAAAGGTCGCGTAGAAGCATCTGCACCCAAGTGACGTTGGCTGCTGTGTGTGCCATCGAGCAATATTCTGCCTCTGTTGATGATCGTGCAACAATGCATTGTTTCTTTGCACACCATGAGATCAGATTTGGGCCGAGTAACAAACCAAATCTCGTTGTGGACTTCCGATCATTCTTATCACCTGCCCAATCAACATCATTGTAGGCGGTGAGATGAAGTGGACCATTCTGAAACAAGAGCCCGTGACTAATGGTACCTTTGACGTATCTGAGTAAACGTTTAACGACAGTGAAGTTCGACACTGTTGGTGATGCCATGTTTTGGCAAACGCTGTTGAGGGCAAAGGAAAGATCTGGTCTAGTTATAATCTGGCAAACTGAACCCAGTTCTTTTGGTTGGCACTGACAAAATGCCTCAAATATTATTCTAAAATAGCATTCACCCTTTCTGTCTGTCCGTCTGTTTGTGGATGCATGCTGGATGAAAAGTTCAGTTTTGTTCTCATGAGCTAAAAAAGTTCCAACCAAGACTTGCTAGCAAACTATGGATCTCTCTCGCTGACAATCACTTGCGGCACTCCCCAATACTTTATAACAATGCTGACAAATAGTCGTGCAGCATGCTTTGCATTACAGTTTAATGGTGCCGGAATGAATGTAGCATATTTCGAAAACTGATCTACAACTACCAGGATGGACCCAAGTGTCCCTACCTTAGGCAACGCCGATATGAAGTCAAGGGAGACGCTCTCCCATGGTCTGGATGGCACTGACAACGGCTGCAAGAGTCCAAATGGTTTAGCTCTTTCCACTTTGTCATGCTGGCATATCAGGCAAGCCCTGACATACTCCTCTACATCCTCTTCCATCTTAGGCCAATAGAAATGCCTTTCCAACAAGGTGAGCGTGCGATGAATTCCTGGATGACCAGCTCACAATGTGTCATGACACTCTTTCATGAGTTCCTTTCTAAGTTCTCACACTTTCGGCACATAGAAACGGCCCCTTTGGTCATCAACAGTCTTTCCTCAGTCCAGAACTGTCGTGTTTTCCCTCTTGTATCTGTTATAGTAAGGTCGTTGCTAGTGGATCTAATTTCAACCCACCGCGCAATCGATCGGGGATAGTCGAACTAATGCGGCTAGCTACAGTTTGTTCTTCAATTTTTAACGCTTCTAATTGAACATTTAATGTTGCTAATTTTGCTTTACGGCTCAAAGTGTCTGCGACTTGGTTGGTCTTGCCGGGCTTGTACATCAACTCCATGTCGAACTCGACTAAGAAATCCTGCCAACGAGCCTGTTTCGGTGATAATTTCTTGTGTCTGAAAGTAGCTGGTCGCCACATTATCGGTCATCACTAGGAACTTCGACCCAAGTAGGTAGTGCCTCCACGTCCTCAAACAATGTACTACCGCCGTCATCTCCTTTTCTTGAACCGTGTACCGCCGCTCGGTATCGTTCAACTTTCTGTTCTCAAAGGCCATTGGATGTTCTTCTTCCATTAATACTCCTCCTATCGCATAGCCGGAGGCATCCGTGTGTACCTCAAATGGCTTGGAGTGATCAGGTAACTTCAGCACGGGGTCACTCATAACCACCGCTTTTTGATCCTCAAATGCCCTCTGGCACTTCTCCCACCACTGCCACGGTCGATCCTTCTTCAAAAGGTCAGTCTGTGATGCCGCACAGTGTGAATAATCGGGGATGAACCTTCTGTAATAGTTGATAAGGCCCAAAAATGATCGCAGCTCGGTCAAGTCTTCTGAAACTCTCTAGTCTTAGATTGCACGAACTTTCTCAAGGTCCATGCTGATGTTTCCTCCCTTAATACGGTGTCTTAAAAACATAATCGCAAAAGAGGTGACGGTGTATATGGGGCTCAAAAGAAGTACACAAGTCATCCCATTTTAAGCTAAGCACTTTTCGCTCTTGTGCAAATGAACACTTCTCATTCTTGACATAGAGCTGATTTTCTCGCAGTATCTTGAAGAAGATTTAGAGGTGGCTGAGATATTCTTCCAATGTGTTGCTATATACAACGATGTCGTCTAAATACACCACCACAAACTTATCGAGGTAGGCATGGAACAACTCATTCATCAGTGTGTTGAAGGTGGCTGGGGCAGTAGTCAGTCCAAAGGGCATCACTAGAAACACAAAGGCTCTGTACCTAGTCACATGGGTAGTCTTGCTTTCATCTCCCTCGGCGACTCATACCTGATAATAGTCAGATCTCAAGTCTAGCTTGGTAAAGTAGCTCGCACTACCCAACTGATCAAATAAATCTGCAATCAACGGCACTGGGTACTTATTCTTGACATCGACCTTATTCAACGCTCTGTAGTCGATACATAATCGGAGGCTACCGTCACGTTTCTTTTGAAATAGAATTGGGGCGCCAAATGGAGCTTTAGATGATCGAACAAACCTTGCCTTCAATAACTTATCTAAATGCCGACATAACTCGGCTAGCTCCAGAGGAGCAATTCTGTAGGGAGCTTTCACCGACGGCTTCACACCTAGTTCCAATTCAATTCGGTGATCCACTGATCTCCTTGGTGGCAACACCTTAGGCAATTCTGGCGGTATGATATCTTGGAATTCTCTGAGTATTCCTGACATATATTCTGGCACAATCTCTATCGGCCCTGTTGCCTTCTCTTCTATCAGTGTAGCAAGGAACGTAGGTGCCCCTCTCCTTAGTCCCTTCTTTAACTGAAGTGCCGAGATAAACCTATCACTCTCAATTTCTTTATTTTTCTGAATAACAGGGATCATACAAGGGGTCTCTTCACCGAACATGCACACTAATCCAAGGTACGACATGGGCATCGCTTTAGCCTGGTGTAGGAGTTCTAACCCAAGGACAACCTTGAAATCATCCATCTGTACTGCCATAAAGTTCGTTGTTCCGCTCTACGATCTTATCTGTACAGGTACCCCCTTTGCTATTCTGGCTATGGGGTGCCCTTCCAAGTTCATGACCTTAATACGGCTAGAGTCTTACTCCAGTTTCAACCCTAGGCGACGTGCTTCTTTATCAGCAATAAAGTTATGCGTCGCCCCCGTGTCCACCATAGCACGAGTACTTTTCCCGTTAATGCACACCTCTATGTATATCAGTCCCTTGGGCGCGACTGTCTTTCCCTTCTCTACCTATCCTTTTATGGCATTCAATAACCTGAGTGCCCCCATTCTTGGTTCATCGACGGCAGATGGAGCACTGGCAGATTCCTGTAGGGCATTCAAAGATTATTTTTACGGGCAATCTTTCACTCGATGAGGCCCTCCGCATAGAAAGCAACTCGACTTGGGTGCAAAATTAGCTGATTCGGCCGACTTGATACGAGACTCTTTCCCGTGCGACTTCTTTTCATGCATGTCGTTCTTGCTTTTCTTATTGGCTTTCGTCGGATTCTTTGAACCACTTTTGTTCTCATGCGACCTCTTCTTATTTTGATCCGATAGCCCGTAGTCTGTTAATCGTTCTGCAGCAGCCTGTACGGCTGCTAGATCTGGTAGTGCTCTTCTGTTTAATTTAGTTTATGCCCAGGGTTTTAGGCCTTCAATGAAGTAGAATAATTTATCCTTCTCGGATATTTTCCTGATGTCCAACATTAAAGCAGAGAACTGCCTCACATATTTTCTCACTGTGCCCGTATGTTGCAGCTTTCGTAGTTTATGTCGGGCGATAAAGTCAACATTTTCAGGCAAGAACTGAGCTTTTAATTCTTTCTTCAAGTCCTCTCATGTATCTACCACACAATGTCCATCTTAAATCTCTGCGTAACGTGTACGCCACCACAGTTTAGCATCTCCCTCAAGATATATGGTTGTTGTGACTACTTTCATAGCTTTGGTGGCAGGTGGGATAACATGAAAGTACTGTTCGATGTCCCATAAGAAATTATTCAATTCTTTGGCATCGCGAGCTCCCCCATAGCATCGCGGCTCGGGTATCTTAACCTTTCGTTGGAGAGTTTCCGACTACTGAACAGTCCCAGAATCAATCGCCCTCATCAGGACGTTCATCTTTGTGGTTAGGTCATCGATCTGTAAACGAAGGGCTTTGACGGTGCCCATCGTGTCCTCAATGAGGATCTCCACGTTCTCCGCTAATGTTACATGGTTCACTTCCTGCTTATTTACAAGTGCCACCATAGATTCTATCTGTTCTGTTTGAACTTTCAGATCATCCAACTTTTCCCTTGTACGCCTTCGCGTAGCACCACTGCTTATCTCAGTGTCGGTCATCTTTAGGCTCTGATACCAAATGTCACAGAGTTACTCTTTGCGACATAATCTCTCGTACGGCAACTAGCTTTCTTGAACTAGATCAGCCTATTTATGTTTCAAACCTGCACGGCAGCACATTAGGTTAGAAACTATACAAATTTTTGAATGCAATTCATATAGCTATACGCAGCGACCATCCTAAGGGCAGCCCCACTTAGGGTTTAAGCCCGCACCGTGGATGGTGGTCATGGACCACCGACACGATGGCTCCAGTGCACAACGCGACAGGAGCGACCCAATACCTATGCGAGGCTTGGATGCACGAACTCAAGCCCACAAGGCTATCGTACGTGTTCCGTAAGGGATCACTTAGGCCAGCGACACGTCACGTGGCTGTTAGATCACTTTCCTATATATGTGGTTTAAACATTAATAGTGGCCAAATGGCAAGAGGACCTCAAACCACTTAGTTTGACATACCACAATGTTCCGCACCGCTAACCCAGCTTGGCCATATCGCGACCGCATCGTGTGCCCTGTTGGCATTGCGTCATGACTCCAACTGCCACCATGTCGCATGCCCTCTTGGCCCACGACCGAAGCTCTAGGAGTACCAATGGCGAAGCCCTCATGGCTTGGTGACGCACTGGCGATGCCCCAGCTTCAATCTATCAGTGCCTGACGCACTAGTGACCCAAGTGGTCCTGCGGCTGACCCGAATGGCCACGCCGTGAGCCCACGTCACAAGGTGCTCTTCATTTGTTGGAGTAGGTGATGAATCTGATTAGTGCTGCTTCCAGTAACGAGAATATCATCGACATATACTAAGATAATGTTGATGTGGTCATCATGGGGTCGAATGAAGAGAGACGGGTCAGCTGAGCTGTGACGGAACCCGTGGTGCAGGAGAAACTTTAAGAACATGGAGAACCATGCACGTGGTGCTTGTTTAAGGTCGTAGATGGCCTTGCACAGTTTGCAAACATGGTAGGGGAAAGACAGATCAACAAATCCTCGGGGCTGCTCCATATAGACTTCCTCGTCCAAAAAACCATGTAGAAAGGCATTGGATACATCCAATTGCTTGATAGGCCAATTCTGGTGTATTGTCAATGATAGAATGATGCGGATTGTCAGCTGTTTGATGACCAGGCTGAACGTCTCATGGTAGTCAACACCTTCTTCTTGATGAAACCCTTTGGCTACTAGACGGGCCTTGTAGCGTGGAAGGGTACCATCGGCATTAGTCTTCACGCGATAGATCCATTTGTACCCAACAAGAACTTTGTTTTTAGGTTTGGGAACAAGAGTCCAATTGCCTTGTGTGGGCCATTGCTGTAACATAGATGCGTCGGTAAAGTTACGTGTTTTGGTAAACTGCTGAGTTGGAAGAATGAGCGCATATTTTTTGTTAAGCATGAAAATACCATATTTTGATCTTGCTTTCATGGGATGTTGGACAGAGTGTTGGGTTGGAGGTAGTGGTTCTAGGCTAGTGGCTGGCACAGGGGATGCACTAGGTGATTGGAAGGGTTATGGAATTGTAGCCTCATTATATGGAGAAGGGATGGTGCCTGAGTCATGGGGAGTAGATGGGGACGGTGGGAAGTGAACTAAGGACCTTAAGAGATGGGGAGAGGGGATGAGAGATGGGAGTGGGGTTAGGTAAAATGCTAGAGATAGGCTAGTGGCTGGCACAGGGGATGCACTAGGTGATTGGAAGGGTTGTGGAATTGTAGCCTCATTATATGGAGAGGGGATGACGCCTGAGTCATGGGGAGTAGATGGGGATGGTGGGAAGTGAAGTGAGGACCTTGTAAGAGATGGGGCTAGGAGATGAGAGATGGGAGAGGGGATGAGGAAGTGGGCATTGGATAGAGGGTTGGGTTGATGGTGGGGCTGGTATGGGTGGTGAAAGTAGCATTGTTTGTGCTTAAGGAAAAGGGGAATTCAATTTAAAAGAACCGAACATGTCTTGAGGTGAACACCCTCCCAGATTGGACATCAAGTCACCGATGGCCTTTTGTTGTAGGATAGTAACCAATGAATACACAGGGTCATGATTTGGGTGTGAGTTTATGTTGGGAATATGGTTGTAGCCAGGGGAAGCACTGGTTGCCAAACACCTTGAGAATAGTGTAGTTAGGGGAAGAATGAAAAAGTTTTTCATGTGATATTTCAAAATATAAGCCTGAGCTAGGTAGACAGTTAATGGTGAACACCGCAGTGGATAGTGCATCAAGCCAATAAGAAGTGGGCATTGAGCAATGATGGAGGAGGGTGATGGTGGTCTCAATTAAGTGACGGTGCCTCCGCTCGGCGAGACCATTTTATTTAGGTGTATGAGGGAACACTGTTTGATGGATAATGCCATGTTGGGAAAGAAATTGGGACATATTTTTGTTCCCAAATTAACCACCATTGTCTGACAGAAGCACTTTGATTTTATATTGCAATTGATTTGCAACAATAGCTTTAAACTCAACAAATTTGGTGAACACTTCAAATTTTTGTTTCATCGGGTACAACCAGCAAAAACAACTGTAATCATCGATAAATAAAATATAACAACGATACCCATGAAAAGATGAAATTGGGGAAGGACCCTAGACATCCATGTGTATTAATTCTAAAGGTTTAGATACAAATGTTGAGGACAAAGTAAAAGGTAATCTATATGATTTTCCCACATTGCAAGGTTCACAGATAAAATTAAAATGACTAGAACAAGGTAATTTGTATTAGCGTACTAAAATATTAAAGACATTCGACGACGGATGAGCGAGCTTGTGATGCTAAACGGAAGACGACGAACCAGTACAGAGAAGAGCAGGGGAAATAGAGGTTCTGGGAATGGGATAGAGCTCGTCTTTGCAGTAGCCCTTGAAGAGAGCGTGACTCGTTGTTTTGTCTAGAATAAAGAAGCTAGAAGAGTAAAAAACAAGCACACAATTATTGTCTTTGGAAAGACCATGAACATAGAGAAGATTGTGACTTATTTCAGGAACATGTAAAATTTTTGCAGAGAGACAAGGGTTGAGAGGGGGTTGGGGGTAGCCCAGAGCACGTATGCATGATGGGTAAGCGAGTGCTATTACCTACTACCACCTGATCAGCGCCTTGGTAGTCATTGTGGATGGACAGGTTAGATAAATCACTTGTGATGTGGTTGTTGGCTCCAGTGTCCACATACCAGTTGGAGTCGGGAACGGATGAGAAAGAGGCTACATACGCCTGTTGTTGAGATGAGGGAGACGATCTTTGATACTTTAGATCGAGTCGATGCCAGCACTCTGTAGCGGTGTGGTTGCGGCGTCCACACACTTAACAATAGATATGACTGTTGCTGCAACTACTCATGGGCGAAGATGGGAGCCACGTTATGACTTGGGTGATCAATTGACCACCCAAACTTTCTAAAAATTTGTTACTAAGCTTTAGGTATCCTAATTTGTATTAGTGGATTCTCATCCATCCAAAATTATATTGACCACTTAAAATTATTTAAAATCTTTAAACAAACTTTTTTATGGTATTTGCTTTCATAACAAATATTTTTCTTTGATTTTTTTAACTAAATCTTATAATTTTGGCTTATTTATAGGCTGCCCTCCATCTATTTAGGTGCTCCACGGACTTATTTTTGGAGAGATTTCTCTCACAGGCTCTACTATGTTGTAGAGCTACATACTCACACATATGGTGTATAGGCTCTAGTATAATTAATTAAAAAAATTAAAAAATTAATTACACATAACATGGTTTGAACCTAGAACCTAGCCTTCACTAAGATATGTAAAGAGTAAAAAAAACTTAATACATACAAAATTTTATAAAGGCATCAAAGTTATTAAATAAAAAAATGTTGGGTCTTTTCGTTCGTCATCGGGATATGTTCAACACGGGCTCCCTGCAATGTACTGCCACATCATCCTACTCTTTGGAGGATAATGACGAGGATGATACTACCTCGTAGTCGTTCTTCGAGGAAATTTTGAATTAGGTCAATTTTATTGAAACAACCTAATCGATATATATATATATATATATATGATTTTCTTTTATTTCGTATATAGTTTCATTTGTAGATGTTTTTTTTAGCGTTTGCTTAGAAAAAAATTATACAATTTTTCAACATTAATTGCTTAGATGACCACCCAATGAAAAAATCCTGGCTCCGCCGCTAGCAACCACGGTGGCTGTTGCGCCCGGCCCAACGTCCTCCTCGATAATTTTGTGGAAACGGATTGGAGAACTAAGAAGAAATGTTAGGATCGGAGATGGAGTGTGTTGATGAAATGTGTATGCAGATCGTCTGCCATGAGATGGGTCGCGGCTGGAGGTTGCCACCAGGGCAGTGTTGAATTCAATAGAGGGAGGCGATTCATTTTCAACGGCCAAATTTATCTCTTATGAGCCAAGGAGAGAGTTGAGCTCTAGGAGTTTGATGGGTGGTGGTGAACGAGTTCAGATGGTGCGTTTGAACGGAGCATATTCGCTTGGAAGACCGCGAAGAGTAAAGTAGATGATATCGTCTTCTGGTATAGGGGCACTGGCAGCAACGAGCTTGTCAGTGTTGGTCTTGATCTCTTTGAGAAATTCTGCCATGGTGAGAGCCCCTTTTTTGAGATTGTAGAGGTTGGTCTTCAGCTCATGAATGTGAGAGGTTGAAAGAGACCTGAATTGTTGAGACAAAGTATCCCATATTTCCTTGGTGTTAGAGAGACTAATGGTGTAGGGAAGAATAGATGGTGAAAGAGTTGCAGTGATACTGCTGATTAGCTGATTGTCAATGTTGACCCATTGAAGATATTCAAGGTTTGGGACTTGATTTCCAGTAGAGTCGGTGATCTTTGGCTTGGGACAAGGGGACAAACCAGTGACAAAGCCTAATAGGTGATTGGCTATCAGAGCATTGTAAATCTGGGTTTTCCAGGGGATGAAGTTGGAAGAGTCACGCTTGACTTGACGGTGACAAAGTTGTGAGGATTGGAGATGAAAAAGAGGAGTCCTGAGGGTAGATTTGAGGTCTAAGGGTAAGATGAAGATGAAGAAGATGAATAGGATGCCATGGGAGGTAGCTGAAGCTCGTTGGAGTTTAGGATTTGGGTTGAAGGGGGCTCAAGCCCGTTGGATCGAACGTGAGTGTTGGCCAGGGTCGGCTTTGATACCATAAAGAAACTCATTTCTTAGAATGTTGTCTTTTCTCCTTGAAAAAGATTGACATGCTACAAAGCTTTTAAATAATTCTCAAAGAAGACTCTAGAACATATTCTTTATATACATCCAGTAACAACAAAGGGAATGCGATAATCACTAGGGCTGACGTGGATGAGCCGTTAGGAATGGCTAATATCCGGTGTATCGCTAACAGTCTCAAGTGGTCATGATGTCAAAATCTATTACGTGAAAGATTAGGACTAAAAACAATCACCATCTTCTGACTAGAAGCAGTCTAGGGCTCTTAACAGTGGTAATCTCTAGTTGTCCTCACTGAATATTCGATTGCAAATAAGGTACCCTATTCAAATTGGAGTCTAATAAGTGAAGGGTTTATTCATGTAATTTTACTTTGGATCCCAATCCCCAAATTTATCATGAAATCGGGGCTTTGGTTTCCAACTTTGGAGGCAGCCAACATCTAGTTAAGGCTGAAGAATCCAAATTATACTTTGGGATCTGGTTGATTGGTCCCACAGTGAAAATAGTTTGCATTAGGAGCACGATTGGCTTTATTAGTAGCCTACAAATTTTTCAATGCAACCCATAGCCAGGCTTATAAATGCCACTTATGTGAGGATTGCACTGAAATTTTGTGGGATGCCAATAAAGGCACCACCTTCTGGTGCATCGGCTGTGTATTGCTGGCAATACAAGGACCAATCTGGGTATCTATGTATGATTAGAACTTGTGACAGCACATGGATTTCTAAGTTACCAAAATCTGCGTAGTATTTTATTTTTTTCTATAGAGACTTGTGCCATCAAGTTGTTGAATTATAGACGTTGGCTTTCTATAATTCAGCTTGTAGCCTTGTCTTTCCTAGCAATATCGTGCCCCCCTTTACTTATAGTAAATTGGTTTTGAGATAATACCTAAATTTATCATAGTATTAGGGCAGGCCTTTCTCCACTTTATGTCATTCAATTCAATTGTTCACATGATTTGGCTCAATTCCTCAAACACATATGAAGGCATATTGAAGTTTAGTCCTACAACGGATAAATTGTAGCCTTATCCCTCCCCCTAATAATATCGTGCAAAGGTTCAAATTTTATCACAGGCATGTTTTTACATTAACAATGGTTCAAAATTTTGGTCCCGGTCCTATCTGAAATGAAACCGAAATTATTGGTCAGATTTGTATAGAGACTAAAATTTTGATTTTTGATTTCGGTCATGGCCAAACCCAAAATCCAACCCGATATTTTGATCCTTGCATCATACATTATTTAGTCACTTAAATGACTTGAATTAAAAAAAAGTCTGCAATGCCCTAAGGGATGAGACTGTGAGAGTCCTATATATCTAATGAAGACGGTAACCTCCGATTAACACCTTCCAAAACGCATGGATTTAAAGGTCACCACAATCAATTAAATTTGCTTATTTACAGATAAGAAAAACGATATAGCAAGCAGAAAAAGCTAGAAGACGACAAGAAGAAGCCACGACACAAGCACACTGAACAACCTCTTCTGTTTTTAATGTATCATAGACACAACAACCTCAACAAACCGTTTGAAATGAAAATTTCATGGCTTGCCTTCAATCCTAGAATGCGTAACCCCGACGCACGCATCCACAAAATCTTCGTCAATAAAATCGGTAGAGAAGAC
The DNA here is from genome assembly GCA_021018995.1 of Chloranthus sessilifolius. Classification (NCBI taxonomy): domain Eukaryota; kingdom Viridiplantae; phylum Streptophyta; class Magnoliopsida; order Chloranthales; family Chloranthaceae; genus Chloranthus; species Chloranthus sessilifolius. Next base: position 169,464,313 of record CM037585.1, read on the forward strand.
TTGAAGTCGATCAGCGAAACCACGAGCGAAGGTCTGCGAAATGAAAAGACGCGCATACCCGCGAATCCTCCCCGTCACTGGCCGCACGCACACCACCGGATTATCTGCTTGCGGTGTCGCTGTGTTCTCCACCCTATAAAAGAACTTCCTCCCCGACACCGGAGGCTGGTTGCTCAAATTCTTCATATTGCTCTCGAATTTTGTTGACGGCAAATCGGTGTCGATCCAATTGTCCTTCAAGTACCCTGAGCTCCACAACGGGTCCCCTGCCTTGGGCGCAGCTGACTTCTGCGGCTTCCACACGCATATAACCCGCTTTGGAAGCAGCTCGGTGACTGTCTTTTGGAAAACATGATCATCTTGTGGGATCAACAGCTCGCCGAGTTGCTCCACCAAGAACTTATCAAACTCGGGTGGATCTTGGTGGCCGAATTCAGTTCGTATCTCGAGAATTATGATCTCTGATTCAGTCTCTCCGAGGAACTTTTTGATGTCGTTGATGACGACGTCGACGCTGTAGGATCGGAGGATGCCATGACAAACTTTGCGGTCCTCCTGAACTCGGATGTCCAAAACTCGGGCGCCCTTTATGAGTTGACGGTATACGGAGCACGACTGGCATTGTGCGAACGGGCGGGACACGTACCGGATCCCAATTTTGTTCGTGGCCGAGTCGTGAGTTCCTGGCCACACGATCTTGTGGATTTGTAGTTTTTCAGGACCGAGGTTTGACATCCAGTTCTTCCTGTCGGAAGGATGGTAGTCTGAACCGGGATATTCGATGCCCGATTGTTCCTGTAAGTCTAGGAGAGTCTTCTTTTCTGTGGCGATGGCTTTTCGACGATCCACTTGTTTCGTGACTTGGCCTCCCATGGCTGGCTGCGATGATTCTTCAGTAACTAGTTTTTTTTTCTTTGCTTCTTCTGGGTTGTTGGAGATGAACACTATGGAGAGTAGAGGTGGGGTTTTAATACTAGTCCTTCTAATTTAAAGCTGTGGCTGTGCTATCGATTTCAAGTGTGCTGGTGAAAAAACTTGGGGATGGATTATTTTCTGTTACTCTGTTTTAGTTTTGTCGGTTTGGAGGGGTTGATTTTTTTATTGTTAAAATGGGTTGGGGTTGGGTTTGGTGATGGTGGGCCAGCCAGTGTGTGTTATTGGAGGGGGTTAAGCCGATCGTTTTCTTTGGTTGGGGTGACGTGGTTGGCTACCCGCACATTTCTCTCATATTATTTATTTTGATTTTCAATGGCTAATGTCTAGGACCACAGTCTAACAGATAAACCTTTTTTTTCTTATTTTAAAATATTTATAATGGATAACTCTTATTGGCCATATGAATATGACCACAAGAATATCATATATAAGTTTCTAAGTTAATAATAATTTTCCTTTAAAAACAAATAAAATAAAATAATAATAGTCATAAAATAAATGCTAAAAGAAAAAAAATTGGTGTACTCCCACCTAAAGTTTCTTAAAAGAGGAGAAGCCTATATTGTTTTGCTATTTTAATAATATGGGTACTGGTATTTCCAACCAAATATTTGGTAAGGGCAATCAGAGTCTTGAACAAGATGACGGAGATTGTTTTTCCTTTCAATCTTTAATATAATAGATTTTGAGATTATGGCCTACTTTTTATTCGATTAAATATTGATTTTATATGACACACATCCGCAAAGGTGGCCCGAGAACTAGTTCTCATAGTACGCCCATGATAACAGTCACAAGCTTTGAGAGGTAAGTCATGATCTCAACATCTATGGTGTGAAAGATTAGACAAAAATGATCTCGTTCGTTTGATTCAAGGTTAACAACTCTCAGGAAGGAAAACCCCGATTGCCCTTACTGAATATTCGATATACTAGTATGCTATAACATCATTACGGTAAGCTTCAGGGACTGACTCACTTGACCAGTCATTTGAATACGATATATTAGAAGTTGGCTTCCGACCTAAATAATATAAAAAGGTTAAAAAAATATTAAATAACAATATATGATGAATCATGTGGAATTTAGGATATGCTTCCCCTTGTGAACAATGTCTTTTGGAGGGTTTTGCACTCAGGGCCAACACCTTGTTAGTGGTTTAGTGTGAATATTGAAAGTTTAGGCTTAATTATTTTTAGAAACGTCAACTAGGAGACTATATGATTATATTAGGAGTACCTATAAATTCATTCACTAAATCTTTGAGTTCACCCACACTGAAGCATAGTGATTATATTGAATCAAATGATGGAGATTGTTAATCCTTTCAATCTTTCACATGATAGATCTTAAGATCATGGGTGTATCATCATACGGTCAATTTTTTATTTCATGTGACACACACCCAAAAAAGTGATCGTAAAATCAATTTTGAGCGTGTATGTGATCTTAAGGTCACTTTTTTGAGATGTGTCACGTCAAATAAAACAATGACCGCTTGATGGTACGCTCATGATCTCAAGATCCATTATGCGAAATATTGGAAGAATAAACAATCTCCATCATTTGATTCAACACAGTCAATGTGTTTCAGCATGGGTAAACTCAAAGATTTGGTGGGTGGATTTAAAGGTACTCTTATATTATATATTTTAATCTGTTATTTATGTTATAAATTTGGGCTCTCGTTACACTACAAAAAATATGACTATTAGCGGCAATTTTTTGCTGCAAAAAATTGCCGTTACTAATAAAAAGTTATTAAGACTATTAATGGCAATTTTTTTGTTAATAAACTGCCACCCTGACCGGGAAAAAATCACTTGGCACCTTTTGGGCGTAATATATGGGCTGAAAGAACAGGGAAAAGATCATTTGAAAAATAAAAAATTTATCTTCACTGTAAAAGAAAAAAAAATTGATAGATATTAGTCAGTCCAATTGGTTAACCTTAAATGGGATTCAATTGATTTTATAACTATTGAACCCCTTGGAAAGGTTCAAGTAGTTTAGACCCGGCTAAAACTTAAAATGAAAAGCATTCAACTATTCAAATTTTCAAGTGGTAGAAATCAGATTTTTTTTATATAATGGACTCTATTATATAGAACGAGATATTTTATGCATACAAAGTGCAAACAGTTGATATGGTGTAACACAATTGGTTACAAGTGTGGTGGAGCTCAATTAATGTAGGTTGTTGCAGCCAGTCACAGAGCGTTATGTCAGCAGCCTGCACTTTGTGCTCAGCAAATCTGTCCTTTGTTTATAATTTTCCTTTATAAAATTGATCTATGCAATCTCTCAGTGCTCCATGCGGTATGGCATTATTTAAAAAAACAGAAAAAAAAAAATCACCTAAAACAGTATCAACTCCTCCTTTATTTGCTAATTAAATTAAATTTTTGGGCCTAACTATATAACAGCTAGCCTAAATATGAAAATGGAGTGGGTGGTTAATTACGAGAAAGTGGACCCACAATTATGATAATAGTTAGTCAAAGTAGCCAATGTAATGGTATTGGGCCCTCCACCCCAGCACGTTGAGAGGTGGCATATTCATTGGACTTTTGTATTCATTCAACTGCGCCAATTGCGGTAGAGTTAATCACCATGATCGTAGAAGAACGTCGATAGCCTCGAGAATCGAGGAGCAGGTATGCATACATATGTGATAGTTGTAGAGCAGAGTATAAGAGCACTAATTATAGTGATAAGGGTTAATTAACAGAATCCAATCCACACCTTATAAAGACAAGGGTAAAAACTACGTGAAGGACGAGAATCGAACTCACGACCTACTCTCTCACATGTATCTAATTTAGATATTAAGCCATCAAAGTTATTTTTCATTAACCGTTAGGATCAAATTGATTTGATATGACAGGGCTGTCAACGGTGCAAGTCAACACGATTCTTGATACCCAAACCGACCAAATATTTTACCAGGTAATGCACATAAACTTGACCTCATCGAGTTTTTTGGTCGGACCTCGGGTTGGCTTGATTTTTGTAGTCGATTCAAGTTGGGTTGAGCAAAGTGCAATGCGCACCATCTGGCCAAGTCGGGTTGGGTCAGGACTATGACATTTTTTTATTGGCCAGCCAAACTTTTGGTCCAGCCGAACCTAAGCCATTGACAACCCTAGATATGTTTGGAGTCTCTGGACAATGAACCAAAGTCACCATTGGCATGTAGGTTCATCTCCAAATCCAAGATGAAGGGACCATAGTTTAAAATTTCAATTGATAATTCAAATAATCGGCCGAAATTTATCAATTTGGTTCACACCAAAACGAAATCAGGGTCTGAAATTTCGGTCGAAATAATGTATGGAAGGAAAAATTTCACTCAAAAATTTCGATTTTAGTTGTCTGAAATTGAAAACGAAATCGATATTTCAACCCCTTTCCATGTTGTTTCCTAAAAGTTGTTGGAGGAAGTGGGGCTAAGGGGTGCGTGGATAGAGATGAAAGTTATTTCCTCTAAGGGGTGCGTGGATAGAGATGAAAGTTATGATATTCAGATGGAGGATGAGATGTTCCCTTTGAATTTTAAATCTATAAGTGGATAGAGATGAAAGTTGTGATCTCTTTATTCATAAAACAAACACGGAAGTCTCTTTCAAAAAACATAGAAGGCAAGAAGATTTAAAAACGAAAGTGGTCATTTCGTTTAGGGCCAGCTTGACAAAAACACCGGAAATATATAAGAAAGCAAAATAATAATTTTTTATTTTTTTATGGATATCTAAATTTATAGGAAATCATGAAATTCCTTTGTTTTCCTTTGTTTTTCGTTATTTGGATAATCACATTGCTAACTGAAAAAATACAGGATTAATCAAATCCCGTGTTTGGATACATATACAGAAAATTGTAGAAAAATAACATATCCTAACAAAAAAAAGTTATAATACCACAAAAAATCAGCCAAACTAAAAAACAGCTCCAATATCATAAAAAAATTCACAAAAATGACCAAAAAATTATATATGTATTAAACCATTTTTCATTCTTTACATATCTTATTGAATTGCTCTAGTGGTTCACTTTGTGTTTGGTGAAGGTTAGTTTTAGGTTCAAACCTTGTTATTATGTGCAATAAATTACTTATCGCATATACACTATATATATGAGTATATAGCTCTACATTATAGTGGAGTCCCTTGTGAGAGAAATCTCTAGCTCTCAAAATAAGTCAATGCATCACCTAAATAGATGAAGGGGAGCTTAAAAATACGCCAAAATTTTGAGATTTAGTCAAAAAAATCAAAGAAGAAATATTTGTTATCAAAACAAATACCTTAAAAAAGATTGTTTGAAGTTTTTTGATTTTGGGAGGTCAATATAATTTTGGATGAATGAGAATCCACTAATATAAATTAGGACCTCTAAAGCTTAGTAATAAAATTTTAAAAAGTTTGGGTAGTCAATTGACTATCTAAGTCATAACGTGGCTCCGCTTCTGATTTTTGGGGATACGTGCCATATAGAATTAGCATATGTCTGTCTGATAGGGGCGCCATGATCTTAAGATCTATCATGAGGAAGATTGAAAAAAAAACAATATCCACCATTGATTGCAATCAGTCAATGTTTTTCCTCCATGAAAAAATTGTGTGAAAATTACAAATAAATGGGCGAAAAGAGCCATACCCTTATTACAAATTGAATGCCAAGGGTACTCTCAAACTCTTAAGTCGGAAATGAACGTAAAAATTGTATTTTATATTCCGATCCTTAAGTTGCTTCCAAACAGTAGAAAACTACGAAAAATGTAATCAAAATCTAAATATTCCTCTCTTTTTCCCATATCCAAACAGGCACGTAGTGTTTTAAAATAAAAGAGAAGTTATTGGTTTGACCGATACGTAATCTGATATGTGCGGTATCTGATATATGTTGTACGTATCGGACTAGACCCAGCGGATGTGTATCTGATATATCCGATAGGACCCATATGTACCGGTATGTATGGGTCTTTAATTCCCTTGCTTCAGAGGACTCCAATTCATACAAGGATCTTTGGATCTCAAGTTCATCAAAAAGCACATAATCATGAATGCATACCTTGCACCATGAAGAGTTGATCGTACGGTTCAAATTTAGATTGGATGTGCGCAACCCTCTGCTTGACTCACCTTCTACCTCCTAAATCATAACCTAGGTACATGACAGAGCTCATGCTCTATATAGCGATGAAGGGAGGGCCGAAAGAAATTTTTTCAAGTATAAGTAGTTCTCTTAACCCATGAATGAGGTCATACTATATATGATTTTCTGGAGATCCTATAATTTCTCCTTTCACTTAACCGATCAGCTCCAAGCCGAACTGTTACTCAAAAATCTAAAATGTCAAAAGTACCCCTACAGCCTATAAACGGTTATAAAACCAAGGGTTTTTTATTTGTGCAATTCTAAACACACTATGAAATCATTCTTTACGTTGTGTCCTTCAAATCAGACGGCATAGATGGTATATCACTTTGCACAAATATTAAAAATAGCAGATTTTTTATTTTAAAAGTATGTGGAACAATACAAGGTATAAGAAGGGATATTTCAAACTTTTTATGTTAGCTGGAACTGGCACAACTTCAAACTAGTCGGTTCTCATGTAAAAAAAAAATTGATCTGATCAGTAATGAGAAAGGTAAACCTATAGGGCCTTCGATAGAAAAGGGTAAAATGTCGGTGTCTATCCTAGAATTTTTTCCTTTTTTTTTTTTAAAGGATCTTATTAAATATAATTCTTTCTCTTATTTCCCATTTAAACTAAGATATAAGATACCTTTATTAATTGGGCTTAATATGGAAACCAATTAATTTAGGGACACTACAAAAAATAAGCCTACTAGCGGCAGTTTTTTATTAAAAAAAAATGCCGCTATTAGTCCTGTCGCTACAAAAAATTGCCACTATTATTTTTGTAACAGCAGTTTTTTGTAGCACAGGACTAATAGCAGCAGTTTTTTATTAAAAAAAATTGCCGCTAATAGTCTTATTTTTTGTAGTGGGAGTCATTACTTGCACAAGGAAATTTATCCTTTTAACGAATTTAAAACAAAGACTTGCAAGTTTGGTACCTCTACTATTTTAAAACACCATCTAAATTGTTTGATTTAACGGCCATGTTTTAAAGATATTAAGTACAAAAAATTAGAATGAAACATAATCTTTGTCATGCGATAAATTATAGTCAAAGTCGATTATCTAATTCAATAGTTGACTATAATAAATCATACGATAAAGATCATGTTTTGATCCAATCTTATGTACTAAATATCTCTAGATCATGAACTTCAAATCGGATGGCTAGCATGCATTTTCATCATCACATGTCCCTAAAATATGAAGTCTTTCTTTAACTTCGGTGCAAGGCCCAAAATTCTGAGTGCAAGTAATGGTTCCCTTAATTTAAAATATTTAAAATCCTTGACCAATGTCAAGGGAATAGAACACATGACGTTAGAGAAGTCTAACAATTTTTATTCCTTGTGGCCATGGCCCATGCGATGAATTGGAAGGTGGAGATTAACGAATTGGATGGTAGAGATCATTTCTCACTCCAATCTTTTAGACTATGGATTTTGATGTTGAATAAAAATAGTATTGATAATAGCTTCGAGACATATTGTTCACTACGCTGTCTTAAAGACAATAGATGTTCTCACTCCGTTGGATAAACGAAGATGCAATAGAGTTTCCAGCGAATCTGCTTTCAGGATATAACAGAGTCCGGTCTTGCCAATAATCATATGTTCTTATCTCTATTTATAGAGAAATTCTCAACCATTGTGTCTTTTCATATTAAGGTGAAAAGATATCAGATTTGTATCGTTTCAGAGAGTTTTTCACATTTACGGTGAAGAGATAAACCGAAATATGAAAAGACACTTCTTTAAAGAGAATATTTACAAGCTTGTCATTGAATTATTATCAATATATACAATGATAATTATAAACTTAATTTTGAAATAATAAAATATATATTATTACACTAATATATATAACAATTCCTCACTTGTTTCAAAATAAAAAAAAATTGCGTATCAGAGCGATCATACTAAGCATCATTAGAGATACCGATCGGTTTGAACCTTTGACTAGTACATAAAACTCAAAGTTTGTAAGGATTTTAAGTAGCCTATAGCTTTGAACTTAAAACATGTTTAACAAATCAAAATTATATATACACTTACTATAGCCTAAATCATTGGTGACATAAGGCTTGCGCTTTAGAGTCATGTGCTAAAATCCTGATTTCATGAGTATCTTAGAGAGATGACCTAATCTTTGTTGAAGCGACTTTACTCTCATACTCATATAGGTGAATCTATCATGGGTGCTCTTGTAACTACTTTATCACCCCAGTAAATTAATATCTACATAATCATGAAGAGTTAAATTCACTCTCTCACGTTATAAGAGATGTGTACGAAATTTAACACAATAGGGATAATCAATAAGTAACATACCTTTGTGCACTTTCAAGGGTTACAGAGTAATTTCTTATCTCGTTGAACTTATGATATGGGATCTCCAACTCTACTAAGTTGAGGTTTAATAACCATGCCTTTAAAGATATCGGTATTAGGCCCACCCCCCTCGATGTTTTCAACACTATATCTCTGGATAGTGTTTTTGTAAGCTTAGAAGCCACTGTCTCTTTTGCTCCCACAAATAATATTATATATACTCTAATTCCATACTTAAATAAGAAAGATATGTTTGCTCCTAAATTCCTACGATATTGCTTTTCTTACCAAAGAAAAATCTATCCGCTAGTAGATTTTAAATCAAAGGTATCAGAAATCTAAGTAGCATCAATATACCCTTCTAAGAGATCAAGTTTGTCACTATATTATAAACTATAATACATAGGTCCTTTCAAGTATCTTAATGCCCTACGAATAACTTACCAATATTTCAACCCTGGGTTACTAGTTTACTCAATACCCCCACTATAAATATTATATTGGGTCTAGTACATTTCATTTAATACATAAGACTTCTATCTCAGTGACGATAAATTGTAATTCTTGAACTTGTTTAAGAATCGGTTTATCTCTAACTATTTTGAAATAAAAATATTAAAGACTAGAAATACATTTGTACCTGTATCTTCAATTAGATACTTATTCGCTAATGAATCTCAAAATCTTTAGTCATAGTGCATTTACAGAATGTGTTGAATAACCTATCGTTCAATGCATTGAAAAAGTAGTTCCGACAATTCTGATTATTTTTCAGTCATTTGAGTCAAGCATCCACTAGTCGTACTTTCCGTTTTATCTTTGTTGCCATCTTTTGAAATTTGACCCGCCAAATCGGTCAAGTTTAATGAGATCTTGATTCATAAATTTTATGTTATGAGCCATTAAAACGATCTATTATCTTTAAATTGTTGAATAAAAATGATATTGATAATGGCTCCGAGGCATGTAGTTCAGTACGCTGTTTTAAAGACAATAGACGCCCTTACTTCGTTGGATAAATGAAGATGCAATAGAATTCTCAGCGAATCTGCCTTCAGGATACAAAAGAGCCCGGTCTTGCTAAGAACCGCGTGCTCTTTTCTAAATTGCACTTTCTAAAGAAAGAACCTCCCACATAGATTTTCTGATATACAAAAAGATTCTTAAAAATAAAAACGTAAGAGAAAAAGAAGAAATAGATGTTATTATAGCTTCTATTGTCTTGTACATCTTGTATTTTTTTTTAACGAAGATCTTATCTCTATTTACATAGAAATTCTCAATCATTGTGTCTTTTCAGATTTTGAAACAATAAAATATATATTACTACACTAATATATATAACATTTGTGATCATGAGTATACCGTTAGATGACTTTTTTATTTTTTATTCCACATAGCATAGATTTTCGGAAAAAATGGGCCCTAAAATCCTATGACACGCATCAAACTCAAAAGTGACTTCAGGGCCGTTATTGGGGATCTGTGATATGTAGAATCACAAAATGACCGTCTGATGATATGCCCATGGTCTCAAGATCCATCGTGTAAAAGTTTGAAGTGAAAAATGTTCTCCATCATCCGATTCAATGCAGTCAATGGATTTTTAGTGTTGGAGCCCATAGAAATGTGGTTGGCACATTTAGAGGTACACTCGGGCCATTAATTGATGCAATTGTAAATGGCTCAGGCTGTATGTATGGTATTCAACTAGCTAATGAAAAGAATTTTAAGCACATCATGGTCGTACCTGGCTTTAAAGGAGCCATAGATTTTATTAAAGGGCAGTGCAATATACCTTGGAGTTATATCCAAACAGTTGAGTACATTAGGCATTGGAGTTAAAAAAATTTGATTCTAGTAGAAGGTCGATTTTCTGGGTAAACGAGGATTGGATATATGCTAGCAGCATGATCCAATGGACAGAAATAAATTCACTTTCCCTTTCTTTTTCTATTCTTTCAGATGAAGATGTATACACCATTTTCACTCGATTCTATCGGGCTCACACTGCTCAAGTAATGGTGATGCCGAATCTGTAACACGTTAGTTGATTGAGTTAATTTACTTTACCTCTATGTCTTTGATAGTTTGATTTTAGTAGAAGGGTGAGAACCCACTAAAGCCTCAACTTGCCGAAGAAATAAAGAATATAGAATTTTATGGGCCTAACTCAATCTCATAAAATCGGCTTGGATGCACAAATTTATCATGGTATCGAAACAGGCTTTTTTCCACTCTAAGTCACCTAGTTTAATTGTCTACGTGACTTGGTTCAGTTCTGCCAATATGTGCGGGCCCCTCCACTCATTGCTAATTGGTTTTGAATTGGATGCACAGATTTACATGGTATCAGAGCAGGTAATTATAGAGATGTAGAGAGACGCGTGACACATGAGGGGGCATAAACGATAGTCCCACATTGCTTGGGTCAATGGCCTTGGGCTATATATAAATTTGGGCAATCGTCACTTTACAAGTTGGTCTTGTGAGGTTGAGCTAGGCCCATGAAATTTTTATAAAAATAAAATAAAAAAATCATGAGATTGTCCGAAACTGATTTAGCCACTCATTTTCTAGTTCTCAGTCTCTTAAATTTGCATGATAGAGATGATTTTTTGATGTAATCATAGGGTTTAATCGTATCTGTGATGGAAACTATTTTATTGCTCATGATTGGAGATAAATGAAAGGACAAATGGAGTGATGACTTCTCAGTTACAGATAGAAGAGAAAACACTCTAATGTTATGGGTTATATATTGAACTTAGATGCACACTCATTGAGTAAGGAGTAATTTGAACCATCCAAATCTATGCACTCTAATATGGACCTAATATGGACTGATTTTTTTGAGGCAACAATAATTCTGATCCTCTCACATGCATGATTCTTTGGCATTGATATGTTTTAGTAGTTGGTTGCTAAATTGACTATTTGAATTGATCAAACATAATGACTGGTCATAGCCCCTATCAGTGCACCAGTGGCCAACAATGTTGGTCATCTAATGGTAGTTAAATATATCTGTCACATAATTAGTAACATATAACTTGATTAATGGGAGCTCCGCCTTCTTCCTCAACCTATATCTGTGCGAAACCTCATTTCGAGTACTTAATTATGAAGCAACATGGTCATTCATAACAATCATGCTCCACCTTGAGGGAGAGTAGCTATGAGGGGTATTGGGTTCAAGCAGGATCTTTACCCATTTAGCTAGAGATTGCTTTAGATTCAAACGACCCCATATTAGCAGTTCGCTATCCTTGACACCTCGGGGTTGCAACTTTGTCAACTTTCCGTTCAGCGACAGCTTACAGGTCCACCGATAGTTTATTAAGCACCAGAAACTTCTTTGGTGATTGTGGTAGTACAGATACATGTCAGGGGCGAGCCACCAATAACAACTAACAATGCTCAAGAATTTAGTGGGTTGTGCACCACATCATAAAAGTTAATTACAAACTTTTGAAAATACTTGTGAACTATGGTGTGCCTTCCTTTTCAAGGAGTGCAAATACTGGTACCCAAATTAAATATTAAGCCCAAGATCAGTTGAGGGCGGGCTTAAAACAAGGGAGGTTCAGCATCACCTTTCCTACTAACATTATGAAGAGTGAAGACACGACTCGAAGGAAAAATAACTAAGCTAGAAATTTGAAGTTAGGCAGCCCAAAATAGCTTCCCAAGTAATGGGATTTGATGACTCACAGAATGTCATGTAGGAGCTCAGAAATCGTTTTTTTTTTTTAATCACATAGGGTTTCCAAAGCTTGCGCTTGGACTAATAGCTGTGGGGTGCCATCGTCTGTTGGAGTCTGAATATGGATCCAACGATCCATTCATCCATAATTAAGCCGAAAGATTTAGGCACATGATCAATAAAAAACAATACACCAATAATCTATAAATTGAATATATGTGCGCACCTTGAGTGTGAGCCATCTTGGTCGCCGATTTTCAACGATCTTCTCGCGTTCAATATCTCCTAGCACAATGGGGATGCTTTCGCCAATAAGGAGGATTGAATTATGTCGAGCAATCGTTGGGACCAGGCACCCCTTATATTTATAGCCAAAGAGTCCTATCCCATTACACTACGTGAAAAAGCCCAAAAAACCACGCGCTTAAATGCGGTGATTTTTCAAAACTCTTGTCTTTGGCGGTGGTTTTTCAAAAATCTTGCCTAAACAATTGTAAAAAAAGGAGTGATTTTTTTTTACCACTATACCAGACAGTGGTTTATGAAGTTCATAAACCACTGTCTTGTATAGTGGTAAAAAACTCCTCCTTTTACAATTAAAGCGTTAACTTTATGCAAAATTTTTTTAAAAAAAAATTAGGTCGACAATTTTTTATGCAAATTTTTTTAAAATATTATTTTTTTTATGCTTTTTTTTAATGCAATATTTTTTATGCTTTTTGTAATACTTTTTTTTAATGTAATTTTTAATGCTTTAAAAAAAATTATATAAAGAAAAAAAGATATTAATCTCATATTCAAGCACATCCATAAATAAAATAGATGCCAAATTCTTTTATTCAAACAAAATATTGCATTTCAACCTATGATCCAACCTTTCAAATCAACCAAATATTTTATACTTTACATGCTCAATCCTTTTATTCCAAAAAAAAAAAAAAGAGTTAACAATCTAAGGACCCCATGACCTAATTTCATAATTATATATATATATATATATATATATATATATATATATATATATATATATATATATATATATATGCTTCGCCTCTCCTGCCAAATATCCCCGTCCCTTAGTGATCCATTTGAGGTGAGCTTTAAATCGAAAAGCTTCGCCTGAAATCAAAAGGAGAACGTAATTAAATATTTATGATATTAAGCAATTAAATTGAGATATTGATGATATTAAGCAATTAAACTGATAATACTCCAAGCACATAATAAATTTCAAACACATACTTCACATAAGGACAAAAGAGCCATAGAATCAGTCTTACTTTTGCGATACAATTGAAATCCCCACAAACAATTACAGCGTGAGCTTGATCCAGGAGCACTCGAACCTGCTCACATGGTTATTATTGTAATTAAATTGTCTGATATAACTAAATTATATGAAGGCATTTTATGCAATTGGAGTAAAACAATAGGCAAGTTTATGACTAGAATTAATCCTGTGATAGAACCTACCACTATCCAACCAAATTTTGCCTTTTTTTTAATAGGGAAGTTTTATCTTGCCTAAATAGGCTTCGATTGTTCATCGATAGCATATCAAATTTATGACTAGAATTAATTACCATGCACAAGAAACCTATCGGAGGTTTCTTATTGACCAATCACAAAATTAAGGATCGATGTTTAAATTGACCCATTCCAAATGAAGGATCAAAGCGTCCCAAAAGTATTCCTCAGTAAAATTAGATTGCTTCTTTACGCAAAACTTTTAGATAAGGAATAAACATTCATATACCATTCAAAGAAGACCCACATTCAAACAAACACAACGTCAACCAACCTGTATTATAAGAACACCCACATCATCACAGGGGTCTTTATGACCTGAAACTCATCGGCGTAATTCCGGACATACGAATTTAAATGATAGGACGAAATAGCATTCTTCTCTCCTTTCAATTGGCATTCATGGCTATAAGGACTAACGAATCTACAATTCAAATCAAAGTTTAAAAATTTTCTCATCGACAACCTTGCCTATAAGGAAAAATACAAGCACCTTAGAATGTAATGAATATAGACGTCAACCTCGTAGTTTGGTATAATGCGAGGTCCTTTAGTCATCTAAACTATTCTTTGCAATATTTTCTTCAAGGTGACTTTAATACAATGAAAAGAATAACTATATATAAATAAATCACATTTCCATTTATCTTGCTCAACTACTTCTCTCGATCTTTTAAATATTTTGATCTGTGAACCCTAAAACTTAGCGGACAAGGTGGTGGCATGTTTAATGGATCCATTGATTTACATGCCTATCATATGTCAGTTACGTATTCCTTAGCAGGAATCACAAGCCCATAGGATTCACAGGACTGCATATTATCCAAGAATAATAAGATCACAATGCATACTTTTTCTATACCTTGGATATCCCAAGCCTTCCAATATCGTGAAACAAAATCCCACATTTTCGTTGGTTCGAGATTAGTGATGAAAACCGCCTACACAAAGTTCACATTATGAAATATTTCATCGACATGAATCCAAAGATTGGCATGCAAAGGAGTGCCATCTTAAAGAGAATTTAAGCGAAAGTACCTTTCGCCACAAGGCTGTCCCGATATCTAGAGCTTTCTGCACATATATGGGCATGGGCAACATTATCTACATAGGTGAAATCACACATATTTTTCCCATCCCCTACAATAAACTACAAAAGAACCTTTCAGTTATACGAAATGAGTTTCTCAATTAAGATCCATAATAATTATAATGAAAAGGCAACATATGTTCTAAATAGGTACTTGGATATGCCACAGAGAAATGGGAGACATGCAACGATCCAAAGGACAATTTGAAATGTGATGCTCACTTACAAAGATAGGTATGGAGTAGTAGATAGGTGTTTATCACCTTAATTAGGGTGTCGTGATTGTAAATTGGATGACTTATAAGGTGATAGCTCCCACAAATTCTCCACCATCTTGGATAAGTAATGGACACATTGCAATAGCCAACAATAAAGCTAGAGAGTCAAGTGTAGCCTAGGTGGATATCAATTTGTATTGAATTTGTCATTAGTTATGCACCATATATAGTATTTGCATTTGTTTGCTTAAGCAATGATCCCATGCGCCTAAATCATAAAATGAAATTGGAAAAAATAGCCATGGTTGTCAGTTGATTAATCTCCATATACCCTATTTGCTAAAGGACAAAACAAGAAAAGAATAAAATGTACAAACAAGGTCCAGCAGCATGTTAAGGTAACACCTATGACCTATCTATCATGCATAAACAAATATATTACATTACCCAAATTAATTAGTTAAGAAGTTCAAAAATTAGAGATAGGAATGTCTAACAAAATAGCCATTTATGCTTAACATATATTCTTGCACATAAGAAGCTTACCAAGGTTAACGTAGTACATAAATTAGAGTAAGACACATCACACTCTGACTAACTACCCCACATGGTGGGAGTTAGCTTCATAACTCCCGTTGAAGAAAACTTTAAAGAGTTCCAAAGAGACTCTAACATGAGTTACCCAGGATGTACATATTAATAGTCATCTCGTGGACCCCTTACTTTAAGCACATATAAATGGAAGAGGTAGATACATAACACAAACAACTTCAAAACAAACATTACCACATGGTAGTAGATGCAGACAAAAGAATCAACTTTTTTTTGGTTGATAAAAAACAATCAACTGCCACTTCTACGGCAATGCGATGACCATTAAATTTTGGATAAATATGATTTCTATAGTAAATGCAACTATGCAAATAATTCTCAAACCTTAGCCCGGCCAGATTTTGCTTCACTGACGATAAATGGTACAAAATGCATATCTCCAGGTCCAAAGGCATTCTTTGGGACGTAGTGCACATGTTAATAGCCCATTACTAGTATTAGCGAACGTAACCAATGACTCTGCCTGGGACTTCAAATCACTCAACATATCTTCAAACTGTGGAGTTGTGTTCAATAATAGAAATGAGCATTTGTATGTTAAAGAAGGTTCAAGGAAATTCAAATAAAAACCAAGCAACTTTTTACCATAGGCATGAAAAAAGAAAAGAAAAACTCGAAAAAGACATACTCTCAAGGGTATGGTAAGGACTCATCTCCATCATGTATATCATGTATACCATCAAAAACTACGTCTGAACTATTTATAAATAAGCCTTTTGATTTTGCATTCTTGGCAAGCATGGATTACATTTTCGTCAAGATGGATTCATCATCAATGACTTGATCTAAATGTTTCTAATAGTGAGGAGACCAAAAGTCAATGGAGTTCTCATCCATGACTAATTTAATGGGTCAGAACTTCTAACGACAAGCGGTCAAAATTCAATAAGATTAGTCTTGTGCATAAAAAAGTGCTTTACCTTGTACGGTGAACTTGTATTTACGATAAAATCTCGTACAAGGGGGTCCGAAGCATCCATGTGGAAGACAGAGGAACCTTTGATTGCGCAAATGAAGGACATCATGCGTAATCGAAAAGCAGAATCCTCATTTTGTCAGTCCAAAATGTGAACAATTAAGGATAAATAACAGAAATATCCATCAGATCAGTCAAAATGTTGACAATTAAGGTTGACGATGCATCCCCAAAATTGCATCTTCGAGCTCAGGTTACCCATCAAATAAAATAAAATGCCATTTCATGTAAATAACATGAAATAAATTCACTTACTTGGTCAGTGTTAGCTAAATAGGAGTATTGGTGTCAGGGACAGGTCTAGGAGATTGACTCATCACTCAGATCACAGTGTATGTCTAAAATGTTAATTTTTGGTATCAAAATCTGCAGCCACTGATTAGGAGATAATCTTGACTTTCACAGTTCCCTACTTTACAGGATGATGTGTAGGCAAAATTCTCTCCTAATTATTAATGGCTGCGTATCTGGATGTTTTTTTCGAATGAATAACTAATCACATGCAAAACACATTGGTATCTGGATGCTCACCTCTTCCATCTACAACTTGCTCGTGAACTGCTTTCATTTCTAATCTGTAAAAGAAAAAATAAATTAAGGGCATGGTAATCAAGAATTAGAGTAGGAGGAGGAAGAGGAGGTATTTAAGCGGATGGTAATCAAGAATTAGAGGAGGAGGTATTTAACCGGATGGTAATAAAAATTAAAGTAGGGGAGGTATTTATAATAATAATAGTAATAAGCGATTTAATGCATATAAGGTATGTGCTTGAACCCACTTCATTTTTTTTTTGTTTTTTGTACAAATTGATTACCGTCATACCGATACCACTCTTAGTGCCTCATGAGTCATGAGATCAACTGATTCAAACGTAATGTGACTGCTTAATTTAGACCTTTGACTGCTTTGAATTGGTTGGTGCCATGGTGGATCATTCAAGTTAGCTTCTCTCCTCATTTTCCTCATTTACCTGAAATAAACTAACAAGATTTGCATGAGGAAAAAAAAACAATAAATGGTCGTTTCTACAAATCATCTCATGTCTGAAAATAAAAGATGGTTGTCATCTAAACTATCTTATGTCTGAAAAACTTTATCTCAGGTACACCATTAATGGAGGTCGTCACTTTTAATTTCTGTGAAAAATCTTAGGGTCTCTTATTGTTTCATCTTTTAATCCGAAGGCATAGATTGCAGACGCAGGGGATGGTTTTATGACCGGAGATAGTTTCATTTTCAGAGCAGCCATTAAACTTTACTAAAATATTGCAGTAGATTTTATATCGACATTCCCGTAGAGCACTCCTGGCTTGCTTCTCTTCTACACTGAAGCAGCTTTCAAAACACCTTCCAAAACTCAGTTGAATTATTGCTGAATGAGTGTTCAATCATGTGATAATATGCAGTTTGTAGTCGAACTATCCTTCTACATATCACCAATCTTTTCCACGGCTAGGGGAAAAAAATGTAGAGCAACAGAGAATGGGAAACAAAACACCAAAAATGATCAAGTGCAACCTGCAATAAACATTGGTAATACTGGAAATTAGAAGTTGGTTTAGCATGTACATTTCACAGCTATGCAAATTAAAAGCCATCTTGTTCAAAAAAATCAGTCTGCTCACTCAGTTCAAAATTCCTCACCAATTACTTTCATAAATAAGAAAGATGTAAAGGCATAACTTGATCAACAACAATCAAACAATAAGAAGAAAAAGCATTCAACCATCGGAGAAGGGATAAAACACCAAATCAGGCACTCGTGGAGTCCTTTTAAATAAAAAAATAAACTGAGTTCCTTTATGGCAGCAATAATTATATAAAGAAATCTTATTTCTTGAGTTGCCCAAAGCTCGATTTAGAATAAAATTTCATAGCAAATAATAAAACCACTGTAGAAGTAAAGTATTTACAAAAAATAGAGTCAAAGACCCCGTCATACTAGGGGTCAGTCACCTCTTAATCAACACACAAGTAATTAAAAATCATCATGGTAACATTATTCAATAGCTCTTGATTCTTTGTTATTTTGGAGATCATTAAAGCTACTTCCTGCATGATAACAGTATTCAATAGCTCATTGCAACTAGGCAAGCCTTGAAACAAACAAACAAACAAACAAACAAACAAACAAACAAAAAAACAACATATAAAGCACAGTCAACCACCCTTGGTCATGCGATCTGTATTTCTTCATTTAGTACACACGCAGCCTTAAGAATAATTTTGTTGGGCAACTTCAATGGCCTATTAAAGGCCCAGTTCAAAGCTAATTTAATTAGCTACAACAGGCTTGTTAACAAGCTCTGCTTTGTACATAGGGCATGTTATTGAATAACACCGATTTTGTAACATAAATCAGATTGAGAAATATCCTAACAAAGAAGGGATCTGTTGAATAAACATCAACATATAGATCTTAGAAAATTGAAACAAAAATTTCAATTCCTAAAAGCTCCTAAAAGCTATAGAGACATATACACCGAACCTATCGATTGGAGGCAATTAAAAGAAATAAAAAAATGCCAAATTACAATAAAGATATAAAAAGATCAAAACTTTATCTCGATCTGGTTGCGCCTAACAATGAGGGGATTTGTTGAGACATATATAGGGAACATGTCGATTGGATGAGATAATAAAATAAGATATAATAAATAGTATCAAATAAAATTAAAAATATAAAAAGATCAGAAGTTTATCTAGATCTGGTTTCTGTATCCTAGGGCAAATGCTCTGTTCAATCTTGAAATTTTTAGCAAGCGTTGGGCTACAGATTCGATCATCATTCAATATCAATCTGATGGACACTGGTTTAGACTCTAGATAGCTTATATCTAGCTACTGCAATTTTTTTGTAAGAAATAAAAGATGAGTAACTTTAAACCTTCGAGCTTTAGTAATCCTAGTGTGATGAATTGAAATTTTAGTAGATTGATTTGGAAATCTTCTTTTTTTAACACAATTAATGAGTACATAGTAGGCCTTGTAACCATACTTGTGGGTCATAATATTCTTTTTTGGGTATTAATTACATTTGAAGACCCATTTGAAAACGAAGATCATGTGATATATTTGAAAGCGACAAATTTAAACAAACACTAAGAATATTAATGTTCAAAGAAAACAGATAAACCACTTCAATCTCAAAATATTATGATAGAGAAACAAAATTTAAGTTACAGAGACAATAAATGTATAAAAGCATAAAATTGCAATCAAATAAACAAAAAAAATCAATACCTCACTAAAACAACATAAATGGACTCAACTTTGCCAAAAGAAAAATATTCACATAAATATATTTAAAGGAATTTTTAAAGAAAAACAAAAATCTTAATCATTGCACAATCCACATATCTAAACAACCTCAAATCATTAGAAACTCGAACTCAAACATTTGAAAAAGAAGGAAAGAAGAACATTCATTACCTTAGGAAGTTTATTTTGGGCGTTTAAATCTGCTATGATCGTCCAATTATCGTCAAATTCTGTTAAATCAAGCATCAGAAACACGAATTTCGTTGAATCAGATGCAAAATTTATAAATGAATAAAAAAGAGAAAAAAATCAGATAAAAACAGATCGCCAATGAAAACTGACCTTATGCTGGAAAAATTAGGGCCACCGATTCACTATGATTGAAGATCTGAATACAGACAGCCAGATTTCGAGGCCAAAATCGAATCCAAGACAAGGTGCTCGATTCACATCGGGTTCAATGTCCTCATCCAATCATCTAATTTTTGAGGAAAAAAATGGTTGATTCTGCATTTACATGTGAATCGATCATAAGAAAAAATCAATCAGGCAAAGAGAGAGAGAGAGAGAGAGAGAGGGAGGGAGATTTTATAAGAAGAGAGCTTACTAAGGATTTGGCACAAAAAAAAATGAGGAATCGAACCAGAAAACCACAAATCTGATTCTCCATTTTCCAATTCTGCGAGACACGATGTCGACGTTATCTAAAACCCATCACCCGCTCTCTCCGCCAGTCTTTGGCACCGATCCGTTGCTTTCTCCGCCCTTACCGCTCCAAACTCGAAACCCTAACTTGCCAAAAAATTCCTTCGTAGATTCCCCATCGTACGCAAATTTCATTTTCAGCCCCTTTTCCGGCGAAAATAGAACCTCCAACGACCTCAACGAGACTTTCGTTGTCGCCAGAATCACGTCGCTCTCATGTAGCATTGAAGAAACAGTAAACTACTTGGAGGGTACTTCCAGAAACTATTGCAACAAATATCCTACATGACATCCATTTGACAACCATGAAATACATATGTAAGAAACATTAACTTCATGTTTTGCCAGAAAATTATGAAAAAAAGGAATTGAACATCTCCTAGATATATAATATAAACATCCAATTTGCCACAAGGATCTAAAAGAAAATTTTAAACTATTTGATTGGCAAGAGAACCAATGCACTTGAACTCAGATGCAATCCGCCTTTGCATGGTTTATCAATTGAATGGAGACCGACCCATTGAGATGCACCAATCAGATCATCTTTTTCAATCTGACAGCCATGGGAAGGCATGTTGAAATTAAACTTCAAACCAACACATGGCTCTTTGGAAGCTCGGTTCCAGATCGTGAGAGACCAGCCAAGGCCGATCTAGCATTGTCAAGAGCCTTGCAGATCTAGGGCGGTGCAATCAACATCCCAGATCTTTTTCGGTGGTCTTCTCTTCTATGGATGCGTGGCGTGCACAACCATTCACACAATAGATAACCAGCATGAGTCCCCTCCCGGTTTATATTATAGAGATGCCCAAGAAAAGTGGAGAGGATGTAGCCTTTGATACAATAGTCATAGAGTTCGATGAATGCCTTCTATTAATGTAATAGTTTATGCATCCCCTAACAAAGCATCCGCTAAACTAGTACTAGAAAATTTTGGTACCCATGATTCTACATACGAGGAGTCGATTGAAACAAATCATAACTCATTACATTTTCTTTTAATTAAAGAAACAAGAATATTGGACAAAGAATAAACCTGAGATAGAAAACTAAGATCGGGCCAAACTACGTGATTAATATTTCAACTTTATGTATTAGTTAGCCTCATCATTTCTATGAACTAAATAATAATTACAAAGTATCCCTCGGTCCTTTCTACTACCTCTGACTTCATTTCCTTCTCCTTTAACTTAAAAGAGAGAACAAATTTAAACCCTTATGGATAATTTTGGCTAAGTACTCGAGAAAACTTGGTCAGAAAGGAGAAAGCACAGAAAACTTGATCAAATTTTTAATGAGCCTAACAAGTAACAATAACTGTAAGGATTCAATGTAGAGCCTACCCAAGGTTTTCTACAATCACTAAGCAAGAAACAGAAAGAGTGAATTTTAATGATGGCCTTTTGACGTTATATAGCTCAACAATGCAGGAAACAATTGGAGAATCATGGTACATGTAACATCTATTATAGAACAAGTGTAAAAAATAACTATACTTAAAAAAATACTCACCATAGAAGCTAACGATTCCATTAGGAAGAAAAAATGTAAAAATGACCAAAATACACCAGCCAACAATCTTCATCATCCATCCGCCATGGTGCAAACTGTCCCGAGGATCCTTCTGATTCTTGACTCCAATCATTAGAATAGCTAGCAATGTAAAAAATAAGAAGTTCCCCAAGCTAACCCGCAGCACTGCATCTGTTTCAAACCACTCCCTATTAGGAGTATGTTGAAAATGGTTAATCCCTGCATAAGCAATTAGTAAGAGATCAGTTTATAACTTAGTACATAAAATTGATGGGCCCATGATATTTCAGTATCATAGAATAGTTAATCTGTTTTGAGCAAACTTCCTAATTTTTTTCCTTTTTTTTTTGGGTAGATGAAAGATTTCTAACAACAAAGGAGAAAAATAGTAATGTCCAAGAACAAAGTAATACAAGACAAGTAAATTACAGAGGAATAGAATCCTCAATACACTGAAAATATAAACAGATACCCTCTCTAGCAAGCGAATTTGCGAATCAGTTGCCTCTCTCCTCACATGAGAGGTTTGAGCAGGAACGATACATATAAAACTAATATTTTATCAAGAAGAAAACTGAGCCTCCATGGTCTCGGAACCTTCACAGAATCATGTGTTGGTGGCCTTGAAGAATAACTCTACCTCACAGCCTATCAGCTTTGTATAAGGTATTGGTACATGATATGAAGACAGGTTTCAAGTACGCTTTTATATTAGGGTGTGCCTGAATGTTAAGTAAAATGGTGATTTTTCGTTATTTAAAACATAAAAATGCAAAATCACATATTATACTGTTTGGATGTAAGATTATCTATCTCAAATTACAAAACATATAATAAAATGTGAGTTTTAATTTTTCTAGTTGGACAAGAATAAATAAAAATAGCATTTTCTATTGTAAATGTGATTTTAAAACTTAGAGAAATGCAGAATTACAAAACATGATGTTTGGATATAAAAGTATACTTGTCCATAAGTACAAAAAATACCATAAGCGAGAGTTTCAAATTTTTTACTAGGACTAGAAAATATAAAAATAACATTTTCTAATGTTAAACACATGGGCTCAATCTAGAGGTACTTGCCCCTATCACAAACATGGCTCCTTTTTCCTCTCCCTTCTAAAACACCTCTTTTATCTCTCTCCTCCACAGTAAAAATAAACTTTGTCATCATCATGAACATCATCAAAATTCAGAGGATATTCAGATCCCAAAAAATTAATGGAGGAGAAAGAAACAAAGAACAGCACAAAGAAGACCATGATGATGTCAATTGCAGAGGTCTAGTGAGAGGGTGTGTGCAGATGAAAGACTATGGGAATAGGGGAAGGGATATTGACGGGATTAGTAGCAGGAGTAAATGTTTTGACTTGAGTTTGTAGTATGATCCAAATAAACAAGTAAAATAATCCATAAAAGAAAAAAAAATTAAAAGAAAAAAAAGTCAAATTTAAATCTTTACGAATCAAAACCAATAAAACCGAGTCCTCTCAGGTCTTTCTACTAAAACTTACTCAAATCCATTAAAAAACACCCAAAATCCTAAACTCTAAGTGAAAATTGCTCAAAAAACACAGAATTTATAGCACTCACAACAACAATTCGCAGAAAACACTAGATCTAAAAAATAAATACTGGTTCCATTAAATTTTCCCCCAAATTCAAATAAGATCTGAAACTATACCAAAACAGTCGATCTAAACTGCTCCAATCCATCTCAAATCCTCCACTACACAAGATCGAAACCATATAAAACACATAGATCAGCATTCACGGCTCCAATCCATCTCAAATCCTAAGATCCATCTCAACCATATAACAACTTTAAAATGGATTGGATGGACTCGATGAGCAGAAAGGAAAGGATGGAAGATTTTGAGAGGCTCGTGTAAAATCTAGTCGAGAGAGAGAGAGAGGGGAAGAGGAGAGAGAGGCTAGGGTTTCTTTTATCGATCATTACCTCGTTCAGAGAAGCAGAAAAGAGGGCATAGTGATCACCGGAAGAGGCAAAAGCCATTGAAGAGGTGGCGATGAGCGAAGGAACGACAACTGCAGATCTGAACATCTCGATCGACCAGACGAAATATTGTTCTATTCAAACGAGATCTCGGTTGATCAAATCTGATTCTCGACAAGCTGGAAAACCACAAACCTTAGTTTT
Source organism: Chloranthus sessilifolius (assembly GCA_021018995.1). Classification (NCBI taxonomy): domain Eukaryota; kingdom Viridiplantae; phylum Streptophyta; class Magnoliopsida; order Chloranthales; family Chloranthaceae; genus Chloranthus; species Chloranthus sessilifolius. The sequence continues at coordinate 169,488,523 of CM037585.1, forward strand.
CCAATCACCGGAGCACGATCTCAACGCTCTCTGAAAACAGAACCTCCAACGGCCTCGACGGCACTCTCGTTGTCGCCGGAGCCACGCCGCTCTCCAAATCGGCTTCTTCGACCACTGAGTATTTGAAGAGAAGAAGAGGGAGATGGAGGCTAGGGTTTCGAAGGAGAGAGAGAGAGAGAGAGAGAGAGAGAGAGAGAGAGAGAGAGAGGGAGCCAGTTTCAGATCAGAATCATAAAAAAAACTTAATCTGGTTTGGGTGGGTATGATATCTTATAGCGTGGGATGAGAGTTAATGAAATTAAACCACTTTCTTAATGTAATAAATGGCTGTTTTTGACGGTTGATTATTATACTATTGCTACGGCAGTGGTTAGTTTGCACACTACAAAAGTTGCTTTTTTATGATTTTGACGTAGTGTTAAGGACTGAAATTACTAATTATAGTGTGATTAGAAATCACAATCATACCTTAACTGAAAAACTCAACAATCAGTTGCCTATTCTCTTCAAACTCACCGGAATAGCAACTGTACATCTCAAGACTGATTTTATACCATTCATCGGTCAACGGGTTTGACCATAGTGATGGCCACCAAAAATAGAAACTTCTAACAGTCTCCCACTTGGCCAAACTATGTCAATAAACGCCGATTACCAAATGTTAGCTAACTTTCTTTGAATGGTAAGTTACAATCAATCTCAATCAAAGTCTTTATAATCAGTCCGGTTCAGTGAGAATTTCAACACAGAATCAATGTAGTCAATATATCATACCATCGATACATGACCGTTCATTAGTTACCGTATTGGAATTCATCACCGACATGGAGTCCAACTAGTATGATTTCACATAGATTGCAAGTTTACAAACTGAATGATGATTACATGTAAACTCAATCTAATATTGGTCTTACTTTATTGCCATCTACTGGCACCATATGTTCCAAAGTTTTATTTGTATAAAAATGAAAAAGCAAATAAAGAAGCTTTATTTCTGAATCAATTAAACAAATATATTCACTCGCATATATCCACTCTCAAAGGCTATCAAAATTATTCGTTAACCCCGTGCGCGCAACATGCTCCAAAAAGAGCTTGGGAGGTAATCCTTTAGTGAGAGGGTCAACTAACATGAGTGTCGTACTTATCTTTTCAATAGATACAATTTGATTCTGAATTTCTCCCTTATAACAAGATATTTTATATAAATATATTTGGAACCCCCACTAATCTTGTTATTAGAGATAGCAATCGCAGCGGAATTATCACATAAGATTCTCAGCGGCCTTGAAATACTATCAACAACTCGAAGCCCTGAGATAAAATTCTTCAACCATATCGCCTAACATGTTGCCTCAAAACATGCAATGAATTCTGCTTCCATAGTGGACGAAGTAGTCAGCGTTTGTTTAATGCTCTTCCAAGATATAGGTCCACCTGCAAACATAAAAATATAATCCGATGTGGACCTACGAGTATCTTGACACCCAGCATAGTCAGCATCTGAATAACCAATAACTTCAAATTTATTCGACCTTTTGTATGTGAGCATGTGTCCTTTAGTCCCTTGTAAATAGCGAAAAACCTTCTTAGCTGCTTTCCAATGCTCCAAATCAGGATTACATTGGTACCTGCCAAGGATGCCAACTATATACACTATATCTGGACGAGTACAGACTTGTGCATACATGAGACTCCCAACTGCTGATGCATAGGGAATTATCTCCATCTGTTTTCTCTCCAGATCGATCCTGGGACTCTGAAGTAGACTAAATTTATCACCCTTAATGACAGGGGCAACAGTAGCGGAACAATTGTGCATGTTAAACCTTTTAAGAACTTTATCAATATAAGCTCTTTGAGACAATCCTAATATGTCACGGGCTCTATCTCGATGAATCTTAATTCTTATCACGTAGGAAGCTTCACCAAGATCTTTCATATCAAAACTCTTTGATAAAAAGTTCTTTGTCTCATATAACATGTCTAAGTTGCTACTCGCAAGCAAGATATCATCAACATATAAAACAATGATGATAAATTTACTCCCACTGATTTTAAGATATATACATTGATCCACAGTATTTTCTTTAAAACCAAAATTTGAAATGACATCGTGAAATTTTAAGTACCATTGTCGAGATACCTGCTTTAAACCATATATAGACCGTTTGAGTCTACAAACTAAATGACTCTCCCCCTCAACCTAAAAACCTTCAGGTTGAGTCATAAAGAAATCTTCATGCAAGTCGCCATTCATAAAAGCAGTTTTAACATCCATTTGATGCAATTATAAGTCAAAATGAGCTACCAATGCTATGACTATCCGAAAAGATTCATTTCTAGAGACAGGAGAAAATGTCTCTTTATAGTCTATTCCCTCCTTTTGAGTGAAACCTTTAACGACTAACCTGGCCTTGTATCTCTCTATATTACCTTTGGAGTCTTGTTTGGTTTTAAATACCCATCTACAGCCTACAGGCTTAACTCCGTCAGGTAACTCACAAAGATCCCAGACCGAGTTATGTTTCATTGATTCCAACTCATCTTTCATGGCTTCGAGCCATTGAGTGGATTTGTCGCTCTTCATGGCTTGGCTAAAGGAAACAGGATCTGATTCCTTTCCAAAATCAAACTCACTCTCATTGAGGTAAACTATATAGTCATCAGAAATGACTGACTTCTTTGCTCTCTCTGATCTACGCAATGGTAGATCATTGGCAGTTGTCATGGGAGCAAGAGCATCCTCAATGTGGGGTGTTTCAATAGGTATAGCTGCAGGTGCATCAACACTTGCTTGAATAACTGGTGTTGGTGCCACTTTTTCTTCGAGAAAAGGGATAGGAATTATAACTCGATTCTCCTCAAAAGTGATTTTCGTAGGCTCAACACTCCCACTGTTCTCATGATCCTCAAACAATTTGGCATGTCTAGTCTCAACAATCCGGGTACTATGAGTGGGGCAATAAAATCGATAGCCTTTTGATCTATCAGGGTAACCAATGAAATGACAACTTATAATTTTGGGATCCAATTTTCCTAATTGTGGATTATATACCTTAGCTTCAGCTAAACAGTCCCAAATGTGTAAATATCCTAAAGTCGGTTTTCTTCCTACCCATAGCTCATAAGGAGTTTTGGGAACCGCCTTACTAGGAAGTCGATTCAGGATATGCACCGCTGTTTTCAAGGCTTCTCCCCACAAGAATATAGGCAACTTAGAGTTGCATAACATGCTTCTCACCATATCCATAAGAGTACGATTCCGTCGCTTAGCTACACCGTTCTGTTCAGGTGTTCCCGGCATGGTGTATTGAGCGACAATGCCATGCTCTTGTAGATACAGGGCGAATGGTCTTAGATTGCGACCTATTTCAGAGTATCTACCATAGTACTCGCCGCCTCTATCAGATCTCACAATTTTAATCTTCGAATTGAGTTGTAACTCAACTTCGGCTTTATAGATTTTAAACATATCCAGGGCCTCAGATTTCTCATGAATGAGATATATATATAACCAAAACGAGAATAATCATTAGTGAAGGTAATAAAATACTTTTGACCACCAATAGCTAGAGTTGGAAATGGTCTACAAATATCAGTGTGGACTATTTCGTGTAAACTCGTACTCCTGGTAGCCCCTTTCTTATTAGCTTTTATGAGTTTTCCTTTAACGCACTCTACACATGTAGTGAAATCAGAGAAATCGAGCGCATCGAGTATATTATCTTTAATTAACCTCTCCATTCTATCCTTAGATATATGGCCTAAATATTTATGCCATAAAATGGAGGAGTTGTCGATTGCTCGTTTTCGTTTCTTACTAATTTTATCATTTACATGCATAAAAACTAAAGATTGGGCGTAAGATGAATCCAAATTCAACAGATAAAGATTGCCCACTAATGAGCCACCACCCACAATATCGGAATTAAATAATAGAGTAAACATATTATGTCCAAATTTAAATTCAAAACCTAATGAATCCAATTTAGAAATTGAGATAAGGTTTCTAGTGATACTTGAAACATAAATAGTACTAACTAAATCTAAAATGAAACCACTATCTAAAATGAGACGGAGAGTCCCAATGGCCTCCACGTCTGCTTCTACTCCATTTTCGAGTTTGATGGTACGTTCGCCTTTACTTAGCTTCCTGCTGAATCGAAATCCCTGCATTGAATTACTTATGTGAATAGTTGCACCAGAATCTATCCACCAAGTATTGCGTGGAGCATTAACATAAAGTGATTCAAAACACATAAAGGCTAGGTCATTACCTTTCTTAACTAGTCAATCTCTGTATTTCTGACAATTCTTCTTGATATGTCCCTTCTTCTTACAGAAGTGACACTTGATGCTAGAAGTAAATTTGTTAGATTCTCCTTGTTTTGTTTTCGGTGGAGGAGCTTTCACGTTCTTTCTTTTATATTATCCATGTTTTTGCTTGAAATTTCATTTCGATGGTCCAAGAGCGGCATAATAGACACTTTCAGGTTTTTCAGCCCGAAGTCTTTCTTCTTCTTGGACACAATGAGCGATTAACTCGTTCATCTTCCATTTCTCTTTCTGCGTGTTATAATTGATCTTGAACGGGTCAAATTGTGCATGAAGAGAAGTCATAATGAAGTGAACAAGATAACCCTCAGAAAAACCCATGTCCAGTTCTTTCAATTGAGTTGCCATGTCACTCATTTTCATAATGTGCTCCCGTACGCCGTTATGACCATCATATTTCATGGTTTCCATTTTAACAATTAGACTGCTGGCAAGGGCTTTAGAAGTCCCTTGAAATTATTCTTTAATGGCTTGCATGTATTCCTTTGCATTGTGCGAGTCAGGAATACCTCCCCAAATCGCATCAGTAATGGAACTCTTTATGATCATGAGGCTCATACGATTTGATCTATCCCATTTTTTCAAATCCATATTGTTCATTGCCAGATCCTCAGCTGAGGCATCAGCGGTGAGCACTTTGGGTTTATCAGATCGTATAGCATAGTCAAGATCCATACAGCCTAAAACAATAGCAACTTGTTCCTTCCATTTGCCATAATTTGATCCACTCAAAAGTTTAATTCCACTAATCATATTAGTTATAGAAGACGGGTTCAATGTTGCACAATAATTAAGGGCTTTATTATGTCCACATACAATTGAAGTAACTATCAATTTCACAAGGTTATAATTATAGTATTTGATGCAAAAGTTAATATATGTCAAGGAATAAAATTAAAACCAATGTGGTTTTATTGAAAAACAATTTGTGTCATTATAACTCTCCGTTGGGTCGAGTCATAACACACTAGCCGCTTCCTCAATCTTTCTGAATGATTGTGGTACTAATTGCGTCATTATGACCCTCCGTTGGGTCGAGTCAGAACACGCTAGCAGTACCCACATACAAAAATGATGAATAGTGAAATACAACCATCATACAACATCAAAGGATTCATCACCGTTGGGCAGAAGAACCGCTTATGTTGTGACGTCAACATTCACTACACACTATCACTAAATTTATAACACGGTCTTGAACAAAATTATACCTCACTATGAAAACTACGACACTAGGAAAGATCATCACCGTTGGGCAGAAGAATCTTTCCAAGCCATGTTATCAAATTAGGTTTGATAATATTTTAGATAATCACAAAATTGATATTAAAAAAATAAGCCAATTCCAATTCGTGTTATGAGGAGGTGTCAAAATTAATAATAAACGAGCATTATAATATGTAAGTACCAGCCATGGTGGTGGAGCACAACCTCCATTACCCAATTCTAATTAATGGTACTAAAAAAAATGATTACACAATTTAAAAAAATGGAAAAAATAACATCAGGTCATGAAAATATCACAACAGAGAGCTAATTATCAAAAATAAATCTCAAAAATGGGTCCGGAATGCCCGAGAAAGTCAAAATTCATACATAATGTCCGAAAATCAGACCTATAAATAGCCCAGAAATGACCCGAGAAGATTAGAAAATAGTGTCGGAGTAATTGGGTCGGGTATCAGGCCATACCATGGGCCTTTGTGGTCGAATGGGCTATGGGCCCCGTGGATGGGCCCTGCGGGTCAGGGCCAGGAGCCAAAAGGGTAGAGTGGGCCTCAGCCAGGCGGGTCAGGTGGGCCAAATAGGCCCAAGCGGGTCGGGTGGGCCAAATAGGCCCAGACGGGTCGAAGAGGCCCAGACAGTCAAAGTGGTCAAGGGCAGACGGGGGTGGGTCAAGAGGCCCAAACGGGTCGTGGGTCAAGGGGCAGACGGTTGGGCTAGGGCCAAATAGGCTGGGTCGAGGGACGGACCCCCGTCAAAAACCCTAAGCGCCTCACTATTCCTCGTCTTCCCTTTTTTTTTTTTTTTTTTAAGAAATTTCAAAGGCAACAGCCACAGCCCCTTAATGCCTACCCGCGCCCACCGGTCCAAGACGACACCGGCATGGCGCATGGTCGCCTGAGGCGACGTCCACGGCATATTCCGGTGGTTTGAGAACGCCACTCTGGCTGGACCGTCGGCCAAAAAACAACCAAATTTTTTTTTTTTTTTTTTTTTGATTTGTAGTGAGAGCCGGCCGTCCCCGCTCACTCAAAGTGACTGACCCGATGGTCTGGTGGGTCCGGCTGGGCCTGCAGACGCCGTCTCACGCAGATTAATTCGGTATTGGAAAAACCCCTATCGGCAACCCCCTTTTTTTTTTTACATTCCAAAAATAGCCATTATAAAACCTCTACGCCACAGAAATCCGTGCACGGTGCACTACTACCGGATTTAAAACATGGCAACGCAAATACGTCAAGAGATGCCAAGGCAAACACGCCATCGCCCGCATTAATTTTGTTTTACTCTAAAACCCATATTTTAATGCTTTGACCTATCATAACGCCAATCATGGCTCTGATACCAATTGTTGGAATCTGAATATGGCTCCAACGATCCATTCATCCAAAATTAAGCCGAAAGATCTAGGTGCATGATCAATCAAAAATAATAAACCAATAATCTATAAATTGAATATATGTGCGCACCTTGAGTGTGAGCTATCAATAGTTGGTCGCCGATCTTTTCGCGTTCAATATCTCCTAGCACAATGGGGATGCTTTCAACTGTATATCTCAAGACTGATCTTATACCATTCACCGGTCAACGGGTTTGACCATAGTGATGGCCACCAAAAATAGAAACTTTTAACATCGTCTTAACCATGCGACAAGTATTTCACACTTGAAGCACCTTACGTGGCACGATGGGGGAGCATACCGAAGTCTTCAACCGTGCGACAACCCTTGGTGGGTCAGAGTTGAAATCCCCACATACATATGGCAAACTGATTTCCCTTGGTACTTTCAATTATATTTGCAACATCTTGGAAAATCCTACGAATTTTTCTAAATGCCCCATTAGGCAAGAGATGCCAAGGCAAACACGCCATCGCCCGCATTAATTTTGTTTTACTCTAAAACCCATATTTTAATGCTTTGACCGATCATAACGTCAATCATGGCTCTGATACCAATTGTTGGAATCTGAATATGGCTCCAACGATCCATTCATCCAAAATTAAGCCGAAAGATCTAGGTGCATGATCAATCAAAAACAATAAACCAATAATCTATAAATTAAATATATGTGCGCACCTTGAGTGTGAGCTATCAATAGTTGGTCGCCGATCTTCTCGCGTTCAATATCTCCTAGCACAATAGGGATGCTTTCAACTGTATATCTCAAGACTAATCTTATACCATTCACCGGTCAACGGGTTTGACCATAGTGATGGCCACCAAAAATAGAAACTTTTAACATCGTCTTCACCATGCGACAAGTATTTCACACTTGAAGCACCTTACGTGGCACGATGGGGGAGCATACCGAAGTCTTCAACCGTTGCGACAACCCTTGGTGGGTCAGAGTTGAAATCCCCACATACATATGGCAAACTGATTTCCCTTGGTACTTTCAATTATATTTGCAACATCTTGGAAAATCCTACGAATTTTTCTAAATGCCCCATTAGGCAAGAGATGCCAAGGCAAACACGCCATCGCCCGCATTAATTTTGTTTTACTCTAAAACCCATATTTTAATGCTTTGACCGATCATAACGCCAATCATGGCTCTGATACCAATTGTTGGAATCTGAATATGGCTCCAACGATCCATTCATCCAAAATTAAGCCGAAAGATCTAGGTGCATGATCAATCAAAAACAATAAACCAATAATCTATAAATTGAATATATGTGCGCACCTTGAGTGTGAGCTATCAATAGTTGGTCGCCGATCTTCTCGCGTTCAATATCTCCTAGCACAATAGGGATGCTTTCAACTGTATATCTCAAGACTGATCTTATACCATTCACCGGTCAACGGGTTTGACCATAGTGATGGCCACCAAAAATAGAAACTTTTAACATCGTCTTAACCATGCGACAAGTATTTCACACTTGAAGCACCTTACGTGGCACGATGGGGGAGCATACCGAAGTCTTCAACCGTTGCGACAACCCTTGGTGGGTCAGAGTTGAAATCCCCACATACATATGGCAAACTGATTTCCCTTGGTACTTTCAATTATATTTGCAACATCTTGGAAAATCCTATGAATTTTTCTAAATGCCCCATTAGGATGGCTTCTTGAACTCCAATCTGCTAAGAGACTAGCGCAAAAGATAGGGAGAAGCACCATTCTACTTCAAATAATTGAGCCAAGTCTCATGATATACTTTACAATGAATCGTAACACACCAGGGGTTGGGACGGTTGGTAGGGAACTTTGGCTTGTTATCAATAGGTCATAAGATCGAGTATTGGCGTCTCCCTTCTGCGATAGCAGGATGTCCCGTAGATTGTATAATTTTGTGAAATACTCTTACATGGTGGTCCAACCATAAGCTTGGGAATACCCTAAGTTATAGAAAAAAAAAAACCCCCATTTTTTGAATTACTAAGCCGGTACTCCGCGCAGCTATTTGCTAGAATGGAAGTGCCAATATTCTACATAAATTCAATCGAGCTTTTTGAGATTCAGAGTAGGACATAGTTATTTGGAGGGGACGTGTAGACTTAAATTTCAATGTTAAAAGGGCCTACGAGGCTCTAGCTTTTGCGGTTACTCTGATGCTTCCTTCGATCTTGATCTAGCGTGATATGATTCTGATAATGGTCTCCTTTTTTGTATGGTTGGTGATCATTTATAAGGTGCTTGTTAGAAATTCAACCCATTCTAACAAACTCCCTTATCGCGATGAATGCGAAAAAATAAGAAGATGCAAGAGAACAATCACACACAACACGAGATTTATGTGATTCACTCAATCGAAGGTAACGTCCATAGGAGTATATGCACTATTTATGAACATTTTATAATACACACACTCTCTTCTCTCTAGTACACTCTTAAACACGATCTTCTACAATCAAACCGTTGTAAAACCCAAGGTCGTTGTTCTTAAAAAAACCAGAGAAGAGACCTGTCGAAATATAGTAACGATTCCGGCACAAGAACGACTTCAATCAGATTTTCAATTCCCAAGAAATTCTTCAATACCTTTCCTCTCAAAGTATTCACCCAAATTTCTCTCTGAAAAGCTTTCTCAAAAGCCCTCTCAAAGCTCTCAAATTCGTCATGAGCTTTCCCTTATATAGAAGTCCCGAGTCCTACTTCTAGCCCAAGAGAAACTATTCAAAAGTCGGACTCTGCATGTAATTTGACATCCGCGGGCACTCGAGCGAGAACCAAAGTCGCTTGAGCGGCTTACACACGAAACTTTTCCCTTTAAACCGTGCTTCGGTCGCTGATCGATTTAGAATGTAACCCTTGCAAGTGCACAAGATCTATTGCAGTATGGCAAGAACAGGGGTGTCGAACCCACAGGGAAACGTGAATTTTTAATTAATTCTTTTAGAGATTTTAAAAACGTCCCTAAGGAAGTACCAAAGGGCAGATTCAATTTTACCAAAAACTTAACGCACTTTTCCTAAATGCAGAAAAATAAATTAATCTAAACAATTAATTACTGATAAATCTACGAACAATATTAAAATGAGATCAAGGAATATGCTACCCCAGATTCGTACCCCTTTTCTATCATTAAAACCCACAGTTTCATTAAATCATCATTCACACCATCATTCATCTAGGAAAATGACTTGAAATAAAATATGATCATCAATCCGGCATACCCTTATCTAAAACAATGACTCAAATTAACATTGCGGTATGAGTCATGTAAAAAGCATAGCGTATCTCATGATATTTAGATCACGACAATCGACATAATCGCTTTGACCTAGATCACTGCGTCCAGATCTAGCGATTACTACGTTGATACGCAAATCAACGGTCATAACAAAGCATTTAAAATATTTTCAATCACACAAACTTTGAGCAAAACGATTCCATGATAACAATAATAGATCATGGTATTAATCATAAACATGATCGCATCTTCCCGATCTCTTGATTTAGCGCTCTCATCTTTGGTGTTTGATCTCCTTTTCTTTCAAAGTCATTCCTCTTTATTTCTTCCAAAAGATATTTGCAATTGTTTTCCTAAATACAATCTATGAATTTCTAGAAAATAATGCAAATCCTAGGTACAATCTACCCTGAATAAACCCTAGAAGAAGGAGAGAAGAAGACTTGAAAAGATGAAGAAAATATTCCCCCAAAGTGAAGAGCCCTAAAAACTAAAAAGAAAGAATGAATAATATTCTAATTGCAAAAAATAATAATGATCCTAAGAAACTCGTGGCTTCCCTTTTTATAATAGCCTAACCCTAATACCTCTCTCGATTGACATCTAAGAGTAATTTTGAATTCCGCCTAGCTTTGCATCAGATACTGCCTCGGTATTTTGCTCATAACTTTCTGTACCGAACTCGGATTGAGGTGATTCTTGAGGCGTTGGAAAGCTGACGACGAGCTCTACAACTTTTATGTTTTAGCAATTTCCTGAATCTGACGTCTTGAAGGTCCAAATTGAGCTGCAAGTCGCACTAAGTTCACAATGACCCAAAATAGCAGTGTTTTGACATTATTTTCGGGATTCTTGGGCTGTTTTAGAAACTTGACTGTATTTACAAACACTTCAAATCTAGCAAATCTCATCGATAGCCTTCATCGGACGGCTAAATATAGGTATTTAGGGGTGAAATATCATCATATTTCACTACTCATCACACCCCAAACCTACACTTTGCTAGTCCTCGCAAAGAGAATGATAGAAATATAAAGCAAATCAAACTAACATCCTAAAATTTAAAACACGATTGCACTTAGCATGTGCAACAAGCCTTTAAACCCTAGGTGATCCCTAGTGGAGGAGTTGTGTCTCTGAGGGTTTGCGTGAAGTTACCCACAAACTTCCAAAATTTCAAACCATCGGTAAAATTGAGTTTTCAAAATCTGATTTTTATAACATATATTTAACTTCAAAGCTCAAAATCAATAATCAATTCAACATGCAAATTCTCAATTTTAAATAACAATGTTACACTAATCATACAAATATCCATTCAAATTAGTCTAATGCTCCAAATCGTTAGATAACTCATCCATTCATGCTTAAACGTGTAGTGTGCATACCAAAACCAAGATTCATCCATCTCAACTAGTCCAAGCGGGAAATCATCGGATCTGTTGACTTGACTCAATCCTCACTTTAGGTATACTCTCAAAATAAAATCACTCCGATGATTGGTAAGTTTTCGCACACATGTGAGAGATCAATACAAAGCAAATAAAAAGGTCTCACATGATAAATGAAACACGATGCAATCAATGAACAAAAATAAATCTCATAAGAACAGATACTTGTATATCCTAAGCATGTCATATCAAGTGTCATAAGTATTATATATTGACTCTCCACAAGACAGTTACCAATGCAAGATCGGATCATGAAGGTCTTTTGTAGGGTTGTAATGGGGCTCAGGTAAGGGTAAGAAAGAAAGGGAATTGTGATTCAAAATTTCTGAGAAATTGGAAAAGGAACTAACTTCTGATTTTTTTTATTTTATTTTTTTTTTATTTCTCTTCTTTTCTTTTTTTTTCTTTTCTAATTTCTCACCATTTTTTTTTTTTTCAATATTTTTCTTTTCTCATTCTTTCTTCTCTTTTTTTTTCTTTTCTAATTTCTCACCATTTTTTTTTTTTTCAATATTTTTCTTTTCTCATTCTTTCTTCTCTTTTGAATTTCCTTTTCTTGAAGCACCTCATTTTTCATTCCTTTTTTTTTTTTTTTTTTTTTTTTTTCTCTCCCCTTTTTTTCTTTTTATATTTGCCATACACTCTCAGTAAACACCATAACTCATTATCTCTCCACTTACTCTCTTTTCGCTCATTTTCATCCCTCGTTCCTAATTTCTCAGAAATAAGAAGGGTAAAGCTAAATTTTCAGAAATTGTGAAGGGTTAAAGTTAACGTGGCTTATCAAAGAATGTATAAGGGTAAATTTTTCTATAGGCTCAAAGGGGTACTAGAAGGATAAATTTATATGAGGTGGGGCATTTTAAGCACAAACGAGCCAAAGATGGCCTTCAATCATTTCCTTAAAAGATGGTAACCTTGCCTATTTGTCTTGAGTAGATATACAGTACGTTCTAACACAATAATATGAATTTGATATCATGCAAAGTCACAAGCCAAAATAAAATGTATGAGATTATGCAAAATAATTCGTATTCAAAGAAAACTCCAAGTTTATATATTCACTCATCAATGACGGGAAATTAAGCCAATAGTTTACTGGGTTTAGTCTCCACTAAGAACCCAAGTTTCAACGTTCAAAATAGTACATCGATTTCTAAGTCTTAGCTTGGTATAAGTGCTAAAATCCTAAGCATGGATTTCAGATTCATCCACAAATTATCACATTAAGCTTCATCATCCTAGATACAAGTATTCAAAATAGGACATCATTATTCTAAAAATGAAATTCACAGGCATCATCAACTAAAGTTTGAAAACTATTGCAAAGTAAATCATGTATAATGGTTCCAAAAAATTTTTTTTTTTTTTTTTTTTTTCAAAGAAAATCAAAAATAAGTGTTGCAAGATAAATAATAATACATACCCACAAACCTAAAAATGCCAATGTCCACATTGGTTGAAATAAGTAGGTACGCCCAAACCTGTTGAAAAGTGCCGCAACACAAAGAACTGGTGCACAGAATATGGGCATCAAATTAGAACATGACCAAAAATAGATTGAAGGTAATGGCTACACTAATTTGGAAATTAAAATAACCCTAAACTAAACTAAAACTAATAGTCTAGAAGTAAAGATACGAAAAGAGAAATAGATCGTAAATCCTAATCTAAACCTGTGTCCAACTCCTAAATGAAACACACTGGGTTGCCTCCCGTGAAGTTACGAGTTTAAGTGTCGATCCAACCTCTTCATTGATCAAGAATCGGATCACTAAGGTGCATCGCCTCAATCTTAAACGGGTCATCGGCTCAAACATTGGTTTGAGTCTTTGCCCATTCACTTTGAAAACTCGATTGTCACGAAGGCTTTGAATTTCAATTGCACTGCTCACTAATGGAAACAACCTCAAACGGGCCTTCCATCTAGATTTCAATTTCTGTGATGAAGCTTAAGTCGAATTGAATAACCAAACTTTTGGCCAACATGAAACTCCTTCCGAAATTAATTGATCGTGCAACTTTTTGTACCTTTCCTTGTACATCTTTGAATTTTCATACGCATCGTAGCGTAACTCTTCTAATTCACTCAACTGTCACCTTCGATTCGACCCTGCTGCTTGCATATCGAAACTAAATCGTTTGATCGCCGTAATGCCTTATGCTCCAATTCGGCAGGAAGATGACATGCCTTCCGTAGACAATTACGAAGGAGACATTCGATCGGTGTCTTGAATGCGACGATAGGCCCTAAAGCATCGATAGCCGGTTTGACCAATCTCTTCTATCCTTCCGTCTTTTCTAGAATTCGCTGATTTCCGGTTAGACACTTCCACGACCACTAGTCATGGATGGTACGCATGAGCGACTTTGTGAGTGACGTGTACTTCTTCATTAAAGTGGCAAAATGGCTATTGCAAAATGCGAACCGCCATCACCGATGATTGCTCTTGGGATCCGAATCGGTTAAACACATGTTCTCTCGTAAATTTGACCACAACCTTGTGATCATTTGGTGGGTTGCCACAGCTTCAATCCATTTGGAGACATAGTCAATGACCACGAATATATGAATACCCAAAGGATGGTGGAAAAGGACCCATAAAGTCAATCCCCCAAACATCGAAAATTTCAACAATCAGAATTGGATTAAGGGGCATCATATTTCGTCGTGAAATATTGCCAAGCTGTTGACACCGTTGGCATTCCTTGCAGTATTGAGCAGCGTCACGAAAGATTGGGGGCCAGTAGAATCCCCTTTGGAGGATTTTCATGCGGTCTTCGTCTCAAAATGGCCTCCACAGCCCCCAAAGATGGCAAAAATTTAGGACGCTTAGTTGCTCGTCTTCTGGCACGCATCTCCTAATGATCTGATCCGAGTAGAATTTAAACAAATATGGTTCATCCCAGAAATAGTATTTTATTTGGGAGAAAAAGAGATTCTTATCATTCTTACCCCACTCAGTGGGAATTCGCGATGACGGATAATTCACGATGTTAGCAAACCACGGAACTTTTGCACCTACATCAATTGCCATCAAATGTTCATCCGGAAATGTGTCACGGATGGTCTCGTATAGATGATTCTTCAGAATTCTAGATGATCGATCACAACGTTCTCAACCCCTTTTATCTTTAATCTCAAAGTTGAATTCTGGAAGCGAGGATCAGCGGATCGACCTTGGTTTCGCATCCTTCTTTGCTAAAAGATATTTAAAGTGCGAAAAGACCACTATTTTCGATCCAAGCAAATAGGAACGGAATTTGTCCGAGCATACACCAACTAATAATTCCTTCTGGTGGTGGTGTAATTGATTGGGCATCAATTAATGTCTTGCTAGCATAATAAATTACGTGAAGTAATTTATTCACCCTTTGCCCTAAGACTCCGATCGCATAATCGATGCATCACACATGAGTTCGAATGGTAAAGAATAATCCTTGGATTATTGGTGCATTTGATAAGAGTTCAAATTTTAGGAATGCCTTTATGCAATCCTCATCAAAATCAAAAGGAACATCTTTGCCAAGCAAAGTGCACAATGGTTTAGCCACCTTGCTAAAATCCTTAATGAATCTTCTATAAAATTCAAAGATGCCCCAATAATGATCGAATTTGACGAACACTTTTAGGAGGTGGTAAATTAGCAATTAAGTCGTCCTTCGGCTTATCAACTTCAATTCCTTTCGTTGAAACAATATGCCCCAACACAATTCCTTGATGAACCATGAAATGGCTCTTTTCGGTGAGAACAAGTTTGGAATCTACACAACGTTGCAACACTGTGAAAGATGATTCAAACAAGAATTAAATGTTTTTCCAAAAACCGAAATCGTCCCATGAAGACTTCATGAATTTGTCGATCATGTCCGAGAATATGGCCAACATACATCGTTGAAACGTGGTAGGAGCATTACATGTCAATGGCATCCTTCGATATGCAAACGTACCATATGGACACGTGAATGTTGTCTTCTCGATCACCGGAAAAGCGGGCACTTGATTGTATCCAGAATAACCATCAAGAAAGCAATAAAACTCTTGCCCATTAACTTCTCAAGAATTTGATCAATGAACGGAAGGGGAAAATGATCTTTTCCGTGGTCGTGTTCAATTTTCGATAATCAATGCACGCCATCCAAGAGTTTCACGAGTGGGCACCAATTCTCCTCCGTAGTTTCTTTCACGTAATTCCGGACTTTTTCAATGATTTGTCTTGGACTAACCCATTCACTATCGAGATCGGATAGATGATTCCGATCGAGGAGTTTAATGATTTCCTTTAAAAGCGACTTCTTGCATGTTGGATTAAGTCGCCTCGTGGTTCCCTCGATGGTTTACTCTCATCCTCCGGATGTATTTTATGCATACATCTTGATGGGTCAATCCCTTGAGATCGCCTAAGGTCCATCCGATGGCCTCCTTGTGCTCTTCGACCTTCAACAAATCATTCTCTTGTTCTTCCGATAATGTGGATGAAATTATCATGGAAGTGTTTCTCGAGGTCCCGAAAAGCATATTTGAGGGACTCTGCAATTGTTTCAATTCCACGGTTGGTGGTCGCTCAATTGATGGAGTCACACATCCTTTACCTCAGTAGGTAGTGGTTCTACCTTAGTCACAACTTCACATAAGTTATCATCTTGACATGATGAATTTGACTTTTTCTCTTCTGACTGCTTCCTTTCAAGCCCTTTGTCCTCATAGATGGCTAACAAAGCAGTTTCAAATTCCTCTTTGGTGAGCATTGATGGTAATGCTTCATCCACCACTTTCCATCGATCGATGTAAAACATTCGACCTCATCCTCATTAGGGAAATGGTTCATCGATGGAATATGTTAAGCCTGACTTTCATGTTTCCAAAAGAAACGTCCATGACTCCCGTGCGACAATTAATGCAAGCGTTGGCAGTGGCGAGAAACGGACGTCCAAGAATAATTGGGACTTGATGGATTGATTTCGTAGGTGGTTCCATGTCTAAGACAACGTCCAGGAAAGACAAACTTGTCTATTCCAACCAAAACATCCTCGATAACACCCTCGGTCTTCTTTCCGATCTATCCGCGGTTGAGTGTGACCGCCGTGGGTTTCAATTCACCCAATCCGAAGTTTCTCGTACATTGAGTATGGGATCGATTAACACTTGCTCCCAAATCCAATAACGCCTTTCCAATTGGTTGCCCACCAACACATGGACAGATTGGGACTCTGTGGTCTTTCAGTTTCGTGGGGTTTCCAATCGCAATATCGAATCGACTTGATTTGTTAGGAACACTTTCTTTGAAACGTGAGTACGCCTTTCTTCTTCCGAAAGTGCACAAATCTTTGAAAAACTTGGCGATGCTCAGAACTTGTTTGATTGTTTCAAGTAATGGAAGATTTATCTTTACTTGCTTGAATGTTTAAAATTTCTTCCATTTTGTGGTCCCTTTCCCATTCTAGATGGAGGAGTTAGGCATTGAGGAATGGTGCCTTTGGGACATAAGGTGCGATTCCATTTCGATTCTTTTCACGTCCTTGTTGGACGGTTGAAGAAACTCTTCCTCTATTACTTTTTCTTTTCCTTTCTCTCTTCCTTGCTCTTGCACTTTTCTTATCTACGGCTCTTTGTCTCTTTCTTTCTCTTTTCCTTTTCCTTTCTTTCCTTTTCCTTTCTCCTTTCTTTTCTCGATTCTTTTCCTCATCGCTTCTCTTCTTCATCGCCTTCTACAGCATTTCCACTTGATTATCAACCTCTCGTCCACTTCTCAAAGACCGTAATGTGACTTTCAACTGTTGACTATTCGATGGTCTGCTTCGGATGGTGCTTGGCCTCGAGGATTATTGATGGGTTGGGGAGCCTACCTTCCTCTCGTGACTCGGTTGATTGGCCAATTGGTGACTTGGTCCATTATCATCTGCTGAAAAGATTGCATGCTTCGCATAAGCTTTTCTTCCAGATCAGAATCTTTCGAAGTACTGGCATGAGATTGATTAAGATTCTGATTGAAATTCTGATTTTTTCGGTAGTCAGAATTTGGATGATAATACGGAGCATTCTGTTGAAAATTGGAATTCTGTTGGAAATTAGAATTCTGCTGGAAATTCTGTTGTGGACGAAAATTTTGTTGAAAATTTGGTAGAAAAGGTTGTTGTCCACCCATTGTGTTGGCTCTATGTTCTTTGGTTTACGGCGGTTTAGTTCGATTCACCCCATCCTAAGTTGGGGTGATTTTTCCATTCGGATTGTAGGTATTGGAGTACATGTTTCTACCGCCACCGATAAGATTGAGTCACATTTACCTGCTCTTGAGGATTAGGTTCATCAGGGAAGAATGACAAGGTAGTAGGGCACTCATTAGCCATATGACCTGGGTGGTCACAAATTGAACACACTGTGGGGGTGACAGGAGCTTTAGCTTGCTTGATAGCAGCTAACAACATGTTCATCTGTTTGGACAGCATGTCAACCTTTGTTGAGAGATCTGAGGCATTATTGTTGACATCGTACAATCCGTCTTTTGTCAACACATGAGATTTAGGTGCCAGGTTCAAGTTGGTTCGCCTGGTGTCTCACTTTGTATCAAGTTTGATATAACTTTTCAAACAATGCCCACAATTAAATCGACTTCTTCGTGGCACAAGATCCACCACAAGATGCATCAACCATGCGTCTCTTGAGAATCGATCCATTGTAAAAACTTTGGACTTGTTGCCACCTTGGAACTTGATGATTTGGGCAACTTCGATCAATTCCTTAAACGTTCCCAACATTCATGGAATGTTTCAGAGGTTGTTGGGAAAAGAACCGGATCTTCCGACGCAATTCAATGGCCTTAGTCATGGGAAAATATTTTTAAGGCGACGATGCTGCCTAACTCGAATAGATTGTGGTTCTAAGGAATAGAACCATGTTTTGCCTTTATCTCTTAAAGAGAACGGAAAGAGTGAGCTTCGCTATCTCATCGGTGACATTGTGGACTCAACATTTTGCATACCCTGAATTCATTTAAGTGAACGATGATTTTCATTTGCTAACCCATGGAAAATTGGTAGCATTTGAATCATTCTTGATTTGAATTCATAGTGGTTCTGGAATGGGAGCATGCATAATACATTCCCGATCCTCGTAAAACCGGGATCGTTATAATACTCCGTTGTGTTCTAGGGCCCTCATCAAAATTATTGTTCCTATTATTTCCATTATTGACATTCCCATTGTTGTTATTCTCATCTCTCTCGCCTTTGGTCCGCCATGGTCTCGATTTGTTGATATTGATTCCTCTGGACTCTTCGATTCTCTCTACAAGCTCTTTCGATCTCAGATTAATGCAGAATGTGAGTGATGAGGACGAGTAAAGGTCATACCCCAACAGTCAGAAGCAGGGTTGAAGAATCCACAACAAACCCACAAAATTCTGCTTCAAACGATTTAAACAAAGATGATAAACAGTAGCCAATATCAGCAGGAAAGATTTCTTCTTTTTTTTTTTTTTTTTTTTTTTTTTTTTTTTTTAATTAAAATTCGAATTTAAATTAATTAATTTTATTTTTTTTTTATATTCAAATTAAAATTAATTAATTAATTAATTAAATTTTTTTTTTTTTAAATTCAAATTAAAATTAAAATTCGAATTTAAATTAATTAAATATTTTTTTTTTTTTTTTTTTTTTAAATTCAAATTAAAATTTAAATTCGAATTTAAATTAATTAAATTTTTTTTTTTTTTTTTTTTTTTTTTTTTTTTAAATTCGAATTAAATTTTTTTTTTTTTTAAATTCGAATTAAATTTTTAAATTTTTTTTTTAATTTTAAATTTTTTTTTTTTTTTTTATTAAATTCGAAAATTAAAAATTAAAATTGAAAATCCTATAAAATCTTTCCTAAAAGAGAAAAATAAGGAGAAGAATGAAAGATTCCTAAAAATCCTAAAACAAAAGTCCCACAAAAGTTAATGACTAAATTTAGAAAATCCTAAAAATATCTAAAAGAGGAAAATAAGGAAAAAGAGTCCTACCAAATCTAAAATAAGAAGTCCTAAAAATCTCTACTTCCTAAATTTCCTAAGGAAGGTATCCTAAAAATCTAAACTTCCTAAAAAGACTCCACAAAATCTTATCAAAGAGAGAAAAATAAGGGAAATAAATTTTTTTTTTTTTTTTTTTTTTTTTTTTTTTTTTAAACACTCAAAACAGAAAAATCCCTATCTGAATTAATCAAAATTTCACCGATTTCCCCGGCAGCGGCGCCAAAAACTTGATCGATTTAGAATGTAACCCTTGCAAGTGCACAAGATCTATTGCAGTATGGCAAGAACAGGGGTGTCGAACCCACAGGGAAACGTGAATTTTTAATTAATTCTTTTAGAGATTTTAAAAACGTCCCTAAGGAAGTACCAAAGGGCAGATTCAATTTTACCAAAAACTTAACGCACTTTTCCTAAATGCAGAAAAATAAATTAATCTAAACAATTAATTACTGATAAATCTACGAACAATATTAAAATGAGATCAAGGAATATGCTACCCCAGATTCGTACCCCTTTTCTATCATTAAAACCCACAGTTTCATTAAATCATCATTCACACCATCATTCATCTAGAAAAATGACTTGAAATAAAATATGATCATCAATCCAAGATACCTATCTAAAACAATGACTCAAATTTCTAACATTGCGGTATGAGTCATGTAAAAAGCATAAGCAGATCTCATGATATTTAGATCACGACAATCACACATAATAATCGCTCTAGACCTAGATCGACTGCAGTCCAGATCTAGCGATTACGACCGTTGATAATCAAGCAATCAACGGTCATAACAAAGCATTTAAAATATTTTCAATCACACAAACTTTGAGCAAACGATTCCATGATAACAATAATAGATCATGGTATTAATCATAAACATGGGTACTTATCTGGGATCGCATCTTCCCGATCTCATCGATTTAGCATCATCTTTGGTGTTTGATCTCCTTTTCTTTCAAAGTCATTCCTCTTTATTTCTTCCAAAAGATATTTGCAATTGTTTTTCCTAAATACAATCTATGAATTTCTCGGAGAAAAATAATGCAAATCCAGTACAATCTACTGAATAAACCCTAGAAGAAGGAGAGAAGAAGACTTGAAAAGATGAAGAAAATATTCCCCCAAAGTGAAGAGCCCTAAAAACTAAAAAGAAAGAATGAATAATATTCTAATTGCAAAAAAATAATAATGATCCTAAGAAACTCGTGGCTTCCCTTTTTATAATAGCCTAACCCTAATACCTCTCTCGATTGACATCTAAGAGTAATGTATTTTGCTCATAACTTTCTGTACCGAACTCGGATTGAGGTGATTCTTGAGGCGTTGGAAAGCTGACGACGAGCTCTACAACTTTTATGTTTTAGCAATTTCCTGAATCTGACGTCTTGAAGGTCCAAATTGAGCTGCAAGTCGCACTAAGTTCTCAATGACCCAAAATAGCAGTGTTTTGACATTATTTTCGGGATTCTTGGGCTGTTTTAGAAACTTGGACTGTATTTACCTGAAACACTTCAAATCTAGCAAATCTCATCAGATAGCCTTCATCGGACGGCTAAATATAGGTATTTAGGGGTGAAATATCATCATATTTCACTACTCATCAGTCGCTCAAGCAAAAACCAAAATCGTTCAATCGACTTCCACCTGTGAAGAATACTCTTGTTACGTGCTCCCCTCGCTCGAGCGGATTTGGTTCCCGCTCGAGCAAGTCGACGTTAGGGTTAAACCTATAATGACAGTGCTAATCCAAAATCATGTGAAAAGCAGAGGTACCAATCTCGCCAACATATGCGTCATGTGCTGCGAGGGAGAGGAGAGACTGGACCGACTTCTCTCGCACTACAAGTATGTTGACGATATTTGAAACTTCGTCTTCCTATGCTTCGGTGTTATTTGAGTAAGGCCGCATACTATGGCAGAGTTTCTGGGTGGATGATAGGGGATCCCTTTTAGGGAAAGGGATAAAATCGTGGAAAATTATAAATGTAGGATAGATATATTGAGGACAAAGTGGAAGATGTTGACGTGGTGCAACAGGACAAATTGCACTGACCTGCATTAATTAAGTCATATCATACTTGTAGTCAATTGTGTTAGTCAACATCAGCTGCCTGTACTTTGCTTGAATAAAATTTGTCGGCCATATAACACAGTCCCAAAGTCATATGGAAACGCACTCCTTAGTAGTAATCTGGGATGTCTGGAAGGAACCGAAAAGAGTCAATACCGACTCTTGGTCGGCAACACAGGCAGTTCGGGTCGGTTCGGGTCAGTTTTAGGGTAAAATCAAAACCGAACCGATAACTATCGGTTTCTATTTTATGAAATCGAAATCGAACCGATAACTATCGGTTTTTATTTTATGAAATCGAAACCGAACCGATAAGGTTCAAAATCGAAACCGAACCAATAACTATCGGTTCGGTTGGTTTTCGGTTTCTAAACCTCAATTTTTTATTTTTTTTTATTAGGAAGCTATTATCAATTCATAAGAGTCAGACCATTGAAGACTCTATAAGTTGTTGCCTATATCGCTAATTCGCTATTAACCAATCAAAAGTAGGTGATTGATGAGATGGCTAAGAACATTTTCCATAAATTAATGCACCAATCGGACAATCCAGATCCATGGGTATTTTCTATATAATTTTATTTTAAATAAAAAATGATAAATATATGAGAACAATTCAAGAAATCAAAAATGACAAATATATGAGAACAATGCAAAACCCCAAAACCCAAATCAACACAAATACAAACTACAAAGAGAGCCCTAAGAAAACTCAAAATCACACATTCAAATACACTATACAGAAATCACAATTAAACAAAATGGGGTCTTAAAACCTCATAAATACACATCCTTTAAACCTATTACCACTCCCCAAAGCTTTCAACTTAAATGGTTCTTCCATCGACAGAAAAACACATGAGAATATAAGATTCCAAAGGGGAAAAACAGATTTCTTTGTTTGTAACCTAAGTTTTGTATGCACTATACACTTATGCAGCCGTGTAGCACCACTATCGGTTTCTTATCGGTTTGGTTTCGATTTTTTAACGTTAAAATCGAAATCGAACAGATAACTATCGGTTTCTATTTTTCAAATCCGAAACTGAACCGATATGTCCGAAAACATAGACCGAACCGAAATTTGGGTCGGTTTCGATCGGCTTGGTTGGTTCGAGTCGGTTTCTGCATAGCCCTAGTGTAGCTTAGTGACTTTGGATTCACTACAAAAATAAGGTATTTTAGCGGCACTTACTATTAAGGCAAATTTTGATAGCGGCAATACTAATAGCGACAGTTTTTAGTAGCGACAGGACTAATAGCAGCAGTTTTTTGTTTAAAAAACTGCCGCTAATAATTTTAGAGTTTTTCGCAAATACCCCCTTGAGTTATGTTGATATTACAAATAACCCCCCCAATTATAGCTATTTGCTTTAAACCCCTGAGTTAGCATTTTGGTGTTTATAAAACACTCTTTTTAATGGATGCTACTTTAAATGGTTAACCAGCCGTTAAAGAATAGCTTAAATACCATATTTATCCTTTTTAAAAATAAATTACTAAATTGCCACCCCCTACACGTGGTAAGAGTAATTTTAAATCCACCCCTCCACTTACAAAAAATAATAGTTTTAAATCCACCTACCAAATATTTGAGTTCACCCATGCTGAAAAACATTAATTGCATTGAATCGGACGATGGAGATCGTTTATCGTCCTAACCTTTCACACGATGGATCTTGAGATCACGGTGGCACTATTAGACGATTGACTGCATTGAATCGGACGATGGAGATCATTTATCGTCCCAACCTTTCATACGATGTATCTTGAGATCATGGTGGCACCATCAGAAAGTTGACTGGATTGAATTGGACGATGGAGGTCGTTTATTGTCTCAACCATTCACACGATGGATCTTGAGATCATGGTGGCACCATCAGACGGTTGATTGCATTGAATCGGATGATGGAGATTGTTTATCGTCCCAACCTTTCACACGATGGATCTTGAGATCATGCTAGCACCATCAGATGATTGATTTTTTATTTCATGTGGTACACACCCAAAAAAATGACCTTAAAATTAATTTTAACCGCATACGTGATGTTAAGGTCACTTTTCTGAGATGCGTGCCACGAAATAAAACACTGATCGTCTAATGGTATGCCTAAACGATCTCCATCGTCTTATTCAATGCAATCAATGTGTTTTAGCGTGGGTGAACTCAAAGATTCGGTGGATGGAAGCAGACGCGATTAGACAATCCAATTCCTAAAAATGGGTCTTGAATCATATAGGAAATTGGAGGGACGAGTATTTTGAGTGGAACACGTAGATTAAAGGTTTTCTTTTGAAGAATAATTGCATCGTTTTGCCACAAATCCTCCATTGGTTGAGTATTCATCCAAACGTTGGCATGCTTTAATGGGGGAATCACCCATCTGATGAGTCTTGAATCGATGGGTGAATGAAGGGCCTTTTAGAAGAGTACCTTTAAATCCACTCACAGAATCTTTAAGTTCACTCACGCTAAAACACGTTGATTGAATTGAATCGAACGATGGAGATCATTTATCCTCCCAATCTTTCACATGATGGATCTTGAGATCATGATCGTACCATCAGACGGTCAATGTTTTATTTCACGTGGCACACATCTCAGAAAAGTATCCTTAACATCACGTGCATGCTTAAAATTGATATTAAGGTCACTTTTAGGGGTATGCACCACATGAAATAAAAAGTCGACCGTTTGATGGTACACCCATGATGTAAAGATCGATCTCATGAAAGATTGGGACGATAAAAAATCTCCATCGTTTGATTCAATGCAGTCGATGTGTTTCAGCGTTGGTGAACTCAAAGATTTTGTGGGTGGATTGAAAGGTACTCCTTTTAGAATAATGGTAAATTATAATGGCATGACTTGTAAATAACAGTGAATGAAGGGTCTTTTAGAATGGTGATAAACTTTAATGACATGACTTGTAAATATAGATGAATGAAGGGCCTTTTAGAATAATGATATTTTTAAAATATAGGTTTCATTAAGGGCAAAATAGGTTTTCCGTCCACAAACTCATGACTAGTTAATGGCAGGGAATTATATGAAACAGAAACACAAAAATAGGGAATGCAAAATAAATACCCATAACTCAAGGGTTTTTAAATATTATAAAAGACTAGGTGATGGCCTTTTGTCTATGTGGCCAACACTACAGCCAATCACCTTATATTATTTTATGTTGGCCACGTCACACAAAAGCTAGTGTTGTCTTTTAGAAGTGATGAAAAGTCTCGTAGTGTTTGGTTTTCTTAGCATTAAAGCAAGCATTTAGGGAGTGGTAGCTCTGTATCCACAGCGAGATGTTGGTTCGGCTGGTGAAGAACGGTTACCAAGACGGTTTGGGCAACCTATAAATAACCCACTATAAAATTTTTGTGTTAGACTTCTCTCTCTCTTACGTTGCATTCGGTATCTGATTTTGTTAATAAAATAATAAAATATGTGTTAGACTTCTCTCTCTCTAGGGTGTGGTGTGTGGTGTGAGCGTCCCATCGGGACATAATATTGGGCTATTTCGTATTGGTGATACAGCGCAGAAGAACTGTCGAAATTCTACGGGAATTTTGTGTTGCACACTCAATGACGTGAAACATTGTGGAATTTCCTCTAGCTGCGGCAACTCTACACTAACTTAATAGGTGAACTTTTAAGAAAATTTGTCTCTCAATGGTCACTAATTCGAGTTCCATTATGGGCTATTAGAGTATTACCCAGTCGTTAGTTTCAGGGCCCCATGGAATTAGTCAAAAAAGAAAATCGCCTACCAGATCAGCTGTTCAATGATATCACTATCACTGATTAAAATTTTAAGCTTGCTTGTAAGAGAGATTTTTGACGGAACTAATCTATTGAGTACTTTAACCGATCATTATACTCTCCAGATGGGTCCGAAGAAATCCAAGAGGATGGTAGAGTGGCCACCTCCCCCAGTCAACAACATTAAATTAAACTTTGATGGCTGCTCCCTGGGTCATCCAGGCAAAGTTGGGTGAAGGTGTCATCGCTAAGTAGAAGCATGTATTACCAAGTGGCAATTGTAGAGCGGATCAGTTGGCCAAAGTAGTTGCAATTTAGGTCCCTCCGGCATTGGCTGAAGGATTTGTTTTGTATTCTGGTTTCTCATGTGGGAGGGGTGGAGTTGGGCACCTCGCTCAGCTCTCTGTTTTTTTTAGCGGTAACCTAATTTCATTGCAAAAACAATGAGATTACAGTCAAGCAAAGGCGCAAAAGCGCAAAAGCCGGAGTGAGGTACTTGCCAAGGCCAAGTGGCTAAGAAACAAAAATAATAAAAAAAACAAGAAAACGAAAGCAACCTCGGGAGGTACATTAGAACCTTGCTCCGCTCTCTGCCTCCCATTTTTAGTGAATTCACAGTACAATGTACGCCCTTGATCAAGTTCACGCATTTACACCTTTTTTAAAACAAAGACTCGATATTTTGGGACTTAACCCCTATGGAACGCGATCTAAACAGTGAAAGATTGGTGGGAAACACGATATCGATCATACAAGTCAATGCACTCAATTATTTAATCAGATGATATATTTTGCTTGTGTTGAATCATATGATAGAGATTGTGTTTCGTGTCAATCTTTTGTGCTAAAGATTTTACATCATCGCCATTAAATCAAACAGCTTAGATGGTATTTTCACGTGATATGAGTCACAAAAATATCGTATTTCTTTTAAATAAGAGCAGCAACACAACTTTTAGGTGCAAATAGTTTCTCCCAAATTCAAATGAGTCCTTACCCCCTAGGCTTAATCACCTCAGCCAACATTGAGAGATTCACATATATTTTAGGAAAAGGTTAAAGAGTCTCTTTTACCAATTTAGATGCTCATAAATAGTTGTGCGTCAAGGCTCTCTAATTTTCATATGAACTGATGAGATCTGCCGCCTAATATCAACTCTATTGCCATGTGCCAGACACCGATGCATAAATGGGTTATTGGTGCCCCATTATAAAAGGAACTATATGAAAGCTTTATTTAGGGGAAATCTTAAAAAATATAGGTCAAGGGAATTTTAGTTTTTAAAAGGAGGGCTGCAAAGAACTCACGAATTTTTTCTTACTACACATTATTTCTAATAGAATATAAAAGGAGGGCTGCTAAGAACTCATTACTTTTTATTTTAGGGTACTTTAGAAAAATAACCTTTAAAAACAAACGTCTTAAGTAAAAAATTTCAAAATTTAAGGGTTTAGGGTTTAGGGTTTAGGGTTTAGGGTTTAGGGTTTAGGGGAAATCTTAAAAATATAGGTCAAGGGAATTTTAGTTTTTAAAAGGAGGGCTGCAAAGAACTCACGAATTTTTTCTTACTACACATTATTTCTAATAGAATATAAAAGGAGGGCTGCTAAGAACTCATTACTTTTTATTTTAGGGTACTTTAGAAAAATAACCTTTAAAAACAAACGTCTTAAGTAAAAAATTTCAAAATTTAAACGTTTTAGAAAAACAATGCTTTCACGATTTTTTAAAATTTTGAGATCCGTAAAAATATATTCTTTTAATGAGGATTTGAGATCTCACTGATCTCTGAACTTCAAAAAATCATAAAAGCTTTGTTTTTCTAATTTTCCCTTTTTGTTGTTAGTACACATTATTTCTAAGGCATTTTAGGAAAACAACCTTGAAAAACAAACGTTTTAGTAAAACAATTTCAAACTTAAACGTTTTAAAAAAACAGTGCTTTCACAATTTTCAGAACTTCAAAAACCCGTGAAAGCACCGTTTTTAAAAAAAAAAAAAATTTTAAAACGGTGCTTTCATGGATTTTTGAAGTTCCGAAAATCGTAAAAGCATGGTTTCTTTTAAAATATTTAAGTTCGGGGTTGTTTTGCTGAAACGTTTGTTTTTCAAGGTTGTTTTTTCTAATTATCCCTTATTTCTAATAGAGCAAAAAAGGAAGGCCGCTAAGAACTCCCCACACCAATCAATGAAAAAAAAAATTACTCTATTTTTGCTAATAAATATCCAAAATAGTTACCACTCATCAAAAAGTGTGTTCATTTTGATGAATACACACTTTTCTAATTTTATGATGCTTTTGTGGAAATTTTAACTTGATTTTATTCATCTTTATGTGTTTGTAAATAAACTTTCTTGTACACATATGATGAAGGTATTCATAATCCCTCTTAATCTTAATCTTAATCTTAACAAACTTATTTAAAATCTTAATCTTAAACAATAATACTCTTAGGGCCTGTTTGGATAGGGGAAAAAGAAAAGAAATGTGATACTTTCCTATGTTTGGCAATAAAGTTGTGTCACTGAAAATATTAGGAAAATTTAAAATTTTCTTTTCCATTGGAAACCGATAAATCCCCCTAAAATAGGAGGATTTCATCGGAAAACTTTTGCCATTCTCTATTTCTTTCTTTCACTCTCCTCTATCTCTCACTCTCTTTTTTAATAAATAAATTGAAACAAAATTAATTATTGAAAAAATTACAAAAATTAAAATAAAATAATAAAAATTTAAATTTTTTTTAAAAAGTAAAAAAAATAAAGATAAAATAAAAAAAATAAGAATAAAAAATTAAAATAAATATTAAAAAATTAAAAAATTAAAAAAAAATAAAAAATAAAAATAATTAAAATAATAAAATAATTAAAATCAATAAAAATAAAAAATATTTTTTTAATAAAATAAATAATAAATAATAAATAAATAAAAATAATAAATAAAAATAAAAAGGTAAAAATAAAAAAAAATTAAAATTAAAATTTAAAAATTTTAAAAATATTAAAAATACAAAAAATAAATAATAAATAATAAATAAAATAAGATTTAAAAATAAATAAAATAAAAATACAAAATAAAAAAATAAAAAAATTAAAATTAAAATTTTTAAAATTGAAAATTTTAAAAATAAAAAGAAAAATAATAATAAAAAGAATAATTTTTTTTAATAAAATAAATAAAAAATAAAAAATAAATTAAAATAAAAAATAATAATAATAATACAAAATTGTAAAAAATAAAATAAAATAATAATAAAATTTATAAAAAAAATAAAAAAAAAAAATTAAATTAAAATTAAAATTAAAATTAATAATAAAATAAAATATAAATATAAATATAAATATAAATATAAATTTTAAAAAATAAAATTTTTTTAAAAAATAAAAAATAAAATAAAAAAATAATTAATTAATAAGTAAAATTAAAACTAAAAAATTTTAAATATATAAAATAGTCAAATAATAAAATAAAATAAAATAAATAAATAATAATAATATATAAATAATAATAATAAATCAAATAATAAAATAATATAATATAAATATAATAATATTTTGATTTTTTATTTTTATTATTTATTTTATTTTATTTTATCAAAAGAAAGAGAGAGAGAGAGTGATTTTATTTTTTATTTTTTTATTTTTTTACTTTTTTACTTTTTAGTTAATTTTTATTTATTTATTTTAAAAATAAAGTAAAAAAATAATAAATATAAAAATTTTCAGAAAAAGAAAAAGAAACTAAAAATAATAATAAATAAATAAAAATAAAATCTCTCTCTCTATCTCTTAGCTCTATATTGTTATTCTTCTTTTTAGATGTCTCTCTCTCCGAGTCTCTCTCTCCTAAGTTTTCTCTCTCTACATATTTATTTTAATTTCTCTCTTTTAAATTTTTTCTCTCTCCTCAAATTTCTCTCTCTCTCTTAAACTCATTTTTTATTTTTCCTAATTTTTCTTTCTCTCACGAAATTTCCTTCATAATAAAAAATTAAATTTATTGGGTGTGTGAGATATACTATCGACAATAGTTATTTTCTATGTGCCAATTACATAATCCAAGCACCGAAAAATAATAAATTCCTATGAATTTCTAAAGAGCTAGAATCCATTGGATTTATAAAATCTTTTCCAATATTTTTTGAAAAATTGCCAGACAGACCCTTAAATTTCCATACAACACACCTTACACCCGCAAAGGCAAGTTTGACAAGAAGAATGACTCGAAAATCCATTTATTGCATCAAAGACCTCTTTTGGTCAACTCTTGGCCTAATGATCAATTTGGATGTTTCAATATTTGCTCATCTCTTGTTTAAAGATCCCATCGATTGCGAAGTTAATCAGCTGATCTCAATCGAAGTTAATCAGCTGATCTCCCATCTATTTTTAAACGGCCTACAAAGCAAATAGCAACTGTCCACATAAAAATTCATCTATCTGATGGTTGGACTCGCACGATTCTTTTTATCCATAATTATCATGTGCCGTCTAAAAGACAGCAAAGAGAGGAAAGGTGTTGCAAATTGTAATACATAAATGGCTTGTTTGATGGCCCGTGAGAGGGCCAGCTTCCGCATTAAGTGGGGGCGTTTGAGCCCGTGAGCCCATTGTTTGATGGCATAAAGGCAAACATATTTTCGTACTTTCCCTCTAACATGCAGCCTAAATTGGTTTTATTGGCTCTAACTTTAGTACACTCGCTTGAGTTTTTATTGGCTCTAAGTTTAGTACACTTGCTTGAGTGACCTTTGATTGTCGCTCAAGCGAGGTGGGTCGCCTAAAGTTTCAATCGTTTAAGCGGTTTTGGATCTTGCTTGAACGACTGGGGCACGGATCATAGAAGCAAACTTTCGAGTATAAGTTGCTCGAGCGACCTGCAACATCAAGTTACGTGTCAATTCAAACTAACTTTGTTTTTTAAGTAGTTTCTCTTAGGTTAGAAGTGGGATTCGAACCTTCTATATTCTATATAAAAAAAAGCTCATATGCGAAAATAGAGCCTTTGTGAGATTAAGATATCATTGTAGAGCTTTGGGTTTTGAGGAGAGCTTTGGTGAGATTTGACTGTTCTTATATTCTTGTATAATTATCAATATAGTAGATTATTGCTGCCCGTGGACGTAGACATATTGCCGAATCACGTAAATATTTTCTCTTAAGTGTTTGTGGTTGAACTTCAAGGGATTAGGGCAGCTGGCCAAATATTTGCTTCTATAAGCAAGAGACCTGAGTTTGAATCCCCTCCCCCCCTTGAGACCACCTTAGGGATTTATATCCTGTGTTGACTCGGTATGTGTTAATTTGGGGTGCGCACGTGCCCTTGGGATTAGGCGGGTGCTCTAAGAGGCCCGGATGCCCAGGTCTTCAAAAAAAAAAAATATGTGTTTGTGATTGATTTTATTCTATTTTGCATTCTTATATTACCGAAAACAAGACTATTAGCGGCAGCCATAAACTGTCGTTATTAACGAAAAAACTGTCGCTAAAAGCCTTAATAATTTTGCAGGTTTTTTGTAAATACCCCCGTATGTTATGCTGAAATTGCATAAAACCCCCTTAGTAATGGCTATTTACACTGCACCCCCTACTTTTATGCTTCCTTTATAAATACCTTGCCATTAAATGACACTTAACTAAGTGTCATTTATTCAATTAAATGACGTGTATACCCTTACTTAACATTATCTACAAAATGGCCATTGTATTTTTCCCAACTTTGACCGCATTTTAAACAGTGGATAAACATCGGATCATGCCACTACAAAAAAGAAGACTATTAGCGGCAATTTTTTGTTAATAGTGGAAGCTTATGGCTACCACTAATAGTTTTATTTTTTGTAGTGTGCCCAAATTTTTTGGGAGAACATAATTGATCTTTTATAAGTTGTCATGTTACCCGATTTTTTATTTGGGTGTCCATGACGCTCACTTAACTCGTGGGTAGCGCTAAAATACTACTCCCGTTGGTACCATCTCGACTTTACCATCATTACGAATCAATTGAGCATCATGGACACCCAAATCAAAAATTGGGTAACACAGCCACTTAAAAGAGATCAGTCATGTTTCACTCAAAAAATTTGAGCAGGATCCAATGCTTATCCTCCGTTTAAAATGTGATCAAAGTTGAGAAAAATACAATTATCATTTTATATGTAATATTAAGCAAGGGCAAATGCGTCATTTAATTAAAAAAATGATGCCTAATTAATTGTCATTTACTAGCAGGGGATATTTGTAAAGGAAACATTAAAGTAGGGGGTGCAATATAAATAGGCATAACTTAAGAGTTTTTATACAATTTTAGCATAACGTAGGAGGGCATTTGCAAAAAACCCTATAGAATATTA
Organism: Chloranthus sessilifolius; assembly: GCA_021018995.1. NCBI lineage: Eukaryota > Viridiplantae > Streptophyta > Magnoliopsida > Chloranthales > Chloranthaceae > Chloranthus > Chloranthus sessilifolius. The sequence goes on from CM037585.1 coordinate 169,520,382, forward strand.
AAAGGACGGTGATCTGTCTCGGTCTTCAAGCGAAAATGACGGTGATTGGTGTCACTCACATACAAAATATCTTTGCATGCATCCCTGATCGATGAAATTTATTAAAGCACACCAAACTACTCTAAAGGCACATTAATTGCTTATTAAGTCATAGCACAAATAATTTTAATGATGCCGACGGGTTCGGCTTGGCTTGAGTCGGCATTGAGAAAGAACTTGACCATACACCCAAAATTGACCCTCTATACGAACCCATTTAATAGAACCCTCTATACGAACCCACTCTGACCCATTTAATAGAACCATTTAGCAGATACTAAGTTTGGATCGGGTACTATTTTAAAATATAGGATTGACTTAGGTCAATAAAAATTACATTAAGAAACGTTAAAAATTAATTTTTTTTCACGCACAAAAAATATGAAAAAATATTTAAAATTCAATAAAAATTGAAAACACACCGAGAAAAATAATACAAATTGTATTAAAAATTTAAATATAAGTGGATATTTATTGTTTAGGAGACATTTAGATGATTAAGTTTTATGTAAGGGATTTATTAGATATTTAAAAAGAGATGGGGAGTATTTAGAGAAGTACCTTTAAAGAGGAAAGATTTTAGAAATTTTCCCAATAATCAAAGATGAAGCAATTGACAGAGTCACTAAATTTGGTGAGTTTCATCTATTCTGCACGTAACACCAGTTTTAGCGTCAAAAGTGCGACGCAGTTCCAGCTAACCCATAAATCGGATTTCCTTAAAACAACTTTCTATGATGCAAATAAGATGTCACACAAGCAATAAATGGATAGCTAAAATAAATTTGGATAACCTAACCATCTATTAGCCATACATCTTTTTTATGGATCCGACTCTCCTTACTTTCACCGAATGGTGTTTAAACAATCTCACACCACTAAATGGCTTATGATGTTGGAGATTTATACCTTAAAAGTGATATTTATACATTAAAGGGCTATATGAGCTGAAAAATTACATTTTTTGGGGAGATTCGAATCATCCGATTTGTGCACTCTAATACCAATGATTATTCTTACTTTTAATGGTTGGTATTAAAGTTCACCGATCGGATAGTATATACCCACATGTAAGCAAGATCTTTTGGCTGAGACATGTTTTAATGATGGATTGCCACTTATGTAATTCAAATTCATAATAAATAAGCGTAACGTGACAAAATAACAAATCATAATTTAATTGTATGAGATCAAAAGTCTAAATTAAATGATGTAAGATCATTTAAACAATATTTGGTGTTTTAATATCCGTCAGTCATTATTCCTTAATTTTTTCATCTAATGCTACAAATAGTTCTTGAACCAAGCGTAGGATGAATTTCATTTATATGATGGGCATAATCATAAGGCATTGAAATGATGCCACATGTATGGAATGTATGATTTGGTTTTATGTTAGTTCATTAATTTGCGCAATTTAAATTCGAATTCACAATTCAGTGCTATCATGGGAATTCAATTCGCTAAGGCCTAAGGCCTCGTTTGAGAGCTAAAAAAACTCACTTTTTTGAGGATTTCTTTTGTAAAAAATGACATTTTTTGAGACTTTCTAGCTTTCCCTACATTCGGGAGTTGTTCTTGGGCTGTGGGTTTTTAGCCTATTTTTTTGAGAAAGCGACCTCATATTTTCTTTGGAATTTGCTCAAGAAAGCTCATTTTCTGAGTTTGGGTTACAGTGGAACACAATCAGAGTCTCACCGAATCGGTTCTTCAATTTCCTTCAAGTGTCATTTAAGAGAAACTTTATGTTATTGCCACACCTCTTAAAAAAAGTGTTACCACTTCAACAATGAAAATATCGTTGACTGATTTTAATCATATGATGTAGAATATTTTTCATCCCAAGATTTCACACAATAGATCTTTAGATCACATGCCTACCATCAAAGAGTCAGATATTGGTTCCATGTGACACACATCCTAAATCGTAAACGTGAATCACTTTTGATGGTACTCTATGATCACGTTCATTTTTTGAGATGTGTGTCACTTGGTATCAACATTCGACTGTCTAATGCAAGACCCATGATCTCAAGATCTTTTTATGCGTGATTGGGATGGTAAAGGCTTTACATCATCTGATTAACACCAACCAACAATATTTTCTTTGTTTAAATGTTGTGGTAGTAATAAATAGGGTGGGGCAATAACACTTCTAATCGCCATTTTTTGAAAACATTGTTGATTAGTGTAAGGATCAAAATTTCGGCCGAAATGACTGAAATTTCGGTTCAAATTATCAATTTCGGTCCTCAAGGAAATGATAATTTGGATCGAAATTTCAGTCATATTTTGTATGGGACTCAAATTTTTGGCCCAAGTTTCGGCCAAATTATCAGTTTTCGGCCAAAATTTTGATCCTTTGATTGGTGTCATAGTCACCAAATTCGCCAATTTATTTTTAAAAATATTTTAATCGCCATTTTTTGAAAAATTATTCTTTTACGATTAAAATGCATTTTATTAAAACAAAAGTGATTACTAAAAAATGTGATTTTTGCGTTTTAAATGCTTTTTTGTGATTTTTTCTCGATAAATTGAATAATAAGGATCGGGTTAAGGGTTTCAGTAACAGGTCGGGCTGATCCCTTAAATTATTTATTTATTTTTTAATTTTTTTCCTTCACTGATTTTTTTCTTATTTCTGATTTGGTAACTATGTTTGGTCCTATGTTGACTCTTATTTTTTTCATTTATGTTGAATTTTTATTATAAGGTTCACGCTCGTGTGCGGACAATATTCCATGGGTAAGGCTGTAATTCGATAGAATGATTCGATTTTACCGAGTCCGGCATCAGGAATGAGACATTCAACTCAGGTCGACTAAGAGGTTGGGTCGGGTGGGGCGAAAATCAGGTCGCGCAGAATCAATGCGACCCAAGCCGATATTTTATATGTAAAAAATATGAAAAATAGGTAGCAGTGTTATTAGGTCGGTTTTCATGCTAAACCGAAATCGAACTGATAACTATCGGTTTCTTGTTTCTCAAATCGAAATTGATCCGATAAAATCGGTTTTCGAGTAAATCCTCATCAATGTACACGTTTAAGACAACATTTCAAGAATCTGTCCGGCCAAAGTGTTAAACACATTACCGATTTAAAATAGATAAATTTTGACAATTATCCAACTAATATAACTGCTTTGATGAAGGTCATAAATATGTGCGATAAGGTGTGGAAGAATACATCACACTTTCTTGATATTTTCTTGAGAAAGTGTAGAACACAAAAAAATATCGGAAATGCTAAGAAAATGAGTTTCTGAGTAACTTAAGAATAGCCCTCTAGGAAAGTGACTTTCCTCATAAAATGAGTTTCGGGGTGAAAACTAAGCTTGTCATTTTCTTGAGAAAATCTATCGAACGAGCCATAAGGGTAAGATGAGTTTTTATATTATATTAATTATTTAAAAAAGAGATGTTTTTTTATATATTTATTTTATTCTTTTAGTATAGCACCGCAGAAATAGATATTATTATCATTAAAATTGCAACTATAAATGCCAACGGTTAGAGAATTCTTGAGTAATAATAGCCAATAGGTACGTTGGATGGGTAGAATATTGAGATCATTGGACCAAATCCCACTGGTTGCGTTTTTCCTTTTTTAAAGTTTTCATATAAATTTGTGTACAGTGAATGAATAAGTCCTCAAGGACTTATCGCCGTGCGTTTACTTTGCCTTTGAAATTTTATGCTTTGCCGTCTAAAGGTCTTCTCAATTACCAGCTGACAAAAGAAATAAAAAAAAAAAAAAAAAAAATCCCAGCTGACAAGACAGGATTATTATCACCGTCGGTTCATTGTATATAAATTTGTTGATCTATTACAATGGGACAAAAGACCCTTTTTTTTTCTTTTATAAAAAATGAGTCAAATGACTCATCTAATACTAGTTGCTAGTGCATTTGGACTTTTTATATCTTCTAGAGTCGGTGCCAGATCCAGGATCTCCTCACATTCAACAAAATAGACACGAGGGGACTAAATTCCATTGCCATCTATCAAAATTCCCAAATTAAAGTTCATAGGAAAATGCCCCTAAGAATAGTGAAGAGTACCTTTATATCTATTGAGCGAATCTTTGAGGCCACTCATGCTAAAAGCGTATTAACGGCTTTTTGAATCAATCGTCAATTTTTTTTTTATTGATAGTGCACACATTCCCAAAAAAAAAACCTTAAGATCAGATCTAAGCTTGACGGGTATCACTTGATATTAAGGTCAGTCGATGTCACGGTCACATTTTTGGGATGTGAAATTAAAAAGTGACTTATCTAATAAAGATGAATTGTGTGCAAGATTTGGAGGAAAAACGGTCTTCGTTCTTTCAGTCACAGCAGTCGATGGCTTTTTACTCTCCAAGAGTCGTCGATGGCTTTTTACTCTCCAAGAGTCGTTGGTTGCATTTAAAGGAACTGAAAGGGGAATCCGCTCCCGCGTCCAGGTTGTGTATGGAAATGAGTTCATGGCATCGCAGGACTATCCGAACAGGAAAAGGACAACAAGCTGCTGACTCAGCAAAAGACCAAAAATATGGATAAGTTTTTAATAGCATCCAGAGTTTAACCAGATAGATCTAACTACAGTTAAGTCTTCCACAGCCCTATAAAGGTGCAAACCCCCTTCCCAACTTTCCGCATTAAACTATGGTATCCACAGCTTCTCCTTTCTCAATACCCTCATCCCCTCAATTCCTCGGCCACAGGATCGCCCAATCATCTCCGCCTCTCCTCGTGATCGTCCGATCGAAGCAGCCACGTGTCTCTGCAGCCTACACCTCCACCGCAAAACCCCCTCCCTACCTTTCTCCCAATAAAATGGCCTCAACGGCATCTTTCTACGAGGTCCTCGGCCTCCCATCGGCCGCCACGTGTCAAGAGATCAAAACGGCTTATCGTCGGCTGGCCCGAGTTTACCATCCAGATGTGGTCGCGATCGACCGGAAGGACACCTCGGCCGACGAGTTTATAAAGATCCACGCCGCTTATTCCACGCTCTCCGATCCCGAGAAACGAGCCGATTACGATCGGAAACTTATCCGGCAGAAACAACCGTTTCGATCTCCGGTTTCCATGTCGGCGTCGTCTTCGCCATCGTTTTCGTCGTTTACTGGTTACAGTGCCCGCCGGACTTGGGAGACTGATCAGTGCTGGTAGTCTCGGTGTAGTCGCCCTACACGAGATCACCCTACCTTTGGGATTAATCGAGCTTTTTAAATTAATTAATCCAGATTTGAACTGATTACCATGGTTAAAAGATGAAAGAAAAAGTGTTATCGTCTTTGATTTCCGAGAAGAAGAAGTTGATTATGTACACTGTTCCATAGTATGGGAACCTGATTTAGACGCATTCTGATCCGTTGGCACTGGGCATCGGATTCGTGCTTTTGGTTATTTGTGGCCCACTCCTCATGGGAAACTGGCCGAATCGGGTGGTCTGGCTCCAGAGCTAAGCACTTGGATCCCTCAATGTCTATATTTTCACGGTATTTCATGTAATTCCCCGGTGTTGGAGAAATGATTCTGTAGTGATTTTACGTATATTAATTTGTAACTTCTGTAAATAGCCATATATTAATCAGTGATGGAGATAGTCTCCCATTGTCCCATAAAACTTTGGATTTTTTCTTGCACGGCACATTCGTAAACATTGGGAACGGTAAGTCCTACTATCGAATCGAATTTCCAGTCCTACCTTGTCTGCAGCACTTTGGAAATATGAGAATTTTGACTGCGCGTCATAGATCGGCCTGAAGAAACATTCCAATAAGTGAATGTTAACTTCTAATTTATTTTTGAAATTTGAGTGAATGTTAACTTTTAGAATCATCGATTTTAGTATCAGCCATTGAATTAAAAACAAAGGTTGATATAATAATCAACACTTCAATCAATGTTATATCACTTTGACGGTACAGACCACAAACTTACATGTATAAAATTGTTGACTGATGATAGACGTCGTTTTTGGTTCTAATGTTCCATGCTAAAGATCTGAAGAATATGGGCCCGCAATACATGGCATATATTGTGGACTACAAACAACGGACTATTCAACAGATTGCTTCCGTAGCATGATGCAAGCTCGGTGGGTTAATCTGTTGTTTGAGGTGCTCGTTTTAATTTTCTTCTTAAAAACATGAATGTAATAACGGCATGCCGTTGTCAAATGTGGTTGTCGAGTCACCTTTTGGGATTGGTGCTGCTTAAAATTAACATCTGACCATATAATGATAGGCCAATGATCTCAAGATCTATTATGTAAAAGATTGGAGCAAAAAATGGTCTCAATCTCTGATTTAAAGCAGTCAATATTTTTGCTCCCGGAGAAAGAATTTATTATCTCCTTATTGTTATTATTATTAGGATAGTGGATAATTTTTTATAAATAATTTTACAAGTAGCTTATGTGGCTTGAGGTGACTGACCCCACACATAATGGGGCCAAAGAATTGCAGCCAATAACATTGAATCACCTAAGCTGTCTGTAAAATTTTCTATCAAAAATTATTCACTTTTTATAATTTTACTTATAATAATAATAATAATAATAATTATTATTATTATTATTATTTTTTTTTTTTTTGATAAAATAATAATAATTATTATTAATATTATAGTTCCCAAAGGAAAAATGTTCCCCATTTCAGAGTTGAAGTGGGGCAACATTAATCACGTTAACGTGTTACGGTTCTTGCGTTAAGAAAGATATTAAATGAGGTGAGCGCCTAGGCTCTAGAGCCTCATCGCCCGGTTCATTGTACCTGCAACCTAGCTGTTGGTTAAGTGCGGGAACTTGACAACCCCCGCTATTTTCGCCCGGGCTCGAGGAGGAAGCATCATTTTTTTTCAGCTTATAAGATTAGTTTCTGCCTTCCGGAGTTTAAACAACTAGGTATACAGTTTCTACCGTCAAAAGATTAATTAATAAATTTAACATAAATATTATGTAGATATTTTACTCTTTTTATCTTACAAACTCCCCTCTTTATAATAAATTTTACTATTTGAACATAATATACTCTTTTGAACATTATATATGAAAAGGTCCAAAAAAAAAAGATTCATAACAAAGCCAATTTTTTCTTCAATGAATAGAAGGTTATTTCCTTTGTTAGATTCCTCATTCAAGGCTGAGAATCTGAGTAAGGCTGTCAAATGGCTAGCTTAGGGCGAGGCCACCCTAAAATCGAACCGGCTCTAGGGGCTAAGGATAGGACTAACAAGTGGGGTGCTGAAACCCGACAGTGAAATAAACAATAAAATAAATAAATATATGAGAGGCGGCAAAAGCACAAACTGTAAAATACTTAAAGTCAACCCAAAGGGAAAAACACCGATAGTAGCACATCAAAGGTTAATGCCCCTAAAACACCAATAGAATACGGTGTGGGGCCATGCGATGGGTATGGATTTTGGGGTGTTTAAGCGTCGTGCCGGCCCAAGACAATGAAACTTTTCGTGCCCTCAAGCTAAGCATCGGCAGAATTTTAGGGCGAGCGGGCGACTATTAAACTTACTAAGAATTTAAGGGTGAGTTTGGCAGCGCTCCCCGCACGCTCCAGCCAGCACGCTTCCACTTGAAGCATGTTTGATAACGGTGCTTGGGGAGCTGACGTGAAACAGTGCGGAGCTTTGTAGGAGAGATTGTAGGGGTTTGTTGTCAGAGCAGTTGAAAGCCACTTATGAAAGAGCAAATTGAGAGAGGATGGGACACAAGTGTGTGCCCGACTTGTGCCCGACTGTCTTATTGCCGAACACAGCCTAACCAACTGGGCTACCCTAACCGGTCCATGGCCTTTTTTAGACATGGGCTTGGTCATATTCTTCCCTATTTTTCTATTATCAATTAGGCGCTTCAGTTGTGCCCTACATGACATGTCGCATCAATTAAGATGCCCTAAGTGTCGGGCTAACATATAAACCAAATTTGAACTAAAATTTTTATTCTCGTTAGAGATAATAGCTCATGTCTAACATTTCCATACTAAAATAATATTTAAATGATCTTATTCTATTAAAGTATGCTTTATTATTATGCCACATGGTGTGCATCTCTAATCAATCTAAATGCTTCAACCGATAATCCGTTAGTAGAACATATCTCACCCTTCAAGTGGATGTGAATCATCCAGAACATATCTCACCCTTAAAGTGGATGTGAATCATCCGACTGCTGAACTTTAATAGATTAGTCATTAACAAGCATGAACAACAGTTAGCATTAAAGTGTTGATAAATAACCAAATTTCTTGAAAGTGTAAATTTTATTTTAATGTAATAGATTAATAACATCATTTAAAAATACTAATGGTGTATGATCATTTAAATACCTTTGTTGTTTAGGTGTTTAGGGTTTTGGTGTTTAAATGATAGCAAGAAGAGTCGGGCACTTCTTGTTAAGCATTTCCAGCTATCTAATTAAGCACTTTCCAATTGAAAATTTCATCGATCTAATCAAGGCACGTTTTTAATTTGGACGGTAGCCTACTTGCTATCTGAACTCTGAAGGCTCTTCATAAGAACGCGTGCAGAACTTTTAGACCGAATCCAATCTAATCGGGTGTGTTTAGCGGTGCTGGGGCCGTGCACCTAATACCATGTATGCAAGTATGCGTTATTTCCAACACGTGGGTTGTAAAATGCAAAATTATAATGAGCGAATCTCAAACAGTCATCGCACGTGCGATGTAAGTGGATGGCCTCAGGGCAAAGTCCATCAGGAGACCGCATCGGGCCTTAAATTTTGAAGCCCCCCATTCTTGAAAGTCTTTATAAGGTACCGTAAGGTATTAGTTAATATAATTTCTAATATACTAAACTGTCAAATCAAGTCACTTGGTCAGTTGATTAAGCTATTTGTTTTATTTTACTTTTTACCTAATAGATTATAATAGATTATAGGTTCAACACTTCTCATCTCCATATTTATTATTTTTCTTTTTTAATGGGTTGGATCGGGTCGGTGTTTGTCATGGGTGGGGTCATTTGTCTCATTAGGCTAGGTCGGCCTTATGCATTAACCTAATGCACTCTCTGGCCCTATTTTGATCTTTCCGACTTTGTTTGATCCGAGTGTATATATATATATATATATATATATATATATATATATATATATTTTGTCTTATTAAATGACCTAACTTAAAACAACGATCTCATATTTATTACAACTCAAATTTTCATAAATGACCTATTAACTTGGATCTACTTGACGAGAGCTATTCAATTGTAATAATCCAAACTTTTCGAAAATGTTGAATCGTTGACCTTTGACGAAAATGCAACCTTGTGATTTAGAGTTACGCCCCAAACATATTAAATCTCAGCTCGCACCCTATGTAGAGAGTGTGTGTGTGTGTGTGCATATTGCACGGGAACCCAAGCCCGAGAAGAATTGAGCCTCAACCCGAACTTTTCCGAACCTAGATGTGCCCAACTATGTGTACGTGTCTGGCAAGACATACAAATTGCGCCTTGAAATTTAAAAATAATTACTTTGGACCTTTGATAGAAACTAATACACTATTGGTTTGGTTGTGTCAGCTCCACACCGAATACAAATCAAGTTGAAAGGGGGATAAATACCAAAATCCCAATTGTAAAACTCATTTGAGTTATTTGAGAGAGAGAAAGAGCCTTGAGAGAAGAAGCCCCATCTCCCTTGCCTTTTCGAAACTTATATCATTATCGATCCCCCTCTCAAATCTTCCTCTTCCTCGATTATTTTTCGCAAGAGGGCATCAATCTTGGTGTGGTTGCAATCAAAGAGTGTGAGAGAACACTAGCTCTCCCAAACCCTCTTTTGTTTCTTTTAGAAACCCTCACTCTGTTAATCTCGCAAGATTCTTTTATTGCCTGAGTTTGGTTAATCAAGTGTGATTGAGAGGTTTGATCCTCGTGCTCGCTTTCACTACGATAGCAAGAAGTTGGGTTTCAAACCCATTGATCAAGGGTGGCAAGAGCGTCAGTAGTTTCGAAATCTCGTTTGTTGAACGCACAAATTTTATGAGTTGATAAGGCGAGATCTCGTGGTTTAATTGTAATTTAATTGTATATTTATTACCCTAAATGTATGTAATTAATGTAGGTTTAGAAAGCGGGGAAATGAGAGAAAAAAGGAAAATTCGAGAGGATTTGCTAAAATACCGAAAGTCGCTTGCGCGACTTAGACTCGCTCGCGTGAGTTGGAATTGCTCGTGCGAGTTAAGCCTCAGAATAGACATAAAAATGTGCTCGGACAATCGCTCGCACGATTGAGCGTGTGCCATATGAGTCGCTCGCGCGACTAAGTGTGTCTAGTTAATATTAAACAAAGAAGAACACAGTCGCTCGAGTGAGGTCACGCGACTGTGGAGTGCCTAATGAAATCGATCGCGTGACTTTGGAGCTCGCGCACACGACTGAGACAGTTCGGGCAATTTTAAATTTTTCTTAGAGAATTTTTCAAATATTCGTTATGTATGATTCTTTTGACATTAGTTAGTGACTTTTGGATATAATGTGATGTAGGTGGGGAGTCAGAAACGTAATTGAAGGAAATTAGCATCGCTTCGTGTGTTTCGTGACCAAGGTGAGAAAATTTTTATACACAATTGTATTTTGATTTGATTTTTTATAGATGCATTGATATGATCGTTCGGAATGTGATAAATTGGCCATATTTGAATGGTATTTAGACTTGTTAAAATTCAAAATCCGAATCCGATTTTGAAAATGATAAGTAAATGATCGCTACTTATGTGTACCTAATTAAGTCTCAAACTATTGCAAGCGCACAACGAAAATTGTAGAGTTAGTGTAGGATCGTTCCCACAAAGATAGCTATTATATTATTAATCTAATTTTATGAAAACTTATATTTATCTTGAAAATTTCTAAACTATTGAAGAAATATAAATAAATTTTTTTTCTAAAACCAAAGTGTATAAAAGTAAATCTTAATCCTCCAACTTCAGATTATGGTCGTCAATCACAGTCCTCTGCTCTTAGATATTTATAAAATTAAATAGTACCGTTACACCATATATCAATTATCCTAACATTGGGCGTTAATCAATACTAAAATTATATTAATATTGATTTAATCTAATCAATAATCAACAAGAAATTTGGGCTTCAATCAAACTCTAGAAAATTGAAGATGAAAAAATAAAAATAATTACACTAATCTGCAAATTCTATCCTGAATCGTCAATTTAAATCAAAACTTAAAGATGTTTACAATGCAATAAATTATAAACTCGAGAGCAATAAAAATTATATCTTTCACCCCTCAGCCACAGTCGTCAATTGCTTCTGAGAAACTATAGATATCTACTATAATCTTCAGTTCCCAATCACAGACGTTAATTGCTCTTGAGAAACTTCGGATATCTAAACTACTCTAACTATGTTACACTACTTTGATCAGAAGAGAATTCAACCTCGGTCATCAATTGAAGTTGAAATTTTTTGATATTTATTCCTACACCGGGCTCTCTTATTTATAAATCATAAGGAGTCGGTTTACAAAACTTCTAATTCTATTAAAAGAAATAAAACTATCCTAATAGAACTCTACTTCTAATTTATAATTCCTTGCTTCAGATAGTTGATATGCCTTAGAACGTTCTTTACTTTTCAGCAATAGAGTTCCTCTAGAAATCTTCTTCATCAATCTTTTAAAATCTGTGATTTGCTAGACTTTTAATTTTAGAATTCTTCTAATTCTAGTGGGAATTTTCACGTGATCAGCAATAGTTTTGAGAAGTATCTGTTTTTAGAGAATCGTAAATCACAATTTTTATGTAGCTTTTTTTAGAAAATCGTAAATCATGATTTTCTATCTTCTCATAGTGTTCCCTCTCAAGATGATTCTTCATTACGATTTTTCGCTTCCTTTGTATCGCTTCAGCTTCTTGAACGTATCTTCTTTAGAGAATCGCAAATTACGATTTTCCATTTTGTCCCTTGTATTGTGCTCAATCGTCTTTTACGATTTTTTGTCTTTAAATTCGTAACAAATCGTCTTTCTTACTGCTTTATGAGTTCATTTTGACGAATATTAATATTGACTCTATTTTACTATTTTTTCATAGTATCTGCACATCAACAATTTATTTGTAACAAACTAGGATTTAACATCACTAAGTTAAGGGTAATAAATTGGTAAAATATGTGACTGATCAGTGAGCATGAAATTTAAATCCGAGTGATGAGTTTGAAAATGATTAGTGAACTTGAAATTTAAATCCGAGTGATGTACTTTATTTACATGATTTCGAAAATTTGTATTTTGTTTGGCATCTGAAGTATGACAACTGCGATGAACTTGGCTCATTGTACAGAGTTGAAAATGTATATGAAATTGAACACGAATTGAATATAAACCTTGAACCGAACTCAGAAGTTAAAATATTTAAACTGAATAATGACTCTAATTATTAAGTGAACTGCTATAGGCGGATTATAAGTACACTGTGGACTGCTAGGGGAGAATTGAATCGGTACGGTAGTTAATCTGTAAGATCGAACTGGCCCAACGGTTAAACTCATGAATTGAACCGGCACAACGGTTAAACTCGTGAATCAAACCGACACGACGGGATATCCGTGAATTGAACCTGGTACGGCGGTTAATCCGTAAATCAAATTGGTATGATAGTAAATCCGTGAATCGAACCGGTACGGCATTTAAACTCGTGAATCGAACCGGCATAGTGGGATATCTGTGAATCGATTATGTAAGTCATGTAAGTGAAAGAATCGAACCAGCAGGATGGGATATCCGTGAATCGAACCTATAAGGTGGACCGCTAAGACGGATTATATGTACACTTATGGACCACTAGGATAGATTATATGTGCATTAGTGGACTGCTAAGACAGATAATATGTAAGCGAATCAAACCGGTACAGCGAGATATCCGTGAATCGAACCTGAAAGTCATGTAAATCGAACTCTATAAATCAGATGTGTAAGTCATATAAGCAAATCAAACTCCGTAATTCTAACCTATAAGACATGCAAGTGAATGTGAATCAAAGTCAGTAATTCCAAGATAAGACATGTAAGTGAATGTGAATCGAACTTTAGTAAACCCAATATGACATGTAAGTAAATATGAATCGAACTCTGTAAATGAAAGATAAGACATATAAGTAAATGTGAATCGAACTCAGTAAATCAATGATAAGACATGCAAGTGAATCGAAGTCAGTAAATTGTTTTCTGTTTTGACATTGAATAAGGCACCCTGTTTTGATATAAAATTTTCTTTAGTGTGAAAAGACTTTAATATTAGCTTCTGTTTTATTATGAAAAATGATTTTTTCCGCTTCAGTATAAAAAGGTATTCTGTATTGATACAAAATTGTCTTTGATACGAAAAAGTTTAGAAATTTTGTTTAATGTTAAACGTCTTAGAAATTCGATTTTGATAAGAAAATGTATTTGAAATCAGTTTCGATTTTGATAAAAAAATACCTTTGAATTCAATTTCTATTTTGAATATGAAAACGCCATCAGCTTTAATGTGAAAAAGTTTTGATCTTTATCCTTGAATCTATGCATGACTAATAATATGTATATTGGTATCCACTTTCCTCTACTGAGCTTAGAGTGTTGGCTCACCCCGACTATACGTCATAGGTGTAGGTATTGATAAGGATCTTAGCTTTGAGAAAGTTTCAGACTATGTACCGGAAGAAAAGGATCTTCCGCATGAGGATTTGTACCCTAATTCAGGGATCGCAGATTTGATATATTGTGGATTTTGATAAGTTTGGGCTTGATACATTCATGCTATTATACACATATTGTACACCATTGTTAGGTGATGATTGGTCATCACCAGTGATTTGTTTTAGTTTGTTGTTCATGTTAAATATTAGAACTGGAGATTTTAATTATGTCATATATATTATCTGTTTTGATTTTTGCATGTGTGTGGATGTATTAAGTATTCTGTATCAGATTGTAGTCTACGATTTGGCGATTCGTATTTTCCCATTTAGTATAACGTTGAAAAAAAAAATGTCAGAAAATCGTATTAGAAAAATTCGGGACCTTTTGAGATTATTAACATGCTAAAAAGTGATAGGAAAGATTCAATGGAAGTTAAAGTGCTAAAAAATGCTACAATGTTATTAAATAATTAGGTTACTCGATCCGTGGGGTATGCTCTACTATTTAACTTTTTTTTTAAATTTTTTTAAATTTTCCTCTAACATATATTTTCGTTAACTTATTAGTTATTTTTAAAAAATATAAACAGTAGAATGAAATATGCAGATATTTGTAATCTAGGAGCAATCATGATGACAAATTTTAATTTCGACAATATTTTGGTATTTTGGGAAATACAAAAAATATTATATATAAATTATATTTTATATTTATAAAAAAATTATTTATTATGCATAAACAAGTAAAATTAAAAGAAAATTCATTAAATTTGAAAAAAAATCATTAATTTCGCCGAAATAAGTGAAATTTGGCGATTTCGAAGAAATCATCAAAATTTTACTAAAAGTTATGTCCAACTTCTATTTTTATAAAATTTTATAAAATTTTGAAAAATATTAGAAAAATTATAGGAGAAATGAGTATTATTATTTTGTTATAAAAAAATTGAGGAATTATTTTTTGAGATTAATATGATGGTGCCCATTTTAGAAACTCGCCAAGGCCCCAAAATCGGAGGGCACAAGATGGCCAGACCTGCATTGGCAAGACCGTCTACGCTTGCATATGCGTGTGAAATTGGTAATCTTAAAAACTAATAATGGGCAAGGACCCCACACGTACAGTTTCCTGGTTATAGGAAACTTTTGTGTCCCTTTGGATGAATCTGGCCCTTCTTTGTGGCTGCCTACATCTTCTTTGGATGAATCTGGCCTGTCTCTGTGGCTGCCTACATCTTCACATTGGTAATCAGATTGATTGATGCAGTGACGGCCATCTGTTTTTTTGCTTTAGATTATGTAGCTTAATTAATATTATTATATATATTTATGGCTCAGCGTTGATTCGATTATGTAAATATTAAAAGGAGGGTCGAGTCTTCTAGAATATGTCAATGTCTATTAGCATAATATAGGATATATTAAAGTTGACTCATGAACAAAAAAAATCATAAACAAAACAAATATGAGACAAGTTGAACGGCATTATGAAGTATAAAGAAAGTGTTAAAGGCGCATAACTGATATAAACTGGTATACAGTGGTGAAGCTGGTGCTTAAAAGGGACTTTCCAGTAGGGTGAATGCAGGAAATAGTTGAAGGTGGGGGGCACCCAGACATTTCAGAGCAAAAAATTTTCTTCTGATAGTCCCGCACTGTGCAATTCCTGACTTGGTCTACCCTAAAATAAAATAGACTACTTTGTTCCCAACCTAAAACATAAGGATTTTGAGATCACGAGCATATCAATTAAAGTTAAAGCAGTCAACGGCCTTTAGTAATTTCGTAGGCTTGAATAGAGCTATTCTAAGGTTTTTAAACGGAGTCATTACTTGCACACGAGAAGTTAGCCCTTGCACATAATAAAATAAAGACTTTATATTTTAAGAACTTATGTCACGTTAAAACATCATCTAAATCATCTTATTTGAAGGCCAAAGGACAATATCACATGCGCAAAGGAAGGCCAAAGGACAATATCACATGCGCAAAGGATTGACACGAAACATGATCATCGTCATTTGGTTCAATGCAGTCAAAGGATAATATCTAATTCAACAATTGACTGGATTGGATAATATAAAGGAGATTATGTTTTTTTCCAACGTTTGGACGAACAATCTTTAGCTCATGGCCTGCAAATCAAATAACTTAGATGGTGTTTTCAAATGGCACAAATCTATAAAAATACATACCGAGTCTTTCTTTTAGGTGCAAGGCCCAATTTCATATCATCATATGTGCCAGTAAAGAACCTTATCATAGTAATTTTTTTACCAATGGATACCTGACAAAATTAGGGATAGTAATTAGGATAAATTATGATTGCAAATATGGATACCTTCAGCGATAAAAAAAATTTACTTGCAACCTTAGATTGTTTTTAAAATTATGATTGCAAATAAGGATATCTTCAGTGATAAAAAAATTTGCTTTCAAGTTTACATTGAAAACAAAAAAGGATATCTAAGCTATACATGTGTCCGCCCTTGCGGCAGAATCTCAAGTTTACATTTATCTAAGCTAGGCTCCCTTAAAATATGTGAATTTTAAACTTTACTAAGGGTCTGTTTGATAATTTTTTAGAAAACATCGGAAAAGATTTTGTAAATCCAATGGATTCTAGCTCTTTGAAAATTTATAGAAATTCATTATTTTCCGGTGTTTGGATTATGTAATTGGCACATAGAAAATGACCATTATCGATAGTATATCTCACACACCCAATAAATTTAATTTTCTATAATGAAGAAAATTTCGTGAGAGAAAAAAAAATTAGGAGAGAAAAAAAGTGAGTTTAAGAGAGAGAGAAATTTGAGGAGAGAGAAAAAATTTAAGAGAGAAATTAAAAGAAATATGTAGAGAGAGAAAACTTAAGAGAGAGAGACATCTAAAAAGAAGAATAATAATAGAGAGCTAAGAGATAGAGAGAGAGATTTAATTTTTATTTATTTATTATTTTTTTTATTTTTATTTTCTTTTTCTGAAATTTTTTATATTTAATTTTTTTAAATTATTTTTTTACTTTATTTTTAAAATAAATAAATAAAAAATAAATAAAAAGTTATAAAAAAAAAAATCACTCTCTCTCTCTTTCTTTTGATAAAATAAATAAAAATTAAAAAATTAAAATTAAAAATTAAAATAAATAATAAAAATAAAAAAATTATTTTATTTATATTATTTGATTTATTATTATTATTTATTTATTTATTTTATTTTATTTTATTATTTGACTATTTTATATATTTTAAAATTTTTTAGTTTTATTTTTATATATTTAATTTTATTTATTAATAATTTATTTATTTATTATTATTATTTTTAAGTCTTATTTTATTTTATCTTTATTTTTTTTACTTTAAATTTTTTTTTTTTAAATTTATTATTTTATTTTAATTTTTGTAATTTTTTCAATAGTTAATTTTGTTTCAATTTATTCATTAAAAAAGAGAGTGAGAGATAGAGGAGAGTGAAAGAAAGAAATCGAGAATGGCAAAAGTTTTCTGATGAAATCCTCATATTCTAGAGGGATTTATCGGTTTCCAATGGAAAAGAAAATTTTGAATTTTCTTATGATTTTCAGTGACACAACTTTATTGTCAAACATAGGAAAGTATCACATTTTCTTTCCTTTCCCATGATTTCTTTTCCTCTCCCCCTATCCAAACAGGCCCTAAGGTTTACTCTCTGGAAGGTGCTTCGAAAACTGTTAGTGCGCATAATCTAGGGGTAGGGATGGAACTTTGTTAATGAACGTCCCCAAACCATTTTAACCGACGTTGGAAAAAATTCGTTTGGGTTCTGCTCGGTTAACCCAAGTTCCAATGTGCCACCCACCCCTATCTAGGAGTGCATATTCAGTTAATCGAATAGAACCGAAACCTTTTCAGTTTTCTCTTCTATTTCTACAAAACCAAACCCGAACAAAAACATTTCGGTTTTGGTTAACTGAAATTTTCAACCCTCAAACTGAAACTGAACCGATCTGATTTTGGTTTTGGTTAGTCCGATTCGGTTTTTGTTTTTGTTTTTTCTTTTTTTTTGTATTTTGTTCATTTTTCGATTTTTCTGAGGTTTTTTCAGCTTTCTAACCCTACCTAGCCGGTTTTCGGATTTTAGGTACCAAAACCAAAACCAAAATGGGGCCGAATCGGTTCAATTTAGTTTTCAATCGGTTTCTGGTTTTCGATTTTTGGTTCCAATCTGCACCCCTATTTTAAAATAAATATTACTGTACTTTAATTTACATGAAAATATTTCAAATTTATTGTGATATATAATATATTCAACAAATTCTTGAGTGAGACACGAGACGTATGTTGCGTGAAAGCTTACAAATTAACCAACAATCTCATGATGAACGATCAAATATGAATGCAAAAAATCGTTGAAAATGAACCATAAACACACATAAGACAATATTTACATAGTTTGGCAATATGCATATGTCTACGGACATCAATAATTCACTATATTGATGATTACAGAAGAATAGAAGAGCACTCAAGCTTCACCAAAGCTCTCCTCAAAACTATAGATTGATTTTTCAAAGCTTTACAATGACATCTCAACTCTAGAATTCAACCAAAGGTTTTCCCTTTATATAGAAGCCTCGAATCCTACTTTTAACCCAAGAGAAATTAGCCAAAAGCCAAATGTACACGTAACTTGGACATCGCAGGTCACTCGTGTGACAACTAAACTCGCTAGAGTGACTAAAATCCAAGAAAAGACCTTTAAATAGTGCGCACCCCGCTCGAGCGAATTTGGTTCCATCTCAAGAGAGCAACCTAAGTTAGAGACAAACTCTGACAACATATTCGTGAACCCCCAACAAAATATATTTGTCACAACGTACTCACAAGAGAGATATACATCCTATAATGTATATCTTATGGTTTAATCAATCTTAATCTTGTCTAAACTATAAGATTCACATTATAGGATGTGTATCTGCCTTATTAATCATAAATATTCTCTATTAATTCTAATCAATGTTTAACATGCCTAAATCGCAAAACACACATTATAAGATGTGTGTCTCTTATTAACCATAAAAAATCTCTTGTAAGTGGCTTAAGGTGGGTTGGATAGAGGCAAACCTCATCTGCTAGATCGTTTGATGGCCATAGAGAAAACACATTTGGTTGCATTTTCGCTAAGGCATCTTGCAATCAAACATGCCCTGAGAGATTCGTTAGGAACACCCATTCCGCAATATTTGATGTCTTTATCTCTACATAAAAGAAATTGAGAAATTCAAAAAAATTCACCCTCATCATCATCGCCCATCTTCGTGTTTACTCCCATATATCCAAGGTATCAACTTGGGTACTAGTATTGGGTATCGGTCCATGGAGGACCGATATCAATCGGCCAATACCAAGTTATATCGGTGTATTAAAAAAAATAAATGAATACCTATCGACCGATATCGGATACGTATCGATCGATACAGATACTGATATCCGAGTTGATACATAACACGTATCCGTCGATATTTGATACTCCGTATGGCTAGCTCATCACATGGATCAAAATATCGTTCGATACCGATACGTATCGGTTTTGGACCATAACAATACGGTAAAATGAGTTTTTATCGCCCCCTTAAAAAACAATCAAATTATCATTCAATGTATCGTCCGATAATTTCAAATTATCGGTTTTGATGTTTTTTTTTTTTTTGGGAAAAAATCGAAAAGTATCATTTGGAACCGATACGTATTGGTTTTGGGGCTGGTTTAATATGAGAAGTTCGATATGTATCGTCCGATACGTACCGAAAAATCAAGATTTTAATCCTTACTCTATCAATCTTATTTAGCTACTAAATTCCTAAACTTTTTCACAGTTTTCCCCTTTTTATTATCTTTTTCACTTCTCATATTAAACCTATATAGTTACTTTGTCGCTTTAGTTGCAATTAGGGGTAATGTAAACTTTCCACCGCAACTATAAACAAAAGAGAAGAAAAAGCCATTGGAGGGGGCGAAGGCACCATAAAAATAGACTGATAGACTTTTCTCACTAGTTGACAAAACACTCTCACATCCAACATGTTTTTTTAACCAATCCAACTCTTTCAAATGTTATGTCAACTCTCTTCAAAACTTATGACCGTCAAATAATTCATATCATCGGAACATTGCAATTTTGTCACCGGTCCATCAGTCTATATCAAAGCGTTATGATCACTCAAACCGTGTTATGATCACTCAAACCCTTTGATGGGCACAACTTGTGGGCTGAGTTAAGTTCAATCCATCGCGTGTCTCTTGGGCAGCTTGGAATGGTAAACAATTGAGCCACTTGGCCTAACAAGTGGGGTGGTGAAACCCTACAGTGAAGTAAATAATAACATAAATAAATGAGTACCTTTATTTTTACCCACATACTCTTTTCATCAACCTACTTATGTGGGTGAATGAAAAGAATATGTGAGTGGAAATAAAAATTATTACTTTCTCACCTTATTTTCACTCATATAGAGCGGTAACACAAACCGTAATAAGATCAAAGTCAACCCAAAGGGTAAAACACCCTTAGTAGCACATCAAAGGTTAACGCCCATAAAACAGAAATAGAATATGGTGTGTGGCCATGTGATGAGCATGGACTTTGGGGTGTTTAAGTGCCGTGTCGGCCCAATGATAATGAAACTTTGCGTGCTCTCAAGCTAAGCATTGGCCGCATTTTAGGCCGACTATTAAGCTTACTAAGAATTTAAGGGTGAGTTTGGCAGCACTCCCTGCACGCTTCCACTTGAAGCATGTTTGGTAATGGTGTGGGGAGCCGACACGAAACTGTGCGGAGCTTTGTAGGAGCGATTGTAGGGGTTTTTTGCCGCTCTAGGAAGGAGCAACTGAGCAAGTTGAGAGAGGATGGGACACGAGTGTGTGCCCATCTCTCTCATTGCCAAACACTGCCTAACCAATTGGGCTACCCTAACCTGCTACTATTAGTCCTGTTACTACAAAAACAATAGCGGCAGTTTTTTATTAAAAAAAACTGCCGCTAATAGTCTTATTTTTTGTAGTCATATTCTTCCCTCGTTTTTCTTTTATCAATTAGGCGCTCCAGTTGTGCGCGATATGTCGCATCAATCAAGTTGCCCAAGTGTTAGGCTAACATATAAACCAAATTTGAACTAATTTTTTTTATTCTCGTTAGAGAATAGCTCATGTGACATTTCAACAATTAGTATTAAATTATATTAGTCACTAAAGTATAGAGATAAATAGCCCAAAGTAAGGCTGTATTCGGATCGGTTTGGTTGATTTTTGGATCAAAATCACAAATCAAATCGGTTCTAATCAATTTCTAGAATCAAACCGTCTAATTTTTAAACCAAACCAATCCGATTCGATTCGATTGGTTTCGGTTTTCCTATAAGTTCTACTTGCACATTAAAATGTTATCAACTTCTCAATCAATTTTCTTATAAGTTCTACTTTACTGCTTCAGAATTTAGAAATAGGCTAAAGACAATGGTAAGATTTTATATAAAAATATATATTTTCCTGAAATGTCCTTTAAAATTAATCAATTAAATGGAATCACTTTGGTGTTTAAATGACACTAAGGAGAGTCTCAACAGGTGCGGCATAGCCTACATTCTATCTTAACCATTTCCAGGTATCTAATCGAAAAACTTTTCAATTGCATTTCCAAATTCCAACTATCTAATCAAGGCACTTTTTAATTTGGATCGGTGCAGCGTAGCCTGCATTCTATCTGAAGGCTCTTCATAAGAACGTAAAATTGATCCCGTGCAGAACTTTGAGTCAGAATCCAATCTAAATGGCTATGTTTAGTGGTGCTGGGGCCGTGCACCTAATACCATGCATGCATTATTTCCAATTGTCCAAATGCGTGGGTTGTAAAATGCAAAATTATAATGAACGAATCTCAAACAATAGATCAACAAGAGACTGGGAATCGTAATCACAGGTACCGTTTCCCGGGTTGTAGGAAACTTTTGTGTCCCTTTCGATGAACCTGACCGTCTTTGTGGCTGCACATCGGTAATCAGATTGATGCAGTGACGACCATATTTTTTTGTCACTTGATATTATGTAGCTTAATTAATATTATTATTATATGTATTTAGGGATTCGATTATGTAAATATTATAAAAAACAGGGTCTAGTCTTTGTCACTTGATATTATGTAGCTTAATTAATATTATTATTATATGTATTTAGGGATTCGATTATGTAAATATTATAAAAAACAGGGTCCAGTCTTCTAGAACATATCAATGTCCATTAGCATAATATAGTCTTCTAGAACATATCAATGTCCATTAGCATAATATAGGATGAAGTTGACTCAACAACAGAGTGACAAATTTCGTCTAATTTTGGCAAAATTTCGTGAAAATAGCTGAAATGGGGGTAGAACGAAAATTTTGAAAAATTTCGGTAATTTTCATTTTTTTGACAAAATTCTGAAAATTTTGACGAAATTTCGATAAATAATTGTGAAAATTTTGAGCTTATTTTATTTTATTTTATTTTAATTTTTAAAATAAAGACAAGTGAGTGAGCTTAATTCGCGTTATACGCTGCTTAGGTAAACGGCTATTTACATAAGGGTTTGGAGCGTCCCCTTTCCTGCTTTTAACGATGTGGGACTACACAATGCTTGAACGTTCCCTCACATCGTTCTTTGCTTGATGTCAAGCAGTCAATGCTAAAGCTAGTCGTTCAATGCTTGAACGTGGACGTCCCCAACTCTTGCTTAAACGTCCAGTTGTGTATTTGCACCTTTTCAACGTCACTTAGAACTTTATCTATTTGCACCTTGTTAACATCCACTTTGAACAATTAATTAAATATATATTTTTAATAACTCAAATTTTCTCCAAATTTTTTCAAAATATATCGAAATTAATCCAAATTGTACCGAAAGAACCTCCCACCTAAAGATTACCGAAAACGGAAATTGTCACTTTACTCGACAACAACAAAAAAATAATAAGCAAAACAAATACGAGACAAGGTGAACGGCATTATGAATTATAAAGAAAGTGTTAAAGGCGCATATATACCTGATATAAACTGATATGTAGTGGTGTAGCTGGTGCTTAAAAGCGCCTTTCCAGTGTCTCAAGTTGACATTTACGTAACCTAGGCTCCCTTTAAATATGTGAATTTCAACCTTTAGTAAGGTTCTCTCTGGAAGGTGCTTCGAAATCTGTCAGCGCGCAGAGTCTAGGGGTAGGGATGGAACTTTGTTACCGAACGACCCAAAACCAATTTAACCGGCGTTTGAAAAAAATCGATACCTTCAACTTGGGTATAGCCTTGGGCAACCAATCTAGCCTTGTTTTTAGTGGCATGCCTTTTTTCATCCATCTTGTTCTTAAAGACCCATCTTGTCCCAATAACACACGTGTTAGACGGACGAAGAACAAGATCCCACACATCATTTTTGGCAAATTGAAGTAACTCATCTTGCATGGCCAAAATTCATTTTTCATTAAGAAGAGCTTCCTTCACGTTTTTTGGCTCAATTTTGAAAGTGTAGCAAACATTGCAAATCGCGTTAGCAACTTGCTTCAAACTGCGACGAGTTTGAAGACCAGCACTAGGATTGCTCAAAATATCATTAGAGGAGTGACTTTTCATATCCCTAGCATAAAACGGATGCTTCCTCCTAACACTAAGGGGTTCCTCCACACTCGAAGTGGGAAGATCATTTGACACAGTGGTAGAAGAACCCTCGTCAACAAAGGCAGAAGAAAGGCAAGAGTCAGAAGAGCGGTGAGGAAACAGACTGTCTTCACCAATATCATTAGCATGACTCGGACTAGCAAGATCATCAATGACCACATTGTATGATTCCATCATAGACTGAGTCCTCAAATTGAAGACACAAAAAGCTCGGCTATTTTGAGCATAACCAAGAAAATTTTCAAGGTCACTCTTAGGGTCAAATTTACCTAAATTGTCCTTATCATTCAAGATATAGCATTGACTGCCAAATGTTCTAAAATGACTCACTTTAGGCTTCTTCTCATTCCAAAGCTCATAGGGTGTCTGTATAGTACAGGGACGCACAAACATCCTGTTGGAAATATGACAAGCGATTGAGACGGCTTCAGCCCAAAAGTGTTGGGCCAAGTCCTTAACATTTAACATGACACAAGCCATCTCTTAAAGAACACAATTTTTTCTTTTAACAACACCATTTTGCTGAGGAGTGTGAGGTGAGGAGAACTCTTGTATAATTCCCAAGGAATGACAAAAGTCATCAAATTTGGAGTTACTAAACTCACCACCCCTATCACTCCTGATACGTTTAACATTAAAACTTTTCTTTACTTGACATCGTCTAATTATAATAACAAATTCATCAAAGGTATTCGACTTTTCTCTTAAAAAAGCAATCCAAGCGTACCGAGAAAAGTCATCGACCATAACTAAGATATATCGCTTGCCTCCAATACTACTAACTTTCATAGGTCCGACAAGATCAAAGTGAATGAGATCAAGAACCTTGGAAGTAGAAGTAGTGGAGTGTTTCTTATGAGGCGCTCGAGTCTGCTTGCCCAATTGATAGGCATCACAGACAGATATCTTTCTTAGTTTGGGAAGACCCTTGGCAATTTCGTCATTAGCAATTTTCACAAGGTCCTTAGTATTCATGTGACCAAGGTGACGATGTCACAGCTCAAGCTCACAACTCGAGGACAACAGGCAAGTGGGTTCAGATAGCACATGAAAAGTATAACAATTATCAAACGATCTAATTTCACTTAAGAAATTTTTTCAAGATTTATCAAAAACAGAACATCTGGACTTAGTGAAGGTGATGTTAATTCCTTCATCACACAATTGACTGACACTAATAAGATTTTCTTTTAATCCATCGACATACAAAACATCAGAGAGTTTAGGACACCCAGGAGCATCAACCACTCCTTTTTCAATAATTTTTAAACAACCCCCATTTCCAAAAGTGACAGAACCAGACTCACACTTCTCAAGTGAGGAGAAATAAGATTTATTTCCAGTCATGTGTTTTGAACACCCACTATCAAGAAACCATTTAGATGGTTCAAAAGCTTGCAGAGCAGTGTGTGCAACCAACACATTTTCAGATAGTTTCTTCACCCATTTCCACTTCATCAAATTTCCAAGACTCCTCAATTGATAGAATACAGTTGTGTCATGCTTTTGGCGAAACAAATCCATTTTTCTAATAGGACACGATAAATTTATGTGTCCTTCCACAATAGAAGCAGATAGGACTTTTTCCGCCACTAGCAAATCTACCATGGGAAGGAGTAGGCAAGAGAGGAGGTAGAGTAGATGAAGAACCATAGTTAAAACTACTTTGAACTTTGGGAACAAAAATCATTTTTTCTTCTTTTTTATTTTTCAAAGGATATGGGTGATTTAATTCCATAAAGCCCAAACCAATTTTATCACCCCAACTCCTGCAACCCTCCCAGGCTTTTTGAGAATCCACCCTTGCATTTAGTAACTTCCCAAAAGTAATTTTTTAATTAGAAAGTTTATTTCTTAGCCTATCATTTTCAACACTTAAGGCATTGTGTTTTGAACAATATTTGGCTCCTTTAAATTCCAAAAACTTGATTTTATCCCTTAAGTTTTTAATCTCATCTTCCTAAATTTTAGAGTTTTCAAGCAAAAAAATGTTCTCAACATCTTTAACAACACAGGATGACGTGAGGGATGACACATCATTAACCAACATCGTCTTCTCCTTATTCAATTTAACACTCACAAGATAGAGCTCATCATACACTTCAAAAATATCAACTTCACCTTCCTCTTCATCCAAATTAACAGAAGAGGAATGAGAATCACAACGAGCATTCTCATGAATAGAGGCAACAAATGCTCGAAAATCATGAGAGACATAAGACTCATCAGAGGAGTTTCCATCACTGGTGTCATCCTCATTTGCTGCAGCCATGACAATAGATTTTTCAAGATTTTTCTTCTTGTTGGGACATTCATGAGCAAAGTGCCCATAGCCGCGGCACTTGAAGCATTGAGTTTCCTCAGATGACTCCTTGTGAGGCTTAGATGTTGGAGTCTTAGATTTCTCATAGGATTTGCCACTACCTTGTTTGTTTTTGAAAAATTTCTTAAACTTCTTCACAAACAATGCGAGATCCTCATCATCACCACTTTCCCTTTCCTCATCATCAATTTTTTTCTTCGACGACCGGAAAGCCACACTTTTCTGCTTCTGATTGACCTGAATCTCAGATTCATAAGTTTGAAGGGATCCCACCAGTTCATCAATGTTGATTTTGTCAATGTTCTTGCTTTCAGAGATAGCAGTCACCTTGGGTCTAAACCTTTCAGGTAAGGATCTCACAACCTTCCTGGCAATTTTATAAGATGGTATCTCTTCACCAAGGTAGAAAGACTCATTGACAATATCATTCAATTTTGTGTAGAAGTCCGTAAACTTCTCATCATCATTCATCCTAAGGTTTTCAAACTGCGTTGTTAACATTTGCAGTTTGTTAATCTTTACTTGAGGAGTCCCTTCGAAGGTGGTTTCAAGGATCAACCAAGCATCCCTAGCCACCTCACAATTACACTCTTTTAAACTCAGAGGTCGTTACAGCTCTAAAAATAGCATACAAAACCCTAGAATTATCATTAGCAGCACGTTTTTCTTCATCACTATAACGATTTATGGGTTTAATGGTTATTTTTTCGATTCCATCCAGATGAACCATTTCATTGGGTGGAGACCAACCAGTCTCAACAACAGACCAGACCATGATATCCATGGATCTGAGAAAAACTCTCATCCGAGCCTTCTAATAAGGATAATTTGAATCATCAAACAACGGAGGACATGTTGTGGAGATACCCTCCCTAGGTAAATCAAAACTTCCCGAATACGCCATAGACGCTCAATTAAGAAAGAATCAGTACAAGCGAACCGGCTTTGATACCAATTGAAATTCCGTCGATCTACGAAATATAATGGGTATTCGATTAATTCTGATTAGTCTAGTGATTACATAAAGGTACACCAACAATCACCATAACACAGGAAAAATACGTGGAAACCCAATCTCTGGGAAAAACCATGGGACCTAAGTCCACAAGCCAAATCCACTAAGAAGATAAAGAAGATTACAATGAGTTCAAATGATATACCGACAAATGCGCATATCCTATCAAACCCCAATGCAAACACACATCCCTTCGCAGGTCACCTTGATAGCTTCATATTTGGACGCTTGTCTTTCACGTTGATGATCGCACAACGAGTCACCTTGAAAACCACAAGGATGTCTAATACACACCCTAATCTCTACAGATGAGAAACACTCACAAAACACTTGAACAAGAAGTTAAAATAAAGATGAAGAACCAAGATCTCTTTGAATAAACAATCTATTTGCATAAACTTCAAAAAGGATTCAAAGAGAGAGAGAGAGAGAAAGATGATTGAGAAGTTTTTGGTTTTTTAGAGAAGAAGCTCTTACTAGCTTTCTTAAGTTTTTTTCACTAAAAAAAATATCTTTTATATTAAAAGCTCATAAACCCTAAAAACCCTGGAAAAGATAAAATATCTCTTTTTAGCAAAAGACACGCACAGAGACACAGGATGCATATCACATATTTGTGATGATGAAGGCTATGTAATAACGTGTATGTGATATGAATAGCAGCGCGCTGCCATTGTAGGACAGCACGAGCTGAATTCAGACTTTTTGTTTGAAATAAGTTAATCATAATTTTTAGGACCGATCAAAATAGAATAGAGAGAACCTTGATCCAAACTAAAAGTCCACACCATCTTGGCACACACACTCTACGAGATTGACACGAAGTTTGAAGTAGAGTGTGACAAATAGGTTCTTACAGTACCGTGTGATTTACTGCTCACATGGTGAGCTTGTGTTTTGAGTCATTGTCGCCCAATTGATTGTATAAAATTTCGAAAAAGAAAAGAATAGAAAAAGCATATATTTGCATAATGATCTTTTCTATGTGCAGAAAAACACGGCATCTAATTAATGTGACGCTTGGTAGCTCCTCACTCTCCAATAAGGAAGGGTATAATGGTCATTTAACTATCTGTTTGTAAGTTTAAAGAAGGGCGAGGTCTGGTATGTGTCGGGGAGATATGACTGACGTGATTTCAAGGTTTGAACGATTCTCACCACGATTTCGTTTCGCTGAAGGCCAAAAAGCCAGACATATCGGGCTATATATCAAATCATAGATATTGTTAATGATTGGAACATAGATGTCACTCGCCCAAAGATATACAGGAATCTTTCCGATTCTCATACTTAGAGTTGGGATCTTACAAGCTGTCGTTTACTAATCATGTCTAAAAGTTAGGCTCATGGATCAATTGGCCAAAATAACATCATATAATGGGGGGGTTAATATATGGAAGCGCTATTAGCAGCCAATGATATCGTAATTTTTTTTTAAAGGCTCGATCAATTTTGTGTTTTTATTTTGTGTTTTTATGTTTTCAAAGTGTTTTACTAAAAAAGAATAAAACTTAATTTGAAGCATGGTGACAAATTTCATTTTCGGTCATTTTTTTGTGGGGAGTCCTTTCGATACATTTTAGATAAATTTCGATACATTTCAAAAAAAAGTAAGAAAAATTTTAGAGATTAAAAATATAAAAAAAAGAATATTTAATATTTTAAAAACAAAAATTAACAATAGATTCAAGTGGCTAAGCACTGATGCCTAGCTCAAGCATAAAGCTATAGAAGACAAATTGACTTCAAAAGGCTACTTTTTCACCCATCTCATCCACTTGGCATGCATTGATCGCCTTTAAATCAGATGGTCATTTTTCATCCTCATCTTTTGCACAATGGATCTATAGATCGTGAGCGTATCATCAGACGATTGATTTTTTTATTACACATGACATACATCTGAAAATGTAATGCTAAAATCATGCTTGAGTGGGATGGGAGTCATATAATTTCAAGGTCATTTTTTGAGATGTATGTCATGTGTAATAAAAAATTGACTGTTGATAACACCCCCACGATCCATAGATTCATTATGCAGAAGATGAGGGCAAAAAACGACCTCGAACCACCATCTAATTCAAGAGTGATCAATGCATGTCGACTGAAGAAGGTGGGGTGAGAAAGCAGCTAGTAGGGTGAGTATAATGGTACCCAATGACAAAGTGATGTCGTTTTCTAACACCATTTAGCACTATATGGGTGAGGCCAAAAATATTCTATACTCTAGCCCCTATATGATAGCTTGTGCATTCGCCTAAACAATCCCCGCCGCCTTGTAGTGACGGGTGAGTCGCCTTTTATAACTAAATTACTAATATATGAAAATAATAATAAATATAAATAAATATGTTAAAAAAAATATTGAAATTTCCGATACTGAAAAGGACCGAAATTTCTCCAAAATTTTACTTTGACTTCGATTTCGACGAATTTGTCACTATGATTTGAAGGATAAAAAATTCCACCATGAATTGAAGGATTAAAAAATTCAAAATTTCAGCCGTTATTTTTATCCTTGGTTAGGCTTGGCGCTAGCATGTCCTACTCATGTTCGGCCGCTTCCAGTAGGCTCGACGCCCTACTTTGATGGGTGTGCGGCGTGTGCGTGACACTCAAGGAATCTTCCGCTTACTCTAACTGAAGCAACTCAAAATAATGTAACTAAAAGGCAGTTTGAGTACCTAATTCTTCAATGGAGAAGGCTTTAACCGTCCATTCCAAAGCACATGCTGCCACATGGCAAACAATTGTGATCAATCCAAATGGCAAACAATGGTTTGAAGTCAACTTGTCCCAAGAAAGATGCACATCAAAAAGAAGGGGAAATTTAGCTGACCGGCCCTGGCAGATGTACCTTGCAGATGTACCTTTTACTACATAGACCCTATAGTATTACCTTTATCCAAATCGACCCGCTGTGTGCCGAGCCATCTTCCGCCTTTAGGAAATACCGGATTTACCTCTAATATAATAAATAGCCGCCTTAATCACACCTTTCACTGTTTACCTTTTTACTTTTTTACTTTTTCGTTCGAAGTCAGTGAAGAGGCGGTCGCAAGTCTCTGTTCTTCAATCTTCAAGCTACCAACTTGTAAGTAGCTAATTAATTTTCATTAATTGCTGTTGAGTTTTTTCTTCTTCTTTCGTCGGTGCACATTTTGTAATAATTTTTATCGTTATCGATTGTATAGATAATCGATAACAATTGTCTATACACTCGATAACGATTGTATACTCAATCGATATTGATTGTCTATACAATCGATAACGATTTCGCCAAAATTTTCATTTTCATCCCAAAGGAACTAAAGAAGATCTGATTCTGGTGGTGGTGGTGGGTCCTCCCTTACAAGATCGAGCTTGATTTTGTTATAGTAGGCTTTAAAGTGTTTTATCGCCGTCATTTGATATTGGAAAATATGGAGGCTGATAGGGATAATAAGAATGATTCATTTGCTGCTGATGGTGGAATGATATTTGCTGGTGATGGTTAGGGATAATAACGAAAGCGATTGCATATGAAGTCGAACGCGATTGCATATACAATCGATAGCGATTATATATGCAATCGCTTTCGTTATTATCCCTAACCATCAGCAACAAATGATTTTCCACCATCAGCAGCAAATGAATCATCCATATGATCCTTACCAGCCCCCATATTTTCCAATGTCAAACGACGGCGATAAAACACCTTAAAACCTATTATAACAAAATCAAGTTCGATTTGGTGAAGGAAAAAAAGAATAAATAAAAGAAAAAGAAGAAAAAAAGAAAAGAAATTGGACAATTGTATATACTGTCGATTGTTAATGCGATCGACATCAATTGCGTACACAGTCGATGACGATTGTATACACAATCGGCGACGGTTGTGTACACAATCGGTGACGGTTGTGTACACAATCGATGACGATTGTTTAGGGAATCGGTGAGTTTTTTATATAGCTTGATTATACCCTAATTATAAACACTCTCTTTCAATTTTATTACAGTTCATATACAGAAGCCGGCAAAATGATTGTACAACGTGCTGTTGGCAAATGTTCTCCTACTGGCATTTCGAAAATCTATGAAGACGCTAGCCCGCAGCGGAAGGAGATGCTAAGTGCATCAGTTTTCAGGAGAATATTCTAAATGCCAAAGGGTGTTAATTTTGCTGGAGATATTGTGGATGCCATGTTAAGTTTTTGGGTTGAGAAGAACCACTTCCGAATCGGGAGGAGAGATGTCTATCTTCGGGAGATGGACGTTGCCTTAATTCTGGGCTTTGTAGTTGTTGAACCCCAAGAGTATTCCCCTTCCATTAAAGCACCTGAAGTGGAAACCATTCGATACAAATATTTTCGGGGACTACCGCTCGGGAAAATTCTTCGGTATCATATTGATAGTGGATTGAGGCTAGCGCAAAGTGTTGACGACTTTGTCAAGTTGGCTCTTCTTTTTGTTCTATGTATATTCCTTTTTCCCAGGTCCCATCTTCAATCGTCGGAAGCCCACGTTGAACTTGTCGATGACGTGAAAAATTTCAAAAAAATCCCGTGGGGTCTCTACGTCTTCAAAGACTTGCTAGAGTATATAGAGAAGGGCGTGGCAAATAGAAAGACTGCCGACAACGACAAAACCCTTAAGCCATATAATATTTATGGCTGTATGTGTGTACTTCAGTGGTGGGCTTATGAGATGCTGCCTGACGTCTCACCTTAAAGAACGTCAATGCTAAACCATTTCCCCCGATTGTTGAAGTGGGCGGAGAAGCCTCAAACGAGGAATAAAGGCAACACTCTTACGAAGATGGTCGACAGCAAGGTTTGATGTCTTTTTAACTAATTCAAATATGTAAAGGTAATTTTGTAACAACTTTAAAGAGTAATCTGGAGGATTCCGATTATCAAATCAATCGATATCGATTGCCTACGTAGTCGGAAACGACTGACTACGGAATCAGATCGATTGATTAAGCAATCGTTATCGACTGCATACACAATCGAGATCGACTTCCTACAAAATCGGAGTCGACTACCTACACAATCGGGATCGACTACCTACACAATCGGGATCGACTGCAAATGGAATCAGTTTCCACTCTTTAAGCAGTCTTTAATTTGGAGTGATTTTTCAATTTCTATAAATTTTTCTATGTTATTTTACAACCTGTCCTTTTTCTTAACATATTAATGCTCCCTTCAAACCCGTTAGCTTCGAGTTGGACATACCCCTCGTAAGGGATTATCAGCGAGTTTTAAAGGCTGATGGAGGGAAAATTGGGGGGAAGAGGAAAGAGGTTGAGGAGGTCAAGAAAGCTG
Organism: Chloranthus sessilifolius; assembly: GCA_021018995.1. Lineage (NCBI taxonomy): Eukaryota > Viridiplantae > Streptophyta > Magnoliopsida > Chloranthales > Chloranthaceae > Chloranthus > Chloranthus sessilifolius. The sequence continues at coordinate 169,552,424 of CM037585.1, forward strand.
TGAAAGTTGATCTGCGGCCCAAGAAGAAAAGAAATATTCCGATCAAAAAAGTTGAAGAGGAAGAATTTAAGGATGAAACTACGTCTAACGAAGGCTCTTCGTCAGATGGGGTCCAAGTCCAATTAGACCGGCCTAAAAGGGTCGCCGCGAAGACAACCAGCAATGCACCAACCTCCTCTAATCAAGAGTTATTTAGGAGGATTGATGGTTTGAAGTTGGATAACTTGAAACTCAACCAAAAAGCCAGTCATTTGAAAGAATTAGTTAATCAATTGGTGGAAGGGAATAAACGGCTGGTGGAGGAGAATATGCTCCTCCGGACACAATGCAACTCCTTTGAAGAACGGCTCACTTCAAGGGATGTTCAATTGCAAACGGCGGATCACTTCAACAAGTTGATCCGAAAAGAGCAAAGAAAAATTATAGAACTCCTTCAAACGATTATGGAGGTGACACCCAAGGTATGATTGGCAGTGTAGTCTGCTTTAATTCGATTTTTTATTTATTCGATTGTTTACCGATCGTATTTACAATCGATAACGATCGTATTTAAAATCAATAACGATTGCATTTACAATCGATACCGATCGCATTTACAATCGATACCGATCGTATGTACAATCGGTTCCGATCGTATGTGCAATCGATACCGCTTGTAAATGCAATCGTTAGGCGATCGGTATCGAATGTAAATACGATCGGTTTAGATTCGGAATCAATTTATATTATTTTTAGAGATCATTCTATTCTCAGTTATTCTTATTTATCAATTTTATGTCTTTCGATGTTCAGGATGGTGTTGTTTCAAAGTTGCTATCGGAAGTGTCTCTCACTGTCGATATGAGACCAGAACCTACTGATCCAGTGGACCAGAGATCAACAGATGTGGCACCAGCTCCTCCCGCCCAAGAGGAGTTGGCAGCAGTTGATAACCAATCCCACGATGATAATGATAAGGGCGGTCCGGCTGGTGATGAGCAATCCGAGCAACCATTAGATGCTCTCCTGAGGCCTAGGATTAAAACCAAACAAGTTGCTTCGAAGCCTAGGACAGGAAAAAAGCAGGCGATAAAAAAACCGCCAACCGAGACGATGCCCCCTCCTACGGTTGAGCTGACAGATGAGCAGAGGTTCATGAATGCCATCTGGACAGCTCCCAAAAAGGATGCCGAGTAAGTTACATATATTACGAATTTGTCCATTTTTCCGATGATAGTAACAACTTAGATAGAAGTAACTTTCGTTTTGAATTAAAACTTGGCCGTTATGTTTCATGCAGCATCTACGTAAGCTCCGTGGGTGATTATATACTCCGGATGCATACGTTCAAATGTCTGAAAGGCACGACATACTTAGACAATCTTGTAAGTAACCAAATCTCTCATATTCAATTTCCAAAGTTATTTTCTTTTCAAGTTTTGTACAAGTAACGACTGATTTAAAAAAGGGAACGATTGCCCAGATAGTCTAACACGATTGTTTACACAATCGATGACGATTGTGTACACAGTCGATGACGATTGTCTAGGGAATCGATAATGATCGTCTTGACAGTCGATACTGCCTTTCTACGCAATCGTTCACGATTCTCTGAACATGCGATACCAACTATCTAGACAATCGTTAGCAATTGTCTGAGCAGTCGATACCGATTAGCTAGACAATCGTTAACGATTGTCTGAACAGTCGATACCGACTCTGTATAGAATCGATAACGAATGAAGTGTGTTGATTACTGAAATTTATTATCTTTCAGATCATGGGAGCCTACCTAAGACTTTTGAAAGTCATGGATGACACTACTCATCCTGAAGTTGGTGATAAATTCTTCCTGATGAGCCCCACCGGTTTGTCATATATCGCCATGGATTATAACAATTTCAGATTCTTTGTTGAAACTGAAAAACTAAACCAAAAATCGATGGCCACGCAAATTAAACAGTGGGCTACCCTTAAGAAAGAAACCAACCCAGGCAAGAAGGTGCTCCCAAACTTCTTCAATAAGTTGAGGAATCTGTGGGCTCACCAATGCAACACGGTACATTACGCTCTCTGCAAACTTTATTTATAATTTTCACCATTGTGTCCTCTAATATATTATTCATTTTAGATATTTGTCCCAGTCCATAGCCACACTTCTTTACATTGGGCCCTTGTGATCGTTAAGGTTTTAGAACGATCGGTAATGATCGTTGATCCAATTTTGGATAGGCCCTCAAAGGACAAGTATCCCATACAAATCAACATCCTGGTAAGAATTGTCCACACCTTCAGAATACAATTACCTAAACAATCACTAACGATTGATTATACAATCGCCAACGATTGATTATACAGTCGCTAGCGATTGATTATATAGTCACTAACGACTGATTATACAATTGCTAACGATTGATTATACAATCGCTAGCGATTGATTATGCAATCATTATCGATTGTTTGGGCAACGACAATCTGTAGATATTTTTTCTGCTTAAGTAGCTTATCTTATCAAATATTATCATCTGGCATTACACTTTTTAAAACAGACCAAATATCTTCTCGCGCTTTTACATATACACGGAGACTCCACTGCATTGGAAACTGCGACCTATCCGTGGTCAGGTTCTGATTGCAAGGTCAAATCCGTGCCCCGACAGAGTAATGGTTGAGACTGTAGGGTATTTGTTTTGAAGTACATAAAGTACTTCATGTTGGGGAAGAAATTCGACTTCAGCCAAGGCAATATGAGTCAGATCAAGGCAGAAATTGGCCAAGCCCTCGCTAAATTTACTGCCGATAGAGAAGTCGAGAGAGCCATGGATGAAGAACCTACTACTGATACAGTAGCATCCTAGTTTATTTCCAAAGTTAAAATTGTATTAACTTAAAGGATATTTGTAAACGAAAATTTTAAATTTTAATTATAAAACAATCATTATTTTTTTTAATTTATAATATCAAGTATGTAAAATTTTATATCGGCTGCTTAACATTAGGCGGGTTATGGGCTTGTCGCAGGCTTTATTAAAGTATGCTCAAGCAGTCGATTGCAGAAGCAATCGATATCGATTGCGTAAGTAATCGATGTCGATTGCGTAATTTGCATAAGCAATCGATATCGATTATATTCGTAGTCGATATCGACTGTCTGTGACAAAACGTTTGAAAATTCTTAAGAGTACCAAGCTTGCCTTAAATTTGAAAATCAGGTTGGATACAACCCCAATGAAGTTACAAGTCAAACCCAATTCTCACCAGGGCTATCTATCAACACTTCTTTACATTTTTTGGGAAATTTACAGCTAGTGGAAATTTAGCCGACTTCTTGTACTGTATCAACCCATGGGATCAATTACCGTGCAACATCGGCGATTGTGACCGTACTCACTGCACCTGTCACACTATAGGGCCCTAACATCACCCTTAGACCTTATCCTTCTCTTTCTCAGACGGTTGACTTGCTTTCGACAATTGTAAGGTGGTCTTACTTTCATATTTTCCGGCAGTTGCTCAGCTTGGAATGCCCATTGGTTTTTATCGAGGGTGGGAAGCCATTGTTCGTTGTATATTTGTATAAAGCAAACAGTGAAAAATCACTTCTCACAGAAGTTATAGTAATCATAACTTCTCCGATTGATAGCTGCCATGACATGAGAGCAAGGCAAGCCATGAATAAGCTAACGGCGGCAAGTACAAGTCTTGTGTTCTAAGTCGACGTGATGAATGAAATTTCTGGAATTGACCTGAAATTGATCGCGCCCATATGGTTGAGCTCTCTTCCTACCGTCTCATTGCAGTACCTTCTTCATATGCTCATTTGCTTTTGGACAGAGTATGGTGGTCAATTTCTTAGATATCTCTCTGCGCTTTTGAAAATGATCGGCGACTTTCTCTCTAGTAGTTCTGATTAGGTTGATAATTGATCTCTTTCTCGCTATCTTTAGTATGCTGTTTAAGCTTTCGGCATTATTCGTAGTCAGAGAATCATATTGTCTTCCTTTCATATGTGCGCGTGCCCAATGCTTTGGGTCTATTTTCAAAATATACTCTACAGCCTGAGGATCAGTAGGATATTCTTTCATTTTGTTAATAAAATAATCAAATTTCTCTACTGAATATGCACGCGCGGCGCACCACCATAAACCCTTCACATTGTTCTTACGATACTTGTGTTGTAAATTTTGTATCATATGTCGCATGCAATAAATGTGGTGTGCGTTAGGGAAGATATGTTTGACCGCCTTAATTAAACCTTTCGACCTATCCGTGATAAAAATGAAATCTTCGGTAGATTCACCGATCACGAACGCACCTACTCGTTCAAGAAACCACATCCACGTATCCTCTTCTTCTAATTCGACGACGGCAAATGCTAACGGTAATATTTGGCCATTACCGTCTTGCCCCGAGGCAATAAATAGGATCCCTTCGTAACGTCCCCGTAGGTGTGTGTCATCTACAAGCTGTGTGTGACGAAGTATACTACGGTAGCTTCTGATGCAGGGGTCGAAACTCAAAAAAAATCTTTGAAATTTACCGTCAAGCGTTAATTGAAAGGATGTTCATACATTAGGATCTACCCTCTCCATCTCCTTCATGTAGGCCGATAGATCCACAAATTATCGTTCTCAATTGCCTCTAATATCATTAAGGGCAAGTTCTTTCCCCCTCCAAGCCTTAGCATATGAGATTTGTACATTATAAGCTTTTGCAATATCAAATATTATCGACGCCGGAGTATAGTCGAATCCTTCCATAAGTTTCTCCCATACATAATTGGCTACGAACGAGATTGTTGCATTACGGTGACCGTGCAGTCCGATCTTAGCGGCCCCGCATGTGTGAGTACTATTGAACGTCTTGATTTGGAAAGTGTCGAGCCCATTTAATTTAGACGCATGTATTCGCCATGAACAACCGGTTTCGTAGCATGCAGTTGCTACTCGATAATTAGCGGTTTTCAAAAGCCAAATTTGAAAGTTTTTCTCCACCGCGTGCTCTTTCATTGCTCTTTGAAATGTTTGTTTATCTCTGAAGATCTCTCCAACTTCAAATGTTTAATTCCGATATTCGGTTTCCACCTCTTGATCGAAAGATTCGTCCGATGTCTCTGACACTTCGTAAGCTCCATCTACTAATGGATTATCAATGCCCCTCGTAAAATATTTCAAATCCTCTTTTATATACCCATCTGATTCATCATCATAATCTTCGACGTTCTCTTCACCAGCAGTGTTTTGAGGTGGTTCACTAAATCCTTCTTCACCGAAGAGGTTCTGATGTGGTTGACTAGGCCCTTCACTGAACAGGTCATGGCATGGCTGACTAAGCCCTTCACCGAACGGGTTCTGACATGGTTGACTAGTCCCTTCACCAAATGGGTGATTATATGGATGGAAATAGGGTTGAGCTCCTTCATTATTCCCCATCGATGGCATAGTAGAACATAATTCGTGAGTCAACCAAGTTGTGAATCCACCGGGAAAGATATGATGAAAATCGTCTTCATCCCCCACTCTTAGAGATGTGTAGTCTAACTCTTGACTACAATGTGCCCCATGCATATTTTGTAGTGGGTCATCATATGATTCAACTGGGGCATGATTTAGATCAATAGTTGTCTTCATGGCGGATATGTTTGCTGCAAAATCGCCATCATTACCTAACTGAATAGTATCATATGTAAGTCCTTCCTCCTCAAACTTACATGGCTGGAAGGAATGGTTACTCACAAAATCAGTCCCACCTAGAGGTACATGTTCAGCTTCGAATCGAAAAGAGGATGATTCTTTAATGATGAATACCTTTATAATATTCGACCCAGATTTATAAAACGAAAATTGGGTGGCCAAATCATTCGAATCCAAAACGTCGGCAAGCACAGGGGTGTTCACTATCTTCATAGAGAACTTTATGAAAATTGTTTCATCTGCTCTCGCAAAACTGACATCAGAAATTCGTCTTCTGAATCGTTCATAAGATATACTCGTCGAAATTGTAATAACCCTCCGGCGGCCACTTAGATGCAAACCATCATCGTTTATAATATGGCCATCAAAGTGACAGAGAAGAGGAATTTCTACATCAGACATCGCCTCTTTAAGAAGGAGAAGAAAGGAGTCATAAGACGGATGAATATGATAAATTGGTAGCAAAATAACTAATATCCAATCGCTACCGATTGAGTTACCAATCGTTAACGATTGAGTATCCAATCGCTACCGATTGAGTTACCAATCGTTAACGATTGTGTACCCAATTGGCACCGATTTCAAATAATGCAAGAGCTGGTCGATTGGATATCCAATTGATATCGATTGTTTATGAAGTCGGTGCCGATTGGATATGCAATCGGTAACGATTGGTAACTCAATCGGTAGCGATTGGATACGCAATCGGTAACGATTGGATAATCAATCGAAGTATATCTTACAATCGACCAGCTCCTGCATTTATTTACAATCGATATCTATTCACCTTTTTCAAAAGTTATTTCGATATGGTTTACACTGGATCTGAATATACCTCGCGTCGGAATGGAAAACTGCAGGATCTTCAACTCCGAATGGAAAATTGCAGGAGCTTCTTCTCCCAAACCTCTGTTTTCTTCTTCGAGTTAGCAGGTCTGAGGCAGAAGACGTCGTCACCTTCACCACCTCTAGCTTCTTGTAACTTTAGCGCAGATTAAAATGAGGAAAAAGAGAATGTATTTGGGTTAAAGAAAGTCAGAGAAGAGGGTAATATGAACTTTTTATTCTCCTTATGGTCGACTCGGCGCGTAGCGGGTCGATTTGGGTAAAGGTGAAACTATAGGGTCTCTGCAGTAAAAGGTACATCTGACAGGGTCGATCAGGTAAATTTCCCCAAAAAGAAAGGCCAGCTCCAAGTAACAACAAAAAAATAAACTCAATCTACTTGCTCGTAGATAAGTAGCGGATAAGATAATAGAGAAAATATGAAGGAAAACAGCACCAGTTTGAGGGCAAACTTTACACGTGTGTTGAAATAGTTGCATAAAATCAGCTGTTGATACCTAAATAGTTACATGAAACGTTAATTCTATGTACCAAAACATCACATGTTGTGTAAGTTGTGTATGCTCTCCTAGTCGTAAGTTGTGATAAGAATTTTATGGGCTAACTCAATCTCACAAAATTAGCTTGAAGGTGAGGTTTGTCCAAGACATAAAAAGCCTAAGAAAGGTCAACTCACAGTCGATGTGGGATAAATTCAACACGTCCCGCACTTATTGGTGAGATTGAGCCAAATCACGTGGACAAGAAATGAGTGACATGAGAAAAAAGATCGGCTCTGATACCATGATAAGAATTTCATGAGTCTAACTCAATCTCACAAAGCCGGCTTGTAAGGTGAGGTTTGTTTAATATATAAAGAACTCAAGGACCAACCAACAACCGCTGTGTGACAAATCCAACAAGTTAACTCCTCTTTGCAATAATCTTGTAAGGTGTGTAATCCCGAGGACACCCCTTAGGGATTAGTCCAAGCGTACCCTAATTTGTTCAAAAAAAAATATAGACCCTCAATGCTTACTTATTCTTAGGCTGAGTTGGGTGTCGTGTGTTTTGAGTAGGTATGTTTGGGCCTTTCCTACTTGATGGAGGTGAGTTCTTTTCATTGTTGGTTGGCCTTTGTCAGTCTCGTGGCTTGTGAAGAGCTCCTTGCTCATCTCTTCTTGCCACATTTTCAGTTTTTTACAATTCTTTTGATTTTTAATTAATATATTTTTATAATTTTTCTTTTATATTTTTCAAAATTTTGACCGCTTCTTTCCTGAATTTTTCCATATTTCCTCGGGGGTAAGGGATTTTAATTTTCTTTTGAAGCAGGAATTGTACATGCATAAAAGGGTATTAGCCTATTAGGTGACCAGGCCATTAATTCCTTGCGCATGGTGCGTGGTGGTATATAGCTGACATTGATCGAATTCAGCCCCGAGATTACATTCGATCAGATCAATAGAGGCAATTCCTTGAGGCTGCTGATTGCAACTCCAAGATTTCTACGCAAGCAATAGTAACTAAACTATGGTTTTGTAATGGCGTCATTGCTTTGTTTGATGATAAAAAGCTTGGATTGTTAAGTACTAAGTGTGGAAACTGAGTTTGAAAAGTTCATTAAATTTTAAGTTAGATTGGTTAGTTTGTTTTCGAAATAATTATCAGAATAATTGTTTAACCGCTGCATCGGCCAGTTTATTAAATAATCCAACAAATCAGCAATCGGGTTATTTCTTCTATGGACATTAGACAATTTTCGACATACAATTTTACAGGCAGCTTATGTGGTGTGACATATCTGGCAGCATTTATAATGGAGCCTGAGTACCTGCAAAATTGTCCGCTGTTTATAATTTTTCTTCTTCTATGTCAATTTGGTCACTATCTTATCCATTCCACGAATGATTCAAACGAAAAACATAACAAAGATAAAAATAAGGGAAATTTACAGGATCGACCCTGTCAGATACACTTTTTTTGCCAAAGACCCTATATTTTCATCTTTCATCAAACCGACCAGCTTTAAGATGAGCCAGCTCCAGTTAGGACAAAAAGTCTCAAATACCCCTTCTTACACTTTTTATTGTTCTACGTAATTTAAAATTTTAAAAATTTACACTTTTTTATATTTACGCGATGTGAAGCAACATCAATGCCGTCTGATTTCAAGGCTCCAATATAAAGATCGATGGTATCAAAGATTGATACGAAAAAAAGGTAATATCGCCTCTTAAAAATAATAATTAAAAAAAAATTGCTTCTTTAAACAATCGATATCACCTCTTTTAAACAGTCGATATCGCCTCTTTAAACAGTCGTTATCGTTCTTTTAAATAGTCGGTATCGCCTCTTTAAACAGTCGTCATCGCCTCTTTAAACAGTTTAGTATCGCTTATTAGAGTGTATCTTATTTGATAATTACACACATCATTTTCTCAACTAGTTATCTAAACTAATTTTAACCACTCACAAGTATTGTAACTCACTTCAAACAATGTAATAAAATTTGTCATTTCTATTCAATTGTAGTTATCTAAACTAATTGTAACAGCTCATAAGTATTATAACGCACGGTAAACAATGTAATAAAATTTGTCTATTATATCTTTCTATCTTCTTTTCACGTTCATCTTCTTCTTATTTTTGTAATTTTCATTTTTTTTCTTGAAGTTTTTTTATTCATAAATTTTTCATTTTTCTTTCGTCTCTTCTACATGTTATTGATTCATGTAATTTTTATTTTTTTTCTTTTCATCTTTTTTACATTTAGTAAGAGACGATTACAATTGATTGAGATAATTGATGTGCTGTAGTTATCAAATAAGGTACACTTTAATAAGTCATACCGAATGTTTACATTGAGTAAGAGATGCTTTATTATTTATGAGCGATAACAATTGATAACTAACGTATACTCTAATAGGTAATACCGACTGTTTAAAAAGGCGATAACGACTATTTAAAGAGGCGATACCGACTTTTTGAAGAGGCAATTTTTTTTTTTTGAAGAGGTGATATCACCTTTTTCATGCAAATTTTAAAAATTTTAAACTACATATGTATAACGATAAAAAGTGTAAGAAGGGGTATTTTTGAGACTTTCTGTGCTAGCTGGAACTGGCTTAGTTTAAAGCTGGTCAGTTTGGTGAAAGGTGAAAATATAGGGTCTATGGTGGAAAAGGTGTATTTGACAGGGTCAATCCTATAAATTTCCCTATAAATTAACAAGGGTACTGCTATTCTCACCTATTTTCAAACAAAGTACCACAGTTTTTCATGGACGAAAACCAATTTTATGTTTCAATCTTCCGTACGATAGATCTTAAAATTATGACGCGCCTATCAAACGATCAAATATGAGGCTAGATCGTGGGAAAATGAGTTGACTTTCAATTTTAAGGACGTGTGCCATGAGGAATCAATATTTGACCGTGTCATAGGTGCAGAAGATTGGAACAAAAAAAAATCTTCATCATCTAATTCAAATCAGTCAATGATTTTCGTCTATGAAAAACTTTGTGATACTTACTTTGAAAAGAGTGAGAATTGTCGTACCCAATTAATAATTGAATGCATTTAATCAGCTGATAGAGATCGCATATCCTAAAAATATTTTCCTCTATATATCTCTAGGCTATGACTTCCAAATTAGACAGATTAGATGACGTTGAAACATGATATAAGTCTCAAAAATACCTACTCCACTTGTTTTAAGAGTTTAGATTGAATAAAGACCTCCACAAGTTGTTAGCGAGAAAGCACCTTATGTTTACTCTTTTATTAACCCGAACACCTCCATGGACGAACTTTGGGTCTAATTGAACCTTCTTTAGGGCGTCAACCGGCTGGACCAAGAAGGCAAAACTAAGGACCTAATAAAAGCCCAACTATTTGACTCCGGCACATGATCCGCAGACCTGGTGTGGAGAGTCCATGATGTGCACTCCACAGACTAGAAGGATGGCACGGAATTTAAGGCTCCTAAAATCTGCGTAGGTCTTCACTAGTCTACCATGTACAATGCAAGCGACATGAGCCGAAGCCCACCCGTGGGTAGGGGTAGGGTAACCCACTTGCTCGCTGATGAGAGGGGTCATTGATTTTGTTCACATAGCACCACTTGGAATTGTGTGATTGCGAGTTTATTATATGGATCGAATCCAGCCTAAGATTTCATACAAATACCATGTGATTAATGAGGCTATGAGAGGTAAATAAATGTTCGGCTAAATATATTTGAGAGTAGATGAAGACCGTCTATAGCCAGATGCGGGATCTACATTGATGTGCGATGACAGTGATCTTCTAGTGGGCATTTTTGAAAGTTGAATTCAAACAATAACCTTCAATTTGATGACTCCAGCTGTGTTTGGGTTAGCTCTTATATGAGCAGAAGTAGTTCTTTTCGTGCTTTCTGTTAGGACAGATAAAATCTGTTATGACTGAGAACAGATAGAGAGCTGTTTTATTACTTAAAGTAGCTCCCCGCCAGAGTAAATGGGGCGATAAGCTGTGTTACCAAGCATAAAAGTAATTTTTTGCTTTTTGCCCTAAAATAGTCAAAAAATAAAAAAACAAAAGAGCTACTCTTTGCCCTGAAGTAGCTAACCCAAATGCACCCTTAGGTTGGTCCGATATGTATACCACGTCGTCCCAAAGTGAGATGATTGAACCATTATCTTAAGGAAATAATTTTAAACCACAAAAACAAATGTATGTCATGCCGTCTAAATGGGTTTTCCAATGAAATATATGTGTAAAGCGGTAACTGGATTTTGTCTTGGTAAAGAATAATGGAATATGAGAAGCGTTCATAGATATCTTTTGAAGAGCGCATTTTAAGTCAACTAACACATCTATTGAGGATTTTTAAGAAAAAATAAAAATAAATAAATAGAACACACATTCATTGGGCAATCCAAGTAATTAAAGTTGTAGGAGCTATCATTAGCTAAAAATTACACACACTGACATGTGAACCGCTGGATCTATGCATTCTAATGTGGATGATTGTACACATTTTTCATAGGCGATATTAAAGAATTTTGGTCGAATGGTTCTAATGTTTCAATATCCGTGATTTTTCAGCTATATGATAAAAGTGGCCTTCCACATGAAACACTTATAATGATGAAAAATGCATGCCTTGTGACCCAAACAAGTGCTTAAAAGTGGATATATATGTAAACTGTAAAGTGGTCCCATGAAGATGGCTACCCTTCACTAAAAAGATGAGGTGAATTGACTCCATAAAGTCTTTCTTATATGCGTCTTTTTTCTAAGAAAAAACAATGGAAAATTTACAAGCTTGACCTTATCATATACACCTTTTCCACGAGAAACCTTATACTTTCACCATTCTTATAATTGACCAGTTTTAAGCTAAGCTTGTTCCAGCTAGCACAAAAAGTCTCAAATACCCTTTCTTAAACTTTTTATCTTTTTACATAATTTGAAGTTTTAAAAAAGTACACTTTTTTATATTTATGCGATATAAAGCAACATTTATGCTGTTTGATTTGAAGGTTATAATATAAAGATCGATGGTACAAAAAATCTACATGAAAAAAAAGGTGATATTGCCTTTTTAAAAATAAAAACAAATAAAAAATCTGTTATTTAAACAATCGATATCGCCTCTTTAAACACTCAGTATCTCCTATTAGAGTGTACTTTATTTGATAACTATCGCGCATTAGTTATCTCAACCAATTGCATTTACAATACTCAAAAAGTGTAAATATAATCGTAAGCAGTTACAATTAGTTTAAATAACAACAATTGGTTGACATAACTAATGTGTGGTAGTTAATAAATAAGGTATACTCTAATAGGCAATACTGATACCGACTGTTTAAAGAAGTGATAATAACTGTTTAAGTGATATCGACTGTTTAAAGAGGCAATTTTTTTTTTTTAAGAGGTAATATCACGTTTTTTTTGTCAATCTTTGGCACCATTGATCTTTATATTGTAGCCCTCAAATCAGACAGCATAGATGCTGCTTCACATCGCGTAAATATAAAAAACTTTTAAATTTAAAAAATTTTAAACTATGTAGATGTGACAGCCCATTTTTTCCTAAGTCGCAAAAACTCGTACCATATTTTTTTTTTCTTTCTTACATAAACTCAGGAAAAATCGGTCTGTCGGATCACACTTCATAATCTAAATACAGAAATTACTTGATATACCTGTCAGAGTAGAGTCAAACAAAAATATATATATACAGCAACCAAAAGATTTCTTTTATACAAAATCATTTAAACAAAATGGGTCATAGGAAAACCACCGGTGATGACTAACTATCACCAAAACAGTGGCTTCCAAAAATATACTTACATAACACTTCTTATAATGTATTAAATCTTCGGACATATCAAGTCCAAATCCAAAGACTCCAAATATCCACTATACAAATCAAAACATGACTTGCCTAATCCTCACCTAGGGTAGAATTCTTCAAACGAGAGATTCCAATCCTTTCTCCAAAATCCGCTCCTGATCCACACTTGTACCTGTGACGTATAGTCGAGGGATGAGCTACATTTAAGCTCAGTAGAGAAACATTAATAGCATGCATATCATCACATCACACATATATCTCATGACATAATCAAACATACTTTTCATATAATGATTCACAATTTAAAGAATACTTGACTAATTGCAAAACTAATATCAAATATAGATTTTCAAGTTTAATACATAATTTTCAAAGCTTATTCTCAAAACTTGTTCTCATAATAAAAGAAAAAACTTAAACTGATCACTTAAATAATCTCTTGAGCATATATATAGTATCGAGGCCCCCGATGGGAATACCCACCATCATCGTTCAATTGAACCATTTTTATGTTGCCCAAGTCCCTTTGCATGAGGGAAACTTGTGCCGAAGAAATTTACTGCAATCGGTAAGAAAGTGAACGGAAAGCTAATCGTCACTATCACAAAACACAATTATACGGATTGGCGATCGTCACGGATATCCCGTCCGAGTCGGTTATGTTATACCCTTAAATCAAAGTGCACAAATAACTTATAGTTTATCACCGTGAATTGTGATAACTTATAATTAGGTTTGAAGTTTCACATTTTTATGATATCACACACGCACATCATTAATTTCCTTCCACATATATTTATTTACATCTCTTTAATGTTATACACATAATTTTCTGAATTCTCACACACAGTTCTCCTCTTAGTGGTCATGTATGCTAAATTCACATATTTCAAAAACTATTAACGAACTTATGTTATTGTGAAAATGAAAATTGGAAAACACACATATTCTTATTATATCACCACACACATGTTAGCTGAAATAAAATATACATGTTAAAGAGTTTTTCCTACCTCAAGTCACGCCTAAACCGTTCCACAAATAGCTCCTTCAAGAGTCCAATACGTATCCTCAACACATTAATCCTACATTCAAAATGTCCAAACTTTTTCTTAGGAATGCTAAAAATGACTTATGGTATATATTTCTAGAGAATTTAGAGCAAAGAACAAACTTAAGTACTCTGTTCCTCGCGCGAGCACAAAATTGGTCATTTCTCGCACGATCGATCTAACATTCAGTTATCTGGAGAGTGTCACGGGAGGCCTCGCGCGAGCGATATATATTTCACTTAAGTCCTCACACGAGCGAAGGTCAGAGCATCAAATACGACATATTCCTTCTAAAGGCCTCTCGCGCGAACGAGAAACAGCTCGTTCGAGCGAGCTCAAGGCTAACTTAAACTTGACCTATCTTTCTGCTAAATTTTAACCTTTAAATATTTAGAATCAAGCATTAGTTAATTCACAAAAGTTGTAGGTATCATTGTTCTCTTTCCAACGCCATGAGAATCACATCAATCACAGTTTGGAGTGAAAGGTTATGACAAAAATACCGAAGCTGTATCGGTACTCTAGTCAAAACGTGTCAACTTCGAACTTAGCCTAACTTCTAACTCAGTTTTGACTTTTAAAACATTTGATTCATAAGTTAGTTAATTCATAAAAGTTGTAGATTTAGTTGTCTTCTTTCCAACGCCTTAAAAATTGCATCAATCAGAATTCAGAGTAGAAAGTTACGACCAACATACCAAGATAGGTTCTGCCACTCGCGCGAGCGATTTTCAAAGCTCACTCGAGCGAGCCTCAAGCTCACAATTTTGGACTTTTAAAGACCCATTTTTCATAAAAACTCAATCTTTTTTATCATAATCTTTTGCACACTTCACATCCATTATATAAAACACTTTATTAATGAATTTTACATACTTAGAGTTTCGATTTCTCACCTTTAATCCAACGATTCACCCGAAGAACGGATCGTCTTCTTCTTTGCAAGCAAATAGGTTTTCCAAACCCCCTTTGATCTTTCCAATCTCCACAATCACTACGACGTTGACACAATTGAATGGTGATCTTTCAAATACACGTCATACGATATCACTACGATCTCGCAGCTCAAAACACACAAATCTTCTCACAAGAAAAATGGGTTTTCAAAACCCCATTCGACTTCAAATCACGCTCCACATTTCACCAATGTCGAAATCGATGGCAATCTTCCACCTTACACAAACTCACAAACCTTCTTCATACAAATCTAAGGCTTGGCGCACAAAACCCAACAAGTTCTTCTTCTTCTTCTTTCTTCCTCTCTCTCTCTCAAATAAAACTCAAAAAGCCCAAAATTACAACCGATTAAGCTTCTCTTGGAAGCTTTGCCTTCCTTTTATTACTTAAAAGGCTTGTTCCCTTGTTAAACACATACACCTATTTGGGTGTTAGCCTTATCTAAGGAACTAGACTCCACGTGAGACAATACACCAATGCGAGGTGTTAGCTATTCTATAAATAACCCTTTGGTTTGAACTCAGTGTTGAGCCAACATATCAAGGCTTAATGTATACGAAACCATCAAATGGTTTCATATACATTAAGCCAACATATCAATCGAACTCAGTGTTGAGCCAACATATCAAGGCTTGATGTATCAAATGGTTAACACACAATCTAAATCAATCCTCTTTCACTTAAGATCTAACCTGAAATAGCTCACTTAATTAATTTCATAAAATCAGGCACATGATCAGTCGGTCACGCACACTGAGGTACACTGTTTAAGATTGAAATTTTCAAGATATTACAGTAGAACAATAAAAAGTGTAAGAAGGGGTATTTGAGACTTTTTGTGCTAGTTGGAACTGGCTCGGCCTGGAACTAGTCGATTTGGTTAAAGGTGAAAATATAGGGTATCTGGCGAAAAAGGTATATTTGACAGGGTCAATTCGATAAATTTCCCTAAAAATAACCATTTGATCTTCATGAGAGCGACGATTTTTTTTTTGGTTTAAGCTCTTAACCTTTTTAGGATAATACCTATGGGGCAAAATGAGTGTCACATGGAATCAACATCCTATAATTTTGCACTTTCTGGTGCAGTGGAGGCCTACAACCGCATTTGGCACTTTCAGGATTATTGGTATTGGCAATTTAGCACATACTTTCGAGTGCATTAGTAGTTTGGCACTTTTGGGTGCATCGACAATTTGGTACTTTTGGCTACATTAACAGTTTGACACTTTCGGATGCATTGTATCGACAACTTGACACTTTCTAGTACATTGGCAGTTTGACACTTCCTGGGTGCATTGGAGTCGGTGGACACCTTTGAAGGCAATTGATGCTTGATTTTGTTTTCTATGTTTGAATGGCATGAGCTTTCATGTCAAGGTGGAGAATTATTGTTGGTTTGTAAATCTCATTAAGGTAGAGATTATTGGGTTTTGGCTTGATTTACGGTTACAACTAAAAATTCCTTTGGGAATTGGTTTGGTGGACTAATAGTTAATAGAGATTTAAATGGGTTTAGTTGCTATTTTAGGATGGATTAATATAGGATCTTATTAAATAGGATATGAAAGATAGGGAATAAGGTTGTGTATGACATAGCTCTTCCCTAACCTCTGCCATAGCAGAGTTCACCTGCTTTAGCAGGTTCCCATCCTACTACCTGCTTTAGCAAGCACACCTTCTCCTTAATAACTCCTTATATAGCAAGATTTTATGTCATATTTACCTAGTCAACAGTTCTACCCTCCTCTCTACTCACTCTTTATCAAAGTATAATTTATTTGTTCTGGTAGGGAGTTAGTAGAGAGCAGGGAAGTTACTGCTAGAGCAAGAAAATCTACCTTTATAGGGAGTTAGAAAAAAAAAATGGAAACCAGCTAAAGTAGGTGAACTCTGTTGTGGGAAGAGCTAGTAGAGAGCTATGTCATACACAAGTCAAAACAAAATTAGAAAGTGAACCTTTTTGGAACGTGGGCTCTCTTAGGGCTAATTAGTGTGAGAGAAAAAGTTATTTCTCTCTTTAGAGATTGAGTCTTGGATTAAAAAAATTAGGATTTTGGAAATTGATTTTAGTATAGCTTTGGAAAATCCATGCAGGGTTTTTAGGGTTTCTATTCTCCATGTGAGTTAGAGAGAACTTGGGATTTGTTTTGGTTGTGTGGGTCTCTTGTTGGGTTTTGGTGAGAGTGTACTTGGGTATTTGTTTGAGAGAACCTTGGTATTTGTTTTAAACTTTGATGTTTTGTATTTGTGCTCCTCCATTGTTTGTAGCCTTTTGAGCATCTTCTTCTTGATAGTGGAAACACTTTGTTTGACTGCTCACGAATATAGGCTTAGGCCGAACCACGTAAATCTTGTTCTTGTTTGTGGTATGATATCTTTCTCTTTCTAACTTCTTCTAATATTTGTTATTTCATTATTGATTGTCTTTTTCGCACGTGAAAGCCGTTAACGAAATTGAACGTGCCAAGGCTTTCTAGGCATTTTATCACTTTCATCGGCCACTTTGATCTTATTGATGTTCTAATGTCTGGTGCCTCATGTTGAAGTTTAGTCTCACATTGGATAAATTATAACCTTGTCTCTCCTCTTATAATATCCCGGTTCATAGCCAATTAGTTTTGAGTTGGACGTACAGATTTATCATCGTATTCACCTGAACTAATTTCCAACATGATCCTTCTTTATTCAAGCTCAAAAAATTACTCTGTTTTCTAAAATAATTTGTGGTATCTTAAGACTGTTAGAAGGTATCTCAGATTTATTTCTGTTTCCTATGAATTCAAAGGTTTTGATGAGCCCATGAACAATTGGTGGCCCTCTTTATTTATTAAGTTCAGGGTTATCTGTTGGCAAAACTACAAACTACTATAAACTGAACTCTTGGTAACTTTTGAAATCTACAATATTTTTTCAGGTGAAAGAAGCATTATTAAACACCATGCTGGAGCTGGACTAGTTGGAAGAAAGTACAAATGTCTATATAGAGGAGACTTCTATGAAAGCAAAGGTCGGGAAGAGGAAATTTATTAGCCCCAAAATAACAGAGCTAAATGGATTAAAGGGGACAATAATATGGCCAATTTCCATACATTAGTTGGCGTATTCAATCGATTGATTCTAGACGGACAAGTCCTGCAAATTTGGACGTTTTTGTTATTCAGAGAAGTTTTTGGTCAAAACTTCCGAATGCAAGTTGGAAACTGTCAATAGAAGGTTTTTCTAGGGTTCCAAAAGAGAGTTTTCTAGAGAGTCAATACTTTGGGAGACAAAGGTATTGAAAAATAGCTTGGGGATTCAAGCATCCGATTGACGCTACTCTTGTATTGAAATCGTTATTATATTCTAGCAGATCTTTTCTTTGTATCGAAGGACTATGCCCCTCTTTATTCAGTGTGTTGGCAGTTGAAGATCATGTGAGATCTTGATTGAGAATACACTAGAGAGAAGAGAGTGTGTGCATTATAAACGTTCCGAAAAATAGTGCATATACTCAATGGACGTAGCCCTAGATTGGGTGAATCACGTAAATTCCTTTGTGTTGTATGTGATTACTTTTGGGGTCTTCTTATTTTGCCATATTCATCGCGATAGAGTTCGGTATCTTGAATTCTAACAAGAAGGCGCAGGAATGAAATCTCAGGGATCCAAGTAAAAAGCATTAGCTGTGAAAATGATGAAGGCATAACCACCTTACTTTTTAGCACTATTCCTCACTTTACTCTGCTGAGGATTTAGTTAAGCCTATCCCATCCAGAACTTAGTGCCCGAGGATTTTGATTAATTATGGAAGCTAACCAATTGGATCAAGATGTCATTAAACAAGCACTCTTCAGTTTGGGATAGGGATACCCAGGTGCTAACTGCTTCCCATTCGCTTTTTTCCGGCAGTTTTAAACTCTTCTTAAATCAGACCTCCCAGGCATCGGCGATTTTTTTTTCAAGGGGAACCATTAGAAAGGAATTCGATTCCACCTGCATCTCTCATTCTTAAGGAAGACGGAGCTTTGGAATTGGGTCAATTATGTCCAATCAGTTTATTAGGTGCAGCCTAAAAAATTATTTGAAAAGTTCTCATTTCTCACCATAGCAAGGTAACCAATTCCCTCATCTCACCCTTTAAAGGAGTTCATAAAGAGTTGAAAAATAATCGATTGTGCGATGGTTGCTCATGAATTCCTACATTCAAGGCATTTTGAAAAAAGTAACTAGGGATCTTACTTAAGGTCCACTAAGTGAAAGCCTTCAATATGGTGGGATGGAACTTTCTCCAATATATGTTGAAATGAGTCGAGTTTCGGTGATAAATGGATATCATGGATTAGGCATGCATTTCATCACTGTATTTTTCAGTTCTCCTAAATGGTTTCCACTCGAGTTTTCTAAAGGTAGTTCGATCATGCATCTGGGGGTTCGTAATTGTGGCGGGGCACTTGGGACCTTGTAAAATAAAGCAAATTCATTTGGGCTCTTCTCTAGCTTTCCGTTTAATGAGGGTAGTTTGGAAGTAATACATCTTTAGTTCGTCAATAACAAATTGATTTTTTCCTCCCTTCTTTTTTTAGAGCCAATCTCCATAACTGTTTTGGATATCACGAGGTGCTTCGAAGCTATCTCTATTAGAAATATTAAACAAATAATCATAATTTAGGCATGAATCATTTGATTGACATATGTAATATGACAATTATTTAGTAAGACAAATTTTATTTGATTAAATAATTGCGAAGGCGAGGTTGATCGGTAACTCCTCCGTATAAGATCAAAACCCTTACGACAAACCACCTCTCTTCTTTTCTATCTCTGTTGATGGGAATAACATTGAGAATAGACAAAGAGGAGACGTTGTCCTCCTTATATAGATATTGATTTGTTTCCTAGCCTATCAAGAAAACTAAATCTAGAGGATGTGTCACTGCCATAAAATGGATCATCACAACCCTATAAGATTAGTAAGAAATTTCACCAAGATTGCATGGTGATTCCTATTGTACCAAGTATAGAAAGTCTGACCAATTCAAGTTTTAATAAGAAATTGAAGAGAGATTAGTGTGTGGGTCACAAAAACCCAACAATCTCCCACTTGATCCACACACTACCAAAATATTATTTTAAAATAATTTCATGAATTGGTCCAAGGCCGGTTGGGACAGGTCAGACTTGGTCCGGAAAGCCGTTACCTATCCCTTTCTTCATCATTTTTTTTTTTTTTTTTTTTTTAATAATAGATTGCAGCGGCGGTGCTGCAACAAGAACCAACCCAAAAAGGGCTATAGCCCTTCCTCTCAGTCACTCAAGGCCGACGGCAGTCGGTGTGTCGGCTCCCCGACGCCGTCTGGTCGATCGGTGTAAGTCCGTGGTTTAAGAAGCCGACGGCACCAGACTGTAATTTTTTATTTTTTATTTTTTGTTTGTTTTGACAATAACCGATGGGGCAAAAATCCCTTCCCCATATCCGATCACCAGTGCCGACAGACCGCTGTGTCATCCGGTCCGCGCCGGTGCCAGCCATCGACTGGTGTCAGTCCGGTGGCCGGAAGACATCGGATGGTGCCGGACCGTAGGCCAAAAGTGTTTTTTTTTTTTATATAGTTGCATTTCCAGATCAAGTGGCGCACACCACACCTAGCCCTGTTAACACAGGACCCGCGCACAAGACCGTGTGGTGGCCGAAAGTCGCTAGATTGTTTTTTTTTTATTTTTTAAATATGGATCAAACGAATTCAGGCCGTCATGACTTTGATACCAATTGTTAGAAATATTAAACAAATAATCATGATCTAGGCTTGAATAATTTGATCAACATATGTAATATGATAATTATCTAGTAAGACAAATTTTACTTACTTGATTAAATGATCACGAAGGCGAGTTTGATCGGTGACTCCTCCGTATAAGACCAAAACCTTTAGGATAAATCACCTCTCTTCCTTTCTATCTCTGTTGATGGGAATAACATTGAGAATAGGCAAAGAGGGGATGTTGTTCTCCTTATATAGACATTGATTTATTTCCTAGCCCATCAAGGAAACTAAATCTAGAGGATATGTCACTTCCATAAAAGGGAACACCACAATCCTATAAGATTAGTAAGAAATTCCATTAAGATTGTATGGTGATTCCTATTGTGTCAAGTACAGAAAGTCTGACCAATTCAAGTTTTAGCAAGAAATTGAAGAAAGGTTAGTGTGTGGGTCACAAAAACCCAACAATCTCTAGTCTAAGGATTAACATAGCCAACTAAAGTATATAGGAATCAGCTTAGAGGAGGATGCATCAGTTCAACTTAATTAGTTTTGAATTTTGGCCAGAAGCCTAATAAGCTCCCCTCTTCATACTTGGGCCTTCCCTTTATATTAAGAGACGAAAGAAGCCAATGCGGAATTCTATAATAGAAAGAGTTGAACTTCACCATACCAATTGGAAAGGGAAATTTCTATCGTTCGCAAGTAGAATATCCTTAGCCAAATCAATGTTGTCTTCCTTCTGTTTATATTATATTTCTCATTGTAAAATCCTTGTTTGGACATGTTAGTTATTTTGTCAAAATCATGATCAAACCTAGAAGTGCTCCTAACAAGTGTTAAAATGCCAAGTACATTATGTGGTCACGGACATCTGTGAGTGGTTCACGGACATCCGTGTCCCGACAGTTAAAAAGAGAAATTATAGTTTTGGAAAGTTGGAACTTCCGAGAAAAAATTTCTATTTCGAAAATTTTCATCTGATTTTTTCATTTCCCTTCTTTGAGTGAAATTAGTATTATTCTTAATTGATCTATATCTCAAATAAATCTTTGCCTCCGTGATCTAAGGTTGATCTTGATTTCTTTAGTTTGTAAGTTGGCTCGTGTGAATCGAGTGGACCATCGTAAAAGGCGACTGTTGAAGGCGATAACTTTACACTATGAAAGGAATGATTGTGACACGCGGTCGTTGTTGATAAGAAGAATGATAGGGAATTTCATTCTTAAACCACTGTAAAAATATTTTTCATAGTGGATTGTTTGCTTTGGATCTAAGATAAATCTCGTAATTTTTACCTATGATAGGGTTTTCCACGTCAAAATCATCTGTATTTATTTTTGTGATTGTGATCGTTCTTTATATCGCTAATTTTATATTATCACTAGTTATATCATTAATTTCCCTGAAATTTCAGGAGAACAAGGATTTCATATGGAATAGTGTTGATCTGTGGAGAAAAGGCCTTCACCTAGTTTATTAGAGAATGTTTTTTTTTTGTTATTTTTATTTTTATTTTATTTAAATCGAGTGTTAGGTAGGGATAAAATTTTGGGTGGGTTAACTATTAAATATATTAATGAGATGAATGAAGTGCTTCTAATGGAATGGTTTCAGAGGGGTAAATCTGATCCTTCAGCATTATGATCTTCTATTTTATCCCAAAAATATAGATCGTTACCTAGTAATTGGGGTCTTAAATTTACATCAGTTGCGAGGGACTCTAGTATGTGGACAGCTATCTCAAATTTGTAGCACAGTTTCTTCTCAAGTATTTGTTTTGTGATCAACTCTGGTTATGGAGTTTTCAAGAATGACTCATGGTTGGAGGTCGGCTCGTTAGCTGAGAGATTTCCGAGTCTCTCCCTTCTAGCAGCAAATAGAGATTTGAAATTTTCTAAAGCTTTTCAAAGGCAACCTAACAATAAGGAATAAGGACCTCACTCTCCAAACCCGTTAGCTGAGAGATTTGAAAGTTTCAGAAGCTTCCCATAGCCTCGAATGATTCTGAAGCTGACGAATTGGCAGAATTACTCGCTCTCTTTGAGGATACTTAGCTGCCTCAGAGTGACGAGGATAGAAGAATATGACTCTCAGACTCGTCATGCAAGTTCTCAATTGAATTATGTTATGGGAATCTCTCCAGGGTGGCCTCTCACTATCTCGCATCGACCGACATCTGGAAATCAGGTAGCCCCTTTCGCCATCTTGGTTGCCTAGAACTGCTTTAGATAAATGTTTTGACAGTGAAATAAACCTTCTGAATCATTGTGCGATGTATGCCTAACCACTTATTTATCCACTGGCCTTTAGCCCAGATAATTTGGGTACATTTGATTCAGAAATTTGCTAAATTCTATGGATTCCCCGTTAGCCTGTTAAGAAATGTCCTTCCAAACGTCATGGAAAAATTAATTTTCTCCTCCGTAGGCTTCGCCATCCATGTGTGCATCTAGGAGGAAACAAACACTTGTATATTTCATGGCAATATCTCCAATGTTGTGATAGCATGGGCATCAAGCTTCAAAGGCCTTTTTGTTAGAAAATTTGTGAAATGTTGACCCAAAATAATACAGAGAATCAGTCTAAGGCATGAGAAATATTGATGTCTTTAAACAAATATTTGCCTCCACCACTTCGACAAAGCGGTCACCAACAGGTTACCGATAAATTAATTCCAAGATAAAACGAATCGACTGTGTATTCTTGTGAAGGATTTGACGAATCCAATCACGCTATCCGAACACCAAATATTGGAAGAACGCTCTAATTAAGACCTTTAATGACAGAACCAAAGAGAAAAAAGGAGACTCTAGGGTAGTATAAAGTAATGATTTAAAATTCCTTAAATAGAAATTAATTGGTGTGTTAATACACCCGTTTCCTATGAAAAGGTGCTACTGGCAACCCTTTGAAAAAGGTACACCACTTTGGAAAGGCACTTCTTTTGAAAGGACACATAACTTTGAAAAGACACACCTCTTTGGAAAAGACACATTTCAAAACTTTTAAGGTTGCGTATAACGTAGTTCTCTGCTATCCCCTGCCATAGCAGAGTTTACTTTCTTTAGTTGGTTCCCATTCTCTTTCTAATTCCTTGTAAGAAAGATTTACCTGCCTTAGCAGCAACCTCCCTGCTTTCTACTAACTCCCTACCAAAGTAAATAAAATCTGCTCTCACAAGGAGTGAGTAGAGATGAGGGTGGAACTACCACACATGTAAATCTTGCATAAAATATGGCCATGCAAGAGAAAGAGTACCTGCTAAAGCAGGTAGCAGGATGTTAGCAAAGAGGATGTAAAGCAAGTAAATTCTGCTATG
This sequence comes from Chloranthus sessilifolius, assembly GCA_021018995.1. Taxonomy (NCBI): domain Eukaryota; kingdom Viridiplantae; phylum Streptophyta; class Magnoliopsida; order Chloranthales; family Chloranthaceae; genus Chloranthus; species Chloranthus sessilifolius. Next base: position 169,576,348 of record CM037585.1, read on the forward strand.
GCAGGGGCTAGCATAGAACTATGTTATATGCAACCTAAATATCCAACACTTTTTTGCTATCGGTTCAAGCATTGTAACTGTTGTGCAAAAACCCTCTAGATGACCTTTGCACGTCTAATCTCGTTGATGACTTTCACGTGCAAAGAAGACAACTAATAAATCAAATAACCAATATCACAAGAAGGTAGAAAGATAAAGAGATCATACAACAAACAAGAACAAGATTTACGTGATTCGGCCTAAGCCTACGTCCACGGGTAGTCAAACAAAGTGTTTCCATTATCACGAAGAAGATGTACAAATGCTACAAACAATGGAGATCGAATTCTCCAATCTTACCCAACAAAGAAAAACCATAAATACCGGTGCCCAAAAAACCAAGACTCACATGCAAAACTAAACCCCAAGTTCTCTCTCTTACCAAAACAAAACCCAGATTCTCTCTTTCAAATTCACGCACACCAAAGGTGATCCCAATTCCAAAACCCAAAAAATCCCACACGACCAAAATGTCTCTCACATATTTATATCCTTTCACTCACCAATTATAAATTGCCTATTATTCTTACCTAATTTCTAACTTAGACTAGGACTCTTTTTTTATAGCAAGTTTTTCTCTTATACTAAATAACTCAAAGAGAACCCACGTTCCAAAACTCTCCCACTTTCTAATTTCAGTTTGGACTCTTATTCTCTATCTTTTAAATCCTATTTAATAGGATTCTATTTTTATCCAAACTCAAAATAACAAGAGTCCATATAAGACAAATTGGGTTAACAAGTTTAACCCAAAAACAAGCCAAAACCTAACAGAAACTAAGTCAGAATTCAAGAATAAGTTGGCAAGAGAAAAGTTTGGAAAATTTCAGCAAAAAATCGAGACATTTTACAGAGAAGTTAGGGAAGAATCAAGGATGTAAGATTAAAAAGAATGAAAATATATTTAAAAAATAGTGATTTATTGAACAAGTCACCAATTAATCGCGAATTAATTGCAATTTTAGTGATTTTTCAAAATGTCACATTGTTTTTATTTTTTAAATCCCCGATTAATTTGTGATTTAATGGGTAAACCAAAAATCTGGGTATTATAGTGACTGGTTTTAGGTACACTTTGGAGGGACTGGTCGCCCATCTTAAGTAGTGACCCGATCAAGCAAAAAAGAGATGCTCAGTGGTGCCATCTAATAGAGGAATGGTTAATAAGTTCCAACGGTTATTCCGTCGGCACTCGGCACTTTGAGCCAAGGAGGCGAAGAAATATGTAATTCAACAGAGTAATAAAGAATATTTAGGATTAATGTGAAAGATTTGCATCTTATGACCCATATCTTATGTTTAAGGATAGATTAAGAATTGATTAAGATCTTAGATATATGTTAAGAACTGTTTTGAATTATTCAAGATCTCAGGATATCTAAGATAAACTAACTTTTGTTAAAGGGGTCGGGGTTCCTCTTCTTAATAACAGGATAGAAAATCATTCATGGTGTAACCTTTCAAATTTCTTCACTTGCTAGGGGTGGGAGGCAGGATTTTAGCTCATTGCCACCCATAGGTCTTCCATTTGTCTACCCTAATCAGTGTGGCATAGCCTTTTATATTTTTTTTTAGGAAAATTATAATGAACGGGCAGGAAACAGCAGACCATTCAACGGATGCTTATGCGGCCGAAATAAGTGGCTCCTCAGACATGCATTGCTGGTCCCATTGCCATTGCATCGCGCATGGTCTGCCGTTGACTGTCCGTCTTATAACATTGTCCTCTTACTTTTGAAGTCTTTAAAACTGAACACAGACTCTCTCTCTCTCTATATATATCTGTACCTTTATATAAAAGTGTGAAGGGTATCTTGTTTAGATTCCTTCCTATCACTAAAGACAAAAGAGCTACTATTGGTTTTTTGTTTCTTTAAATTCACCCACCGAATAGTTGAGTTTACCCACGCTGAAATACATGGGCTGCATTGAATCAGACGATGGACATCGTTTATCTTCTCAATTTTCGCATGATGGCTCTTGAGATCATGCGAGTACTATCGGCCGATCAATGTTTTATTTCACAAAACACACATCTTTGAAAAAGTGACCTAAACATCATGTGCACGCTCAAAATTGATCTTAAGGTTACTTTTTTGGGTGTGTCACATAAATTTCCACCGAATTTTTGGTGCCCTATGAATTTTTTTTTTAACTCAAAATTATCGGCCAATAATTTGAACTTATCGGCCGATCATTTGTTAATTATCAAATTATCGGCCAATATAATGAGATCGGCCGATAATTTTGAGTTTTTTTTTTCGGCCGATAATTTTGGATTTAAAAAAAAAAGAAACTTTGGGCATCAACATTTTGACCTGGACCATAAGATTTCGGCAGAAATTTCGTCCGGGATTTTCGGCCGATATCCCAAAATTTTGGATAAAAAATCATAGCTTTCAAATTCTCGGTCAATAATTTGAAGTTATCGGCTAATAATTTGCTAATCATCAAATTATCAGTCGAAATCTTGTGATCCAGGCCGAAATTTCGATGCCCAAATTGTCTTTTTTAAAAAACCCAAAATTATCGGCCTGCTAATTTGAAGTTATCAACCGAAATTTTGATCTATGACCCCGACTAAAATAAAGTGTTTATCGTTTGGGATCAAGGTGCCAAACTCAGTATCGGGTATCAATCCAGGGAGGACCGATACGAATCGGCCGATACGTATTGGCCCTTGTGAAAAAAAAAACCAAGGTCTTGGCGCAAACCGATACATATCGGCTAATACGGGCTTGTATCAGCCGATACAGATACCGAGTTGGAGAACCAAGAAGTATCAGAACCGATACGTATCGGTTTATTGAAAAACCGATACGTATCACCGTTATGTATCAGTATCGCCAAAGATGTCATACCTTACAACAATACTACAAAAAATAAGACTATTAGCGGCAGTTTTTTTTAATAAAAAATTGTCGCTACAAAAAACTGCCCTTACAAAAATAATAGCGGCAATTTTTTATTAAAAACAACTGCCGCTAATAGTCTTATTTTTTGTAGCGCAAGGATCAAAATTTCGGACGAAACAAATCGGTTTCGAACCCCACCGAAATGTCGAGATTTCGGCCGAAAATCCGAGACGATATTTCAGCCGAAATATTGTGGTCCAGGCCGAAATTTAAATGCCAATTAAAAAAAAAAAAAACCCACAATTATCGGCCGATAATATATATGATGATTTAATATCGACCGATAATTTGATGATTAGCAAATCATCAGCAAATAACTTCAAATTATCGATCGGTATCGGCTGATACAGGTCCGTATCGGTCAATACATATTGGTTTGTGCTGAGACCTTGCGCTTTTATTTTTCTTTTAAAAAGGGCCAATACGTATCGGCCGATTCGTATCGGTCCTTCGTGGATCGATACCTAATGCCGATATTGAGTTTGCTACCTTCATCACAAATGATAAAGACTTCATTTTAGTTGGGCTCATGGATCAAAATTTCGGCCGAAACACATCAGTTTCGAACCACACCGAAATAAAATCTCGAAATTTCGGTCAAAAATTGTGGCCTTCAAATTCATGACCGATAATTTGAAGTTATCAGTCGATAATTTACTAATCAACAAATTATTGGCTAATATTTTAAAGGCTGATAATTTTTTGTTTTAAAACAAAAAAAAGAAAAGTATGAGCACCGAAACTTCGGCCTAGCCCACCACATTTCGGTCGAAATTTCATTCGAGATATTCAGCCAAAATCCCGAAATTTCACTGAACATACCAGATTCGATTTGTTAGCCAAATTATTGACTAATATTTTAAAAGCCGATAAATTTTTGTTTTAAAACAAAACAAAAAAAAAGTATAAGCAATCGAAACTGGCTGGCCCACATTTTTATTAAATTTCATCTGAGATGTTCAGCCGAAATCGCGAAATTTCAGTGAGCACACTAGATTCGGTTTGTTGGCCAAATTATTGGCTAATATTTTGAAGGCCGATAATTTTTTTGTTTTAAAATAAAAAAAAGTATGAGCACCGAAACTTCGGCCTGCCCCACCACATTTTGGCTGAAATTTCGTCCAGGATGTTCAGCCGAAATCTCGAAATTTTTGTGAACATACCGGATTTGGTTTCAGTCCTAACGAAACCGAAATTTCGGTGCCCAATAATTTTATTTTTTTAATGTAAAAATATTTTTTTAATTTATATTGTAACGATTCATCCTTCAAATAAACTGCTCTCACGTGCATTTACACGTGCAGGGTCCACTAGTATATATATAGTGGCGTAGCCACATAGAAGGGTGTGGGGGCTCAAGCCCCCATTTAACTCTAGAGTTTCTATGAGGTATGGTTCTTATACAACCTTTGTTTGTATATAAGCCTCCAAATCTATGATGTAGAAGCCCCGAAATTGATGGTCAATAACTTCTAACATTATATATATAATTTGTAGCCCCCACTAACAAAAATTTCTGACTACGCCCTTTTATATATATATATATATATATATATATATATATATATATATATATATATATAGATAGATCTCTCTCTCATCAACTATTATTTGGCAACAAATAACTTCTTCCACTATGTTCTTGAGAAGACACAGAGGACTTCTTCCACTAAATCAACCCTCCCTCAAACGATACCAAGTCATCAAGTAGGGAATTAGTGAATTACTTGGTGAGGGGAAATACTTGGGATTGTGAAAGAATTAAATAAGCAAGATTTGGAAAAAAATTGGCACAGAAAGGAGATTCAAAAATTATTAGCATATTTACATAAACAGGGCTGGGAAGAAAAAGTTTTTCACTATTATATTGCATCGGAACGTTTCTCACCATCAGGACACACCTTATTTCAGTGTCCTCGAAAACCATAAAAGTTGATGGTGAGAAAAGTGCAATGTCCCCTATACCCTACTTTATAAACTTTGTTTTAAACCCTTTTCCATGTAAAGAAGAATAATGAAGGAAAAGGAGGAAGATGGGCATTTATGAAACAGGGTATAATAGTAATTTAAGTCATATGTACAATTTACACTTCACGGATTTCAAGGACCTCAAAAATTGGTGCATCCTGATTTTGAGAAACTTTATGTTTCAGTGTAATAGTGAAAAATTTTATAGTAATGAGTCCTTTTTTGAAAAGTGACCAAAATTATTTTATGATGAAAAAAATTGCAATTTTGGAAAATTTTAGTGAATAATGAGAAAAAGATGTTAGAGCATAGGATTTTTTATTTGAAACCCTTGATTCACTTATATTTAGCGGATTCTGAAAATAAAAGTTGAAGCTAGGCCGTTAGGGACTTAAAATATTATTTTCTAAAGTAATTAAAACAGAAGATCATACTTCATGAAAAAACTGTCATTAAGATGTCGGTTTCATGATTTAATTACATAGTTTAAATTATTAAAGAACGAGAAATTTCAAAAAGTAGATATTAAATTGGGAAATTTTCGTTTGAGCAAAAATTCACAAATTAAACCTAACATTTTAAAAATTGGAGAATTTTGTTAGTATAGATGGAGAGTACATCACCTAGTTTGCGGGTTTTAGGTTCACGGTTCACCATTCTCCACTGAACCAGGCTTGCTAAGGGTAGGACAAGTTTTAGACTTTAAATATTAGTTACTTATAGGACACTCATATATGGCAGACCGCAAATAGTAGATCATTCAACAAACCGCTTACGTAGTGCGATGTAAGTACAGTAGGTCCTAGCAATGTCGGTCGGGCCATCCACTTGCATAGCGCCACATAAACAGTCCGTTGTTAGTCTGTTGTTTGAGGTTCGCTCATTATAATTTTCCTTACTAACATATTATTACTATTAATAAATTTAAGACCCATATCAAAAACCTAAAGGTGAGCTAGTTGGTTGAAGATATTAAAATCATAGTCACAAAGTCGGGTTTATGCACTAATTCGGCAAATATATATATATATATATATATATATATATATATATATATATATATATATATATATATATATATATATATATATTAAAAAAATAACTAAAAAGTAACCATTTATTAAAAAACTTGTGAATTATTCACAAAATTTTCAAAATTCACGAATAATACATGGTTAATTCGTTGCACAAGATAAAAAATTTAAGACTAAAAAATGATCGAATAATCCATGGTTAATTCTTTGCAACAATTTTTTTTCAAAAATGATGTATAAATTTTGAAATTTTCGGTTATTTTTGTGACCATGATTACAAGTGGATTAAAAAGACTAAATTTGAAAATGAAATAAGTAGATGTCTTCATCTCTAAGAACCCTAGTCAAGCAAGTCATTAGAAAAAATAAAAATAAGCATTAATTAATTAATATTTTATTAATTTAATACAATTCTTAATGCGTGATCCTGGACACCACATCTCCATTTATAAAGGTTTGAAAATGAAACGAGACTGCCAATCCTCAACATTTTCATAAGATTACAGGCATATATGAAGCACCTTCTAGCCTTTGATCCTGTGAAGGCATTTTTGGGGGCATGGCAGAAGTCAGCTTTTGACCGGATCTGATGGATAAAACATAACTAATTCATAAAATGAATAACCCCTTGGATGTTGGGTCAATTACGGTATCCTCCGTCCAAATATTATTATGCTATCTTACATATATCATTTTCATAAATAAATAAAACGTAGCCCTTACTTAATTCAAGAAACATATGCGCGTATGGTATAGTTCTTTGCTAGTCACTGTTATAGCGGAGTTCACCTATTTTAGTTGATTCTCATTTTCTTTCTAATTCTCTGCAACGGAGGATTTACCTGCTTTAGCAGCAACCTCTCTGCTTTTTATCAACTCTCTTCGAGAGTAAATATAATCTGCTTTGACAAAGGATGAGTAGAGATGATGGTAGAACTATTGAACATGTAAATCTTATATAAAATCTTGCTATGCAAAAGGAGAAAGAATATCTGCCAAAATAGATAGCATAATTTTAAGAAAGAGGATGGGAACTTATTATAGCAGGTACTATAGCTGAGACTAGCATAGAGCTATGCCATAGACAACCACAAGCTCTTAGAGCTTCTTGGCCTGTTAATCTAAATTGACTTATTAGAAAAAGACAAAACATAATTACATAACCTCTTTCAATTTGCAAAAAAATTTAGAAGCATCTCTAAAATCCGGATTTCAATTAATAAAAAAATTCCGGACTTCAAATTCAGAATAATCCCAAACACATGAGACTCTGACATTGATATCTTTTAAAATCTTTACTATCACGAAGGAGATATGGTTGTTAGGTAGTTATTTTCAGGCTTATACTGATATATATACCATTGTTTCCCATATTAACCCTATTCATTAGTTTTGAAGTATAGCTAAGCTGAGTATTGATACTGACAGTTGATACGCATTGACCATTTCCATTTGTTACTCGGAATCATTTATTTCAAATCTGAATTATATTTAATTTGTTTGAGTGAATCACGTTCATAATCCAGTGTCATTTAATACAGAGCTTGTATTAGTTGGAGGGGCCAGATTAGAATAGTCCCACATTTGCCTGTAGGCTTGGAGGTCTTGGGCAATATATAATCTAGGCACTCCTCACCTTACGAATTGATTTTGTGAGATTGCTTTTATCTTGGAGCTATAGCTTATATAGGAGTGGTCTAAAGATTCGGCGGATTCACGTGTGCCAATGGTCCACTCACGGCTCTGAATCCTGTGAGTGTCCCATGGTCTACTAATTGCATGGCTACCAGACAGTGCTCATTGTCTCATTTTTTATGAATTTGCATTATTCATTCTAAATAGGTCAATGATTTTGTACATGTGACTGCTATTTTTTCCCATGCTACCATAGGACTTACAGATCATTACATAGATTGGATAGAGCCAAGTTTGACTTACGGATCATTACATAGATAATTGTATCAAACAACTTTCTTGAACCTGTGATCAAAGGGCTAAACAGGTAATAAATAAACAGTTATAACAGATTTGGCCAAAGATGATAGTCGTTCGTTTTGATGGCACTAGTCTTGGGCTCTTAATAAGATGGTGTGTGAGAATTTTTTTCATCATCATGGCTTAAAAAATCATTGTTGCTCCTTAGGAAAATAGTCTTGCTAAATAAACATGTTTGACAAAATGTTTTGTCACCTTTGGACCCACGGTCGTCCATAGAACACTCATGGACGTCCGTTAGCATGGACGACCGTGAGTGATTCACTGACGTCCGTGACCCGAAATCTTATAAATTTTAGGAAGTTCGGACAGTTTGATAATTAATCCGAAAATCCTCTTTTGTCAAAATTTCTGGTCCAAACTTTATCCTTGAGATTACTTACCATTTGTAAATGTCAATCCTAAATCTCAATGATAAGTGCATTCCTTCTAATTCTTGTTTGAGAGTGTAAGACTTGTGAGAGACAAATGGACCTTCGTGAAAGAAGACGGTTGTTGAAAATGTTCATTGTGAATAGAATGATGGTGAGAGGCTGTCATTATTAGTGATAGGAGTGGTAGGGCATATCATTCCAAAGAGGCACTGTAAGGTTATTATTTCATAGTGAATTATTTCTTGGATCTGAGATAGATCCCGTAGTTTTTACCTGTGATGGGTTTTTCACGTCAAAAAATGACTTGCGTTCTTATTTTTGTTATATGGTGATTGTGAGTAGTATTAAATTGTTTATTTAATAGATTAGTATAAACTCTCAAATTTCAATTGGTATCAGAGCCTGGTCACTTGATAAATTTTAACAAATTAAGTGTTTATGTCAAATTTAAGATATCACGATCTTCCTAGAGAAGGTGCGTCTACTGCTAGACCACCTCTGTTTGATGGCTCTAATTATTTTTACTGGAAGGCAAGGATGAGAGCATTCTTAAGTTCAATGGATCCTCACATTTGGTATTCTATTGAGGACGGATGGTCGCCACCAACTACGATTTCTGTTGTCGATAATATACCACATACCACTATCAAACCTAGATCTTTATGGACGGATCAAGAATATGATAATCTTAGTTTTAATTCCAAAGCCCTTAATGCTTTATTTGGAGCAGTCACTGCTTCCGAGTTTCATCGAATAAGTACTTGCACCATAGCCAAAGATGCATGAAAAATTCTTGAAACCACTTATGAAAGAACTCCTCAAGTGAAGATTTCCAAACTTCAAATGCTCACATCTCAGTTTGAAAATCTTCGCATGGATGAGAATGAAAAGTTTTCTGATTTCTATATTCGCTTAAATGATATTATAAATGGCTCGCTTAATTTAGGAGAACTTGTTTCTAATACTAAAATTGTGCGAAAAATTCTAAGGTCACCACTACCTAAAAGGTTTAGATCTAAAGTCAATGCCATTGTTGAATCTAAAGATGTTGACAATCTAAATTTAGATAAACTTGTCGGGTCGTTACAAACTTATGAATATGAAATTCAAGACAATCATGTTACTAAAAGTGTTGCTTTCAAATCATCTAAGAATGAGACTGATTCAAGCAGTGATTCTGATCAATCAGATGAACTTGCTTTATTTGTTAAAAAATTTATAAAAATTTATAAAAATAAGAAACAACCTTTTAAAACATTTGAAAATTCTGAAAAATTTAAATCATTTGAAAAGAAACCTAAAAAGGAATCTACTGACACAAATCAATGTTTTAAATGTCATGGTTATGGGCATTATGCTAATAAATGTCCTAATAAGAAAAATGATAAGGGAAAATCTAAAGTTCTAGCTGCCACTCATGAGATTGATATATCAAATGAGTCATCTTCTAATAAATCTGAACCGGGTTTATATGCGTTTAGAGCTTTTGTGGCTTCAATTATTGAATCTAATAATTCTCGAACACCATCCCTTATTGAAACCGACTCTATTACATCACTGTCTTCTGATACTAAAATTAATGGTGACGTATTGGATATGACAAATGCTTACAGTGAACTCTATTAAGAATCAATACATCTAACTAAAGAAAAAATTAAATTGACCAAAAAAGTGGCTGAATTAAAAAACATTATCAGTAAACTTCAAGATAATGTGAATTGTTTCACTTCAAAATTTATAGAACAGGAAAATAAAATAAATTCCCTCATTTTAATAAATGAAAATTAAAAAAGGGAACTTGGTTCTATTACTGAAAAATTTTCAAACATTTACAAGACAAATGATGAAATGAAAAAATTACTCAATTCTGGTCAAAGAACTACAGACAAATCAGGTATTGGATATCATCATTCAGTAAATAAAAATCCTAAACCTAAGGTAACTCATGCTCCAAAATTTGTTAAAGAAACCACATCACATCCTACGAATCCTACGAATTCTAAACAAAATTCAAATAAATTCAGGTCTTTCAATTCTAGATCTTTTAGTAGAAGAGTTCCAATTTGCTATACTTGTGGATGGGAACGACATACTTATGTGTATTGCCCATTTGCCCTTGAATACTCTTCATACTACATGCCTAACTATCAAACTTTGAAGAAAAATAAAATCATTTCGTTGAGTAGTTCAAATGATAAGATCAACAAACATGTGATTCAAAATAAATCAAATCTTAAATACAAACATGTTTGGATTAGAAAATCTTATTTGACTGCTCAAGTTGCTCATATTTCACTAAAAGCTAGTGAATCTTCTAAGTGGTTCCTTGATAGTGGTTGTTCTAGGCATATGACTGGTGAGAAATCATTTTTCTCTCACCTAAGTCCATGCTCGAAGGAAAATGTGACATTCGGAAATGGAAGTTCATGTAAAATTACTGGAAAAGGAACTATTGAAGCACCTGGGTGTCCTAAATTAAATGAAGTCATTTATGTAGAAGGACTTAAGGCTAATCTAATTAGTATTAGTCATTTATGTGATGATCGGATGAATATTAATTTTACAAAAAATTTGTGCACAGTAGTTTATTCAAATGGTTAAATTATTCTTGAAGGGATTAGATCTTCTCATAACTGTTACACCTTTAATGATCCTCTAAAAAATAATTGCTTTATCACTAAAACAAATGAGATCAATATCTGGCATCAGAGGCTTGGCCACATGAATAAAAATGATCTTTACAAATTAGCCTCTTATCAACTTGTTAAAAGTTTATCAAAATTAAGTAAACCAGATGGATCTATTTGTAGTGCACGTCAAATGAGTAAACAAACCCGTGTTTCCCATAAGAAAGTAAATGTTCCTACTTCTTCTAGGATACTTGAATTAATACATTTTGATCTTGTAGGTCCCATGAGAACAAGTAGTTTAGGAGGTAAGAAATATATGCTTGTATTGGTTGATGATTTTTCTAGATATACTTGGGTTGCTTTTCTTAGAGATAAATCTCAAGCTTTTGATGAATTTATTATAATTTCTAAAAGAACTCAAATTGAAAAAAATCTTTCTATTGTTCGAATTCGAAGTGATCATGGTAAAGAATTTGAAAATTCATCTTTTGCTAAATATTGTGCATTAAATGGAATAAAACATGAATTTTCTGCTCCGCACACACCTCAACAAAATGGTGTGGTTGAGAGAAAAAATAGGGTACTACAAGAAATGACTAAGGTTATGTTAAATGCTAACAATGTGGCTAGAAATCTGTGGGCTGAGGCCATTAGTACTGCTTGTTACATATCCAATCGTGTGTATCTTAGACCCAATACTACTAAGACTCCATATGAAATATGGAGTGATAGAAAGCCACTAGTTAGTTATTTTTTATCTTTGGTAGTACGTATCACATTTTAAGGGACCGTGAATCTCTTAGACCGTCCTATGCTCGTGACATGAGAAGTCACCCTCCTAGTGCAATCATTGGTGATGTTTCTACCAAACTGATGACTAGAAGAAAATTTAAAAATATTTCAAATCTTCTATGTGATGTATGTTTCACATCAAATCTTGAACAAAAAAATGTTAAAGAAGCCCTTCTTGATAAACATTAGGTTATTGCCATGCAAGAAGAACTCACTCAATTTAAAAGAAATGATGTGTGGGAACTTGTTTCTAGACCTTCAAACATCAGAATCATTGATACAAAATGGATTTTCAAAAATCATTAGAAACAAAGGAAGATTGGTGGCTCAAGACTACACACAGGTTGAAGGCATTGACTTTTATGAAATATTTGCACCTGTGGCTAGACTTGAATCCATTCGTATAATTTTAGCAATGACATGTCATTTAAAGTTTAAATTATATCAAATGAATGTAAAGAGTACTTTTTAAAATAATTTTCTAACTGAGGAAGTGTATATGGAACAGCCTATAGGGTTTGAATATCCACATCATCCTCTTGATATTTTTTGACTTAAAAGGCATTTTATGGTTTAAAACAAACACCTCGTGCTTAGTATGACAGACTCACGAAATACTCAATCAATAATGGTTTTAAACGTGGTAGTGTGGATAAAATTTTATTTCTCAAAGAAGAATCATCTCATTTAACAGTTGCTCAAATTTACGTTGATGATATCATTTTTGGATCCACACTTGATTTAAATGCACATAAGTTTCAAACTTTAATGAGCAATGAATTTGAAATGAGTTTATTTTGTGAGTTAAACTATCTTTTAGGTCTTCAAATTAAATAGTGTTCTTCTGACATTTTCATTACCCAATCCAAATATGCAAAATAACTTGTAAAAAAATTTAGTTTAGAATCAAGTAAACCAGCCCGTACTCCAATGAGTACATCTATGAAATTGACAAAAGATGTAAATGGTAAATCTATTGGAAAAACTCTGTATAGAAGCATAATAGGTAGTCTTCTCTATCTAACTGCTAGTCGACCTGATATTGCTTATAATGTTGGTATGTGTGCTAGATTTCAAGCAGCCCCTAAGGAATCCCATTTAACTGTACTTAAATGTGTCATCCGTTATGTTAATGGAACTTTAGAGTTAGGTCTCTTGTATTCCTTCGATACCACATCTCATATCATCGAATTTTCAAACTCTGTCTGGGCCGGTAATTCTGATGATCGTAAAAGCACTAGTGGTGATTGTTTTTATATAGGTAATTGTCTTGTGTCTTGGCTTAGCAAGAAACAAGCTTCTGTTTCATTATCCACTCCTGAAGCAGAATATATTTATGCTGGAAATGGGTGTACTCAACTCTTATGGATGAAGCAAATGTTGTCTGACTATGAGATTTGTCAATGTGTAATGACTTTATTTTGTGATAACACCAGTGCAATTTGTATTTCAGAAAATCCTGTACAACACTCTAGGACTAAACACATCGATATTCGTCACCACTTCATACATGATTTGGTTTATGCTTCATTGATTAAATTTTTCTTCAAACCTTGTATATATGTTTTATTTTAGAATTTTCACATTTTTTAATCATTACTTTTTTCAGGACTCTATATGATATATTCTAAACTTTCAAATGTGAACACTTGATCAAATTTCCTGAGATTGCATCTATCTAATCATGAGTTACTCTTAATTGGCTTTAATTCAGTCTTATCATTGTATATCTTTTATTAATAGTTAGTATATAAAGGATTTTTTTTTGGCATTGCAACAAACTTGAGTCATGCGTATCCATCGATATATGATTAAAATATCCTAAGCAAAACTTCTTTTGATTGGTTACCTCTTACTATTTAGCCTTTTCAACTCGAGTTAATAAGCCCGGTGGAGTATTTTATACTCAATGCCCTGAGTCAACTGAATTGGGAGTCATTGGCCTAACCCTCATTAAATGAGTTGAATAGAAAGCAAGTAAGTTTAGGTTTCCTCTTTCATAAGCTCTTGCTCTACCTTGTTGCCTAATTGACTCGAGCAAGTAAAACCGTTGAATTTTTTTTACGATCCATTACCCTAAACTAACTAGTCGAGAGTCAATGTTCTAAAGCTCGTTAAAAGGGTCTTTTAGAAAGCTTAAATAGGTGTGAGTGATAAACTTTTTATTCGGTGAATTTTTTGAAACAAAATTTGTCACTCAATTTCTTCTTTATGACTGCAAATTCTTTTTGCTGCAATTGACCTTATATTCTTTCAAATTATCCTTTATTTACTATCTTTAATAATATGAACTTTACTGAAGATTGTTAATTTCGACTAACTCTACTTCTTCCTAAATTACATTTTCAGGATATTTAATTTATTTATTCACATGCAAATTTATTGTGTGGCATATTGTAAGTTTCGAAATTTTTAGAAAATATATTAGCCTCTTCACATTTTACAAAAAATTTAAATTTCGAAAATTTTTACAAAATTTTTTCAAAGTACCACGGACGTCCGTAGCCCTATCACGGACGTCCGTAATTTATAAGCCTCACTGGAATTTTTCTAACGGTCGTCCGTAAATGCACTACGGACGTCCGTGTCTAGACCACCTTTCTGCCACATTTTCACCGGACGTCCGTTCCTGTCACATCGGACATCCGTCAAAAGTCAAAAACTTTTTTCTCGAAAAACGATCCAAACTATTCGCAGTAACTATAACTGCATGCTTTCAGTTTCCTCACGAACGTCCGTGCATGTCATTACGGACGTCCATCGTTTCGAAAACCAGCGATTCTTTGTTTTCCTTCAACGATTGCAGATTGGTTACGGATGTCCGTCGACCAATTTTTTTAAAATGAATAATTCATATTTTTATTCATTTTCCACTTCGTTTTTACTTCCACAAATCCGCTTTCTTTTTAGATTTTACGTAAAAATGTCTCTAAATCGGAAAAACTCAAAGAAATCTAAAGGTTCCTCTTCTTCTTCTTCACCCGCACTTTAAAGATTTCCATCTCAAAGCCATGAAGAGCGTTTTCTTCGTCTTTTTTCGACTCGAAACCTTATTGTTGAACGAGTGGTACTAGAAAAGTTTCTTAGAGACCATGATTTGTTTCATATGTTTGCTTCTCAGGGTTGGATTTCTCTACTTTCTCTATCTGACTCTGCCTACACCAATGTGGTTCGGTGCTTTTATGCAAATCTCCTAAACTCCAACATTGCTGAGAACCGATTAGAGTGTTCCGCTGTATCATATGTATTTAGTAAGCAAATCAAATTTTCTCCTTTGCTTATTTATAAAATTTTGGGTATACCTTTAAATCTTGACGGGTACAGCTATCATGTGGATGAACGTCAGATTCATTCACTGTTTCATCCTTCTACTGTGTATGACTTTGTGTGTAATGATCCAAGTCAATTAACTGGAACCGCAAAGCATTACATTTCTCTAAAAATCAAATTTTAGTGGCTTCGTCATATCCTTTTTGCCACTCTTACTCCAAGAGCGGGTAATAAGGATCAAGTACGTTGGGACATTATTTATCTCATGTTCCTCTTAGAAAAAAATCGTCCATTGTGTGTGTCATCTATTATTTTCGAAATTATTGTTCGTCGAATGAAGGATGATTCCTCTAAAATGGCTCTTCCTTTTCCTATCATTATTAGTAAGATTGTAGAGTCTCAAATGACTCTTCCGCCTAATTTGGCTACTTCTTGGGTCATGGCACCATTAGGTAGGCTTAAAAAGATTGAAAAAATAATTAGAATAGATTTAGATGATGAATTTATTGATGAAAGTTCTGACGATGATGAGGCAGAAGACATTCCTCCTCAAGAAGACATTGGTCAACAAACTCCTGTTCCTCCACCAGTTCCTCCTTATCAAGCTCCAGAGAGTCATTACTATGACCATCGTTTTGATAGGATGCATGCTGAGATGCAACACATGAATTCTGATATTCAAAACCTATCTGATCGGATAGAAATTGGTTTTAATATCTATGGGGAGCAAATTTCTTCTATTCAAATGACTATGCTTGATGGTTTTGAAGCGATGATGAATTGCTTTAACAGCTTCTTCCTGCTTCCTGGAGCACATTTTCCGTCTCCTGAGTGACTGTGTTTTTTGTTTTGTTGTGATGTAATCTCTAACATGTTTAACTCTGACGATGATATTCTTTAGTTTTTGTGGTTACATTTTCTTGATGCTGAATTTGAAGAAGCTTGTTTAAACTACTTGCCTGATATATACTAATCTTTTCAATTTTTATATGACTGTGCAAAATTATCTTATTTGTGGTTTTATTCTTCATCTGATCCTTTGTCACATTATGACAAAAAGGGGGAGATCAAATTGTTACAATTATATACCTATGCTATTAAAAGTTTTTATGTTTCCTTCAACAGGTGAAAATCAACAAGTGAAAGATCAAATCCCAAAATAGTGTGTTTTTAGGCTGTTTTTTATTATGTTACTTGGCAAATAGTTAGGGGGAGCAAATAGAGTTGTAATTTCAGCATTTTCATTTTAGATTGATGTATAGGACTTAGATGAAAAATGAATACACTGTAATTTTTAATTTTTGAGTCTTTGTAAATTGATTTTTGTCATGATTGTAACAAAGGGGGAGATTGTGAGAATTTTTGTCATCATCATGACTTAAAAAATCAGTGTTGCTCCTTAGGAAAATGGTCTTGCCAAGTAAACATGTTTGACAAAATATTGTCACCTTTGGACTCACGGTCGTCCGTAGAACACTCACGGACGTTCGTTAGAACGGACGACTGTGAGTGATTCACGGACGTCCGTAACCCGAAATCTTATAAATTTTAGGATGTTCGGACAGTTTGATAATTGATCCGAAAATCCTCTTTTGTCAAAATTTCTGGTCCAAACTTTATCCTTGAGATTACTTACCATTTGTGAATGTCAATCCTAAATCTCAATAATGAGTTCATTCCTTCTAATTCTTGTTTGAGAGTGTAAGACTTGTGAGAAACAAGTGGACCTTCGTGAGAGACGACGATTGTTGGAAATGTTCACTGTGGATAGAATGATGGTGAGAGGCTGTCATTGTTGGTGATAGGAGTGGTAGGGCATATCATTCCAAAGAGGCACTGTAAGGTTATTATTTAATAGTGAATTATTTCTTGGATCTAAGATAGATCCCGTGATTTTTACCTGTGATGAATTTTTCACGTTAAAAAACGACTTGCGTTCTTATTTTTATTATGTGGTGATTGTGAGTAATATTAAATTAATTATTTAATAGATTAGTATAGACTCCCAAATTTTATGATGAAAATAGTTTTTCAATACAAATATCCAATCTAGATGATTACCTCATGAATTATATGAAATTAACCACATGGGTCAAAATATCGTCACGTGTACAAAACTGAATTAATATAATATCCTCTACAAACTTATCCTAAAAGGGTAAAAATCTCTAGGGTGTCGGGGGCAATATGCAGTATGTTTATCGTCTCTGTCAGTCCCGTGATGCAAAATGTGATGCAAAATGTATCGTCCAATACGACTTGTCTCAGGGCCATATTTCATCAAAACCATTTACACAACTGTACAATACACGCGATCCACCAAAACATTTTGTTAAAGAGTGAATGTGTCATATGAAAATGTCTATGTCCCTTTCCAATGGCCAGACCAAGGAACCATTGCCTCACTTGTTCAACCTCTTACTCATTAAACTTTAAATGATAGAATAATCGCACCACCAAGGTTCAGATTTCTTACTGGGCTGTTAGCTACATCCCACAAAACCAAAAGTTACTGTTTTCTATTGCAGAAACCTTTTCTATTTCATTTTTATTTTTTATTTTAAAAAAAGAGGCAAAAACAAAGAGATACTAATATCCAGGAGCTCCTACACTCAAGTCGTAAAGTTTGTTAAAAACTAAGTCATACTACTAAATGCATATCAGCACTCTAAATACTGCTTTTTTTTCTACCATTTTTATCTTTTTGTCAATGAATATTATAAGGCTTAATTGGGATCAGGCACATCAATTGATTATTTAGTTTATAAAGAGCCTTTAATTTTGACAACCGTCAATGGCCGACTTCTACCGATAGATGTATCCATAGTCACCATGTCGGGGTACGGCAACAATTTGGCAAGATTAAAATTCAAAAAATCTGATAAGTTTGAGAAGACATTTGAAGAAAAGATCAAAGAAAAAATTAAACAAAAAAAGATTAAAATGTATAAAAAAATTAAAAATCACGATTTGTTGAAGAAAAATGTGAAGCATTTGTGAATTTCGCAAAATTTTTAAAACACCTACAAATTTTTTAAAAGTTTGTGAATAATTCATGATTAATTTGTAGAACCTTAAATTTGCTAATCAGTCACGAATTTTTCAAAAAATTGTGACTAGGTATATATGTGTTGTTGACAGGATTCAAAAGCTTTATAGCTTGATAATCCATTGATGTGTATTGGGATAGTCTTATCTTAATTTATAAGTATGGACCAATTAAGTGGTAGCGTAGTTGGTATCCTCCCTCCTCTGTGGGGCTTGAGGTCGTGAGTTCTACACTGCACCTTTACTTCCTTATATTAATAAGGTGAGTATTTTGTGGCATTTATTTCCCTATGCATCACTTAATATGAGTGCTCTATTATGTAAGATTTATTCCCCAAGTACGGTCATACTATCTAGTCTCTACAATATAAAAAAAAAAAATTATAAGTACGGTGTTGAAGAAATATATTTGTCAGAGTTAAGAGATTTTTCGTCTTAAAAGATTAGAAACTGAGACTAAGCAATTAAATGTCCCCTAGTATAATAATAACGATATTTTAAGAGCAAGGGGTGTCAACTATATTAATAGATAGTGGCGCTTTGAGGCATCTTTTGTGAAATATCCTAGACAAAGTTGACATTTTCAGATGTTAACCCCTTGAAAATTCGTGAATGGTCGACTTTTGATTGAGTTTTGTTTCGAATGGTGCTTTCACATGAAAAGAGTCACACACTACCAACTCTTTCTTTTAAACCGTGTGTAGTGATTAATTTCTCATATGTGCAAGTAATGATTACCTATGCGAGAGGGTTAGAACCATAAATTATGACTTGAGAGCCATAAATTATGGATTGCGATAAAATCATAATATAGACAGATTTATCTAAATATCAAGAGCTATGTGACTTGGTTCACGGTCACCTTTTTAGGGTTCACCTTATGATGTTAATTAAAGCTATAATCTCCAGCCCTTCAACCCCTTAAATTAAGGGTAACAATTATTTCCATTAAACGCCACTAACCTTTCTATGGGTAACTTGTGATTGAACCTTTTTTTCTTTGGATAATTACTTGCGATTGAACTTTGTGACCTCGAGGTTGTAATATTGTCAGCCTTCCAGTTGAGCTTGGGTGAGTTTGGCAATGCGACCAAAGGGTGCGGGTGCATGCCAATGCCCTGTCAGTTTCTGCTCTCTGCTGCCTTCCACCAAATAAAGCGAGTTTCTTGCCTCAGGAAAACCGTAGTTAAGAATTCATCCTCAGCACGTTTTCACTCCCTTTCAGCTCTGCCCGCTCCCCGCTTGTTTATTGAACAAGCTCTCAAATCGCTTGAGCACCAGAGAGCAGCTGGGAGCAAGTCGATAGCGTTGCCAACTGCGGCCCTAGAGGCTCAACCCTGTAACCATAATCGTTTCATATATCTTTATGCCTTTTATAAAGGGTAAAAACGTGCGAAAATTAATGCCACAATTAAAAATCATGTTTACGTGCTCAAAATTTATGTGAAGGAATAACGAGCTATGACAAGCAATTTCAAAAAGAAAAAAAGATGACTGATCATCAGAGAGAACTTTTGTTCATTTAATCTTAACCGTCCATTTAAAATCTCTAACACGCTAAGGGATGTTTGGATAAATGTGACAATTTTTCGGTTACCAAAAAAATAATTATAATAATGTAACAAATTTTTGGTTGAATGATTGAATCCAATGTAGACTATAATCACGTGTAGCACAGGATATGAGAAAAAGCACACTTATGGTTGATGCAGATAGGCGTACGTTTGTATTTTCATAAAACCCATGCACCACCGTCCACGCAATTCAAACTCTGGATTGTGTCGCCCAGCATTTGTTTTTTTTTTATTTTTTATCGATAATAGTTTGAAATTATATTAAAATACAACGAGGCGCTAAGAAAACAAAAACACTCGCCCCTATAAAAAAAGCTTGCGGCCACATAAACGGTTGACGAGCTAGGAACCACATCAAAAAAGGAGAAAAAAACCAAAAAAACAGAAACATAAAAGAAAAGGCATGGTAACCCGTGGGCTCTACCCCGGATCCCATGCAAGAGGAACCCCACCAGCCCCCTCCTTATCCAAAGTCATCTAACAACACATGATGTCTCGGATACTCTTCAAAATCATCCAAATAGGGCGTCTCCGATTGAAAATGCGTATGTTTATCTCAAGTCACACGCACCATAAGACTGCGAAAAAACTGATTCTCCAAAAGGCCCTCCTCTCTCCCTCCAAGCAAACTTCGGACCATGCCAAAAACCGCTAAGAGACATTCTCCGATTGAACCCACCCTATATCAAATGACTTGAGAATAACTCCCCTGATTTTGAAAGCCACCCAGCAGTGTAGGAAAAGATACGCCGACGATTCTTCCACTTGCAAGCACATGACGCAAACATTATGGAGGTATTTTCTCCTCCTAATCAGCTGATCAATCGTGAGAATCCTCTCTCTCATCAGGGTCCACGAGAAAAAACGTGCTTTGAAGGGCACAGGCGCCCTCCATAAACCATCCCAACTCTATCTAATTAACGGTCGACTGGCTAATATCCGGAAATAAGACTTGACAATAAAAGCTCCTTTTTTCCTAGGAATCCAAATCCATTCGTCGACTCACCCCTGATTTCTCACCGTACCATAGAGCAAGTTCATCACTTAGAGATACGGGCCGCTCACCTCGATTCTAAGCAATCTCCGAGTAGTCATGTTCCAAACCCCCCCACCTCCATCTCCTTCTGAAAAGAAACTAGTCACTAAACCATGAGGAAGAGATGCAATTTGGGCCATCCCCGAGAAACTCTCCTTGAGAGGTCTAACATATATCCACCCATGGGTCCTCCCAAAACGAATTCGAGACTCGTCTCCCCACGAAAACTGAATCCATCGCGAAAACAGACGCCAAGTCCCACAAGTGCCCCTCCACCACGGCGATAACGCATTTATAAAATTCACATTGATACCCCATTGGCCCTCTATCCACCCATATTTATCCACCTACCCATAGGCTATTTCTTTTACTCTCCAAACCTACACGACAAAACCATTTCTCAAGCATAGCAATATTCACTGTTCTCAGACTATGAATCCCTAACCCACCGTATTTCAAAGGAAGCTGACAGATCTCCCAGTTCACGAGGTGAAACCTTTTGTCTAAATCCGACCCCTCCCACAAGAAATTTCATTGAATTTGCTCAAATCTCCTGACAACTCCCCCGAGGCACTTGAACAAAGACATAAAAAATACGATGAGAGAACATAGGACAGTTTTAACTAGGATAAGGCAGCCCCCACTGCTCAGGAGCTTTCCTTTCCACACTGATAGTCTCTGCTCGAACCTTAAAACTACCGGGTCCCAATCTTTAGAGGAAGATTGTCTGATACTCAACAAGAGCCCCAAATAGGAGATAGGAAGCATGACCTTCTCCCCCTCAACCACCTCTGCTATCAGATTCAGAAGCCCCTCCTCAACCCCAATCCCAGCTACAGACGATCTATGCAGATTGATGCGTTGTCCCGAAAATGCTTCATAAATGGAGAGGACCCTAGGCAAATTGCTAAATTCAAGCACATCTGCCTTGCCGAAAAGAATAGTGTCATCCGCATATTAGAGATGAGTGATGTGGCGACCCGTCAACCCCACCTGAATACCTGAGATAAAATTAAGCTGCTTAGCCTAAGTACGAAGACCATGGAGGGCTTCACCGACCATATTGAACAACAAGGGAGACAACAGGTCACCCTACTAAACTCCCCTTGAGCTCTTGAAATACCCAATCGACGATCCGTTAACTATCATCGAGAACCACACTGAAAAGTAGCACGCTCTCATCCACCACCTCCATCTCTCCCCAAAACCAAATCTACTCATTATGTAGTCTAAGCAACCTCAATTTATACGGCCATACGCCTTCTCCATATCGACCTTTCACAAAGCAGTGGGATTGCGGGAGCGGTGTGCTAAGTGGACCACCCCCTGAGTTACAGCCACCGTATCGACTAAGTGTCTACCTTGCACAAAGGTTCACTGATTTGTCGAGATGACGAGAGTCATTAGCGGCTTGATACGATTGGCAGAACCTTGAAAATAATCTTGTAAACACAATAGAGCAAACTGATGGGTCGAAGGACCTTTAGATCTGTCGCACTTCTGTCTTCAAAATCAATGAAATGAAAGTGGAGTTCATATTGCGGCCTATATACTATATTGTTGTGTGTGGGAGACTTTTGTCATGAGTTGGTATTAAGTGCGTAGCCTATATATTATATTGTTGTGTGTGGGAGACTTTTGGACACGAGTTGAGATCAAGAACTTATAAATTTGTGCGGATCTCAGAGTTTGTATCATGCAAGGTGGATGATAGAGTCAGTCTCAACCAAGGATCAAAATTTCGGCCGAAATGACCAAAATTTTGGTTTCGCTCTCCACCGAAATCGAAATGAAATCCCAAAATTTTAGGATTTTTGTATTAGGTGGAAAATATCGATTTCGGTCCCCACCGAAACTAAAACGAAATTCGGAATTTTGATCCATGGCCTCCGCCATATATCATTTTTTGAGTATTTTATGATTTATTTCCTTTCCACTAACAGAGAACTAGAAAAAAGACACTAGTCAATCAACCTTTGCAACAACTCCTTGGTGGGTATATTTCAATATTGTTGTGTGTATATGGATGTAGACGGTATGTGATCCTTCAATAAATTTAACTATAATCTAAGGTCTTGTTTGGGTTTTTTCCCATTGATCAAAATTTCAGATTTCGTTTTGGTTTTGGTCCCCACTGAAACCAAAATTTTAAATTTTGACCGAAAATTTTCACCTAATACAATAATCCCGAAATTTTGGGATTTTGTTTTGGTTTTGGTGGGGACCGAAATCGAAATTTCAGTCATTTCGGCCGAAATTTTGATCCTTGGTTTTTCCACTTCTTCCAGAAAAGCTTTGATTCCTGACAACTCAATTTCTTATAAATTCCTGGCTAATTTAGATTCCTGATTTTTCCCAGGTGTATTCTTTTAGGTCGTAGAAATGATCTGATTCCCGACTTTTCCTAAAAACGAAGAATTTTTTTTAAAAATTTTCAAAAAAGTACATAATCGGTCTAAATTAGGGACATCATATGACCGTACGAATAACCGTAGTATATCTGATACCGTGTCATATATATTCGAAGGTTATTTTTGGCCGATGCACAATCTATGGGAGATTGAACACTTCGGTTGGTACAATTGTGCAAGATTGATTACTATAGCTAATCTACTATGTATCCTATCTCTTACTTTCGAAAGCAAGTACCTTGCCAGCACGCCTAACCCTTTGGGGTGCACATGTGCCCCTGGGATTAGGCGGGTGCTCTAAGAGGCCCGGATTCCCAGGTTATCCAAAAAAAAAAAAATAACACTATCAAGATTCTTGTACAAATAATGGAAGTACATTTTTCATTACCTCACGCCATTCAAAAGTGGCATAATTGAAAAGTTAATTGCAAAATCAAAAACAAAATAGAGCACAATAAAAGTTACATATAACCCCAGAGATGACTACGAGATTGCGTTGTTGCTATCCTCCTCCTTGGAAGAGTATGAGGTAGTCATTGTAGGTATGTGAAGGCTACTCCCATCGTCCCAGCTATCATTGCAATGATGCTGCATGGGTGGTACCCAATCGGGGTCCTGCTCATCATCTGACTCCATCAAATGCTCTAGATGTCCGTTCGACGGCATTTCATAGTGACGCATGTCGCTTATTAAATAGTTCTCGGAGAGTCATTGAGGGATTTGAGGTGTTAAATTCTTTAAGATGATATCGCGCGCCACGATAAGAACTCAGAAAGCTGCACATATTCGAATATCCTCCATTGACAAGATAGTATTTTCTCATTGGCACATGAAGCATGTCTTCTTTTCTTAATAGCGCAATTGTGAGGACTTTGGAGTCCGGAGAGGACCCCTCCCATCCTGATGTTGCATATACTTAGATTTTGATTCAATGTGACACACATCCACGAAATAAACATGATCATGGGCATACATCAATCATGATTTTTGGATCACTTTTTAGGAGGTGTGCCACGTGTAAAAAAATTGACCTTCTAAATGGTCTAACGATGATCTCAAGATCTATTATGTCGAAGATTGAGACGAAAAACGATATCCACCATGTGATACTAATCATTCAATGATTTAACCATGTGAAAAGATGGATTGGGAATGATGAATTGTGGATTATAAATAGAGGTACCTTATTTCTTTTCATCTTAAAAAAATAGATAAAAGAAAAAAAAAAAAATGAAGGGAGGAGATAGAACTAATGCCTTGAGTGAATCGTGTGAGGATCTAATAAGGCTGATGCTACTGCCAAACAATATTATGGTACGATCACCTCACTTAAACAAAGGAAAAATCCGTCGAGTGCTTCAAATCAGATGATACAAATCACTTTTTGCCCCAATCTTCCACATGATAGATCTGGAGATCATATAGGCCTATCATCCGTTGGTCAGATATTGATTCCACGTGGCACACATCCCAAAAAATAATTGTAAAATCCATACCATCAAACATCGTTCATGTTCACTTTTTGGGATGTTTGTCAACTAGAAATCAGTATTTGGGTGTTTGATAGTATGCCCAAGATCTTGAGATTTATT